>OY982565.1:13859732-14459732 GCA_963859945.1 Euplagia quadripunctaria | reverse complement strand
ATGTTGAATGTTCAACAAACTATTTCCATTTCTAATTTAAAGTTGTCACTGCACCAGGCAATTTTAATCCGGATGGCCCAACCGGAGTGGGTGATAGCTTTCGGTTTTGATACGAACGCTGTGTAACCTAAACCAAATCAAATACGAACGAAAATAAAGTGGTTAATTAAAACTCTCTAATAAAGAAACACATATGTAATGCAAGTCATATACTAAACACTTAAGCTACATATGAAATAGGGAATATATTTGATCCGGAGATATTTAATGAACAGACATTAATTACAAATGAAGAAATGTCAATAACTTTCCAGACGATCGTGACGTGAAGGTAGCCGGTTTATTAATTAATTAGGTAGGTAACAATTATGATTATAGCCAAAGGAAGTAATAAATGTTATTTGTGTAGTAATTACGGTATTTCTAATCGTTTACGTTTCAGTATCTAATTAAAAATTAGTGAGACATAATATGTAATAACTTATGGGCAACATTTCAATGTACTCGTATTGTCTAATTAATGTTTATAAATTGTTGCTTGGTTAAATCCTACATGAGAAAGTGAAGTCTGGAGTCTAGAATTCCCAGTGTTTTTTAGTGTCAGTTTAAACATCGGTGGATAATTAATTTCGCTTTTTGACTGACCGCTGCTAGATTTAATTCTGGGTCGAGTAAATTGTTATTAGGTCTTCAATGCTGACCTGACATTGTTAGTAGCAACAAAGGCTTTAAATTTGTTCATTATAATAAGGGGCTATAATAAAAATTAGTGACATGTAGTATATTAATAGTATTAGTGCGTTTATCGTAAGTACTTCTGACTTCTCAGGGAGCGCTGGCCTGCGAGTAGCGCGTCGGGCTTCCTGATAACCTTGTAGAGGCAGGCCTGAGGTGGGCCCCTATAGTCCACGGTTGTGGTTGCCTGCTGATTAGGCAGCTTGGGACTGTATGCCCGGTGTGGGTATGCCCGGGTTTAGACCCACTTGTCATGGAACACAGTTTTATTCGATTCAAGTCCGACATACCACTTCAGTGTTGGCACCGGTGAGGTCTTGTGCCCCCACAGTATCGAATATATATAATTGAAAAAACTTTTGACTACGACATACCTATACGTGGGTCACACTGAAAGTTTTTAAAATAGGGCAGAAGGAAAGAAGCTGAGAGAAAGGTGACATATCAACAGATTCGGGCAGCTTTAGGCATTGGTATGAGTCAAGTATAAAAAGTCATAAATGAACATTTATGCGTCAGAAAGCTTTGTACTAGATGGATAGATACTCATATAATTTGACGGAAGATCAAAAACGCCGTCCTTTACTTGAAAAGTATGACAGAGGTGACTCGAATGCTGTATATGACATCGTCTCAGGTGATGAAAACTAGATATGTTGCAATGAACAAGAAATCAAAAGAGAATCTGCGTAATCGATGTTTCCATTCGAAGATTTGCCAACAAAAGTAAAGAAGGGCAGAAGTCAAGAGAAAAAGACGATTGTCTCATTCTTTGGACGGACGCGTCATTTCGCAACAATTATTATAGAAGATAAAAGGACTGTAACTGCAGATTGGTATGTCAGTTATTGTCTACCAGTTGTCTTGGAAAATGTTAAACAGCAGTGCCCAGAAAGCAGGATCCTCCTCCACCACGACAACGCTCCAGCTCACTCCGCCAGACGGACTATCGAATATTTGTCTATCGTAGGAGTGGAGCTAGTGAGTCATCCTCCTTACACTCCCAACCTGCCACCTTGTAACTTTTATTTATTTCCAAAAATAAAAGATAAACTTAGAGGAAATCGTTTTATGCACCCTGAAGATGACGCGGCTGCGTTAGAAAAATGCGGGGAAGGGATCTCTAGTGTAAAGAAGAATATTTACTGTTGCTTTATCAGCCGTGTGCTGCATCATAGTAAAATCGCTTTTGTACCGTACGTACGTACCTTTAAAGTAGATATATGATTGAATCACCACCCTCTGTGGCTCTTTGTCCCCATTTGTCTTCACCCTGTACATAAAAATCCGCTAACAATAAAAATGATACTAGCACAACAAATATTAAACTTTTATTCGATTGCCTCTAATAGAACATAATTGTTAGATACATTGAATCGCTATCATGACCAGTAATTAAATATAACTTTATGAACAAGTTATGTTTATATGGCATTTTGAAATGTCTTTTGGCTTTTTTAAATTATTCCTAAAACCAGAGAGTTTAAGAATTTTCAAATACTACAGGAGGTCGTGTGCTATTTAACAGACAGTCGAGGTCGCCCGTGGGTCTAAGATTTACTTTCTAGGTTTATAATTGGTTTTTCGGTCTCTTTCTAGGGTCTCCTGTTTCTCTTTTTATTATCTGTTAGACAGAATTTGCACTTAATATTAATGTACATGTTGATCAATCCAATACTGTTTTTTAAAAAGACGTTCTTGCTATTTAAAGTATTGTTACGTGTGTCTTTGCCATTGAAGTCTGCTATACGTGAGTCTATAGACACTTCATTCAAAAGACGCAGACGCATTTAATTTGTTTTTTTAGATTACTACACCCCAAAACACGTATTTATGTTCTAAAGTTATAAGTTATGATATCATCATTGTGGATTCTTACTAGAAATCATCGTCAGCCACGCGAATGATGCTGTCAGAGATTTTCATTAATAGCTACATATATACTACAATAGTAGTAGAATAATAAACTGATGGTGCTGGGTGTAGAATAGACTTGTCTCATAGCGGTGTGTGGCGTAATGGCTATTTGTTGAAATTTAATGTGAAAACAATCGAGAATTAACAGTTTATTTATCTGTCTTTACTGTACTGTTAATGGATGACTATTTTTAACTGATTTAAAAAGAGGAAGAAATTCTCAGTTCGTCGGATTTCATTATTCAAATATGGCTCGACCGATTTGAGAAATTCGTTTTTTGTTTGAAGAGGATACCTTTACGGGTCTAACTTAAAAGTACAACTTTCAAGTTACTCCCATTGTCATGAGTTTAGGATCTGATGATGGGATTCTTAAGAAATCTAGGGGACCACTTTAAATCTTTAATATATAGGCACACCCATTTGGTGAAATGGAACTGATGATGAAGACCACAAATGGCCACCAGAACTACTCAATAATAAGTATCTTACAGGTTGGGATTCGATTACTTTAATATAGCTACTACGCAATATACCTATGCTCGTGACAATGCATATGGACTACCACCAGGAGAACTCCTCAACAAATAACGTTCCTGCACCGGGAAAAGCAATATTCTGTAAAAGATCGTGAGCAGTTGGCATTAGGCTATAATAACTTAGATTATATTACACACAGACTCACTCAAAAGCGAGAAATAAAATAATTTCATTTTTACACGCTTTATATTAGCTTCACTTGTATGTTTGTTTGTATATTTGTTTTTTGTAAACGACTATTTAGGGCGCGATTTTGACCCACGTCAAACGTTGAGATTTCATTCAAATTTTGCACACCTATCAAAGACCGATGACAATGCAATAATTTGATTAAAATATCCGATTATCCTGATTACATTCGCCACGATTCATCAATTTCTTTCCTCATCCTTTGCATGACAGTAAGAGAGATAGAGCTAGTGCGCGAACTACGCATGCGTGCAGTTCCAGAGACTTACTCTTTGATCGGGCACTCAGTTTAGCACAACCGCGAAGGGACCCTTATGGTAGTTGCGTCTTGTTCCGTATACATACATAAATGTACCGACAAATCTAATACGCATACTATTATTATTTCATAATATCCATAATATAATGATAACCGTGATTTACAAACAAAAAAACTTCTTATATACAACAAAACAAAATATTCAAGACAGAAATCTCAATTTATTTATTTTGCGGAATAACATTTAGTAATTAGCATAGCCTAGATCTACAGTCGATAAAGTCATCAACTTTAAATAAGATAAATCTTTCAGAGAGGGAACCTGAGAAACGGCTGCCTCATCTGATTCCTCAGATGAGGCAGCAGGCGCCCGATTTCCCCACGTCCCAGATAAGTTACTGACTTAATAAATTATAGTTTAAAAAACTAAAAAAATATAGTTTAAAAAACTAAAAAACACGCTTTTTCCAATAATATACATTTATTTCTTATTTACACTATTCTTAATCCAAATTTATTAAAATTTATTTTCTATTTTTTAGTTGAATTTTCTATAAAAACTATTATTTATTAATAGTTAAAATCATTAAAAACAAGGAAGTTCTCATTTCAATTGTTTTTTTTTGCATGTAGGTATGTCAGGTATGTGATATCTTCGTCTATTGTGAACCGATAACAATTATTCTTTTTTAATTGAATTGGGTATATCTACTTAAGGTTGGTCCTATTTCAATTTGAAGAAAATAAGGAATGAAGAATACAGATACAATTTATCATAATTCAAAATGTAATTTTATTTTTAAGTTAACTTATATATCTTTATATTTCTTTAGGTCTCATTTCGCACTAAAATACCTTTTTGACTGAAATATTTTGCTGTAATTACATCATGCGCAGTACCTACCAATAAGTGCAGATTTGGTCTGACACACATTTCATTTCTTAATTAAATGATATTCAAGTTTTACTGTTCAAAATATGTAAAGCACTTAAATACCTTCTCAAAATTCATTATGAGCTCTTGGGCTATCAGGTCAAAGTAGCAAAACTCATCACTCTGAGTGTCATCCTTGGTGACGTCAGCGTTTGTGGATTACTCTCATCGTTTGTGCATCCTGTGGTCGTTAGATTACTTATAACCTACTTACAACTTACAATAAATAGGTACATTTAGTTTTTGTTTAATTTTGTTGTGATAAAATTGCTGAATATGTGGTTTATTTTTTAGGAACTTAATTTTTTTTAAATTAGAACATTTTGTTTTCGAATATGTGTGCTAGCTTTCATAATTAAGAATTAATTTTCATGATTTCATTACAAATTTGAGGGTGAATTCGACGTAGAATACCACGTATAATGTAAATGATTATCCTTTGTAGTCTATGTATCCCTTTTAGTGGTATTTAAGATTGTTGAAATCGGTTTTTTTATTATTCAAAGTTGCACTCTAAGTGAAAATGTTTTAAATATATCTGAGCAAAACATTCTAAATATTAGGTATTATGCTACGTCACCAATAGGTATTTTTTTGTAAAGTCATCTTTGTTTTAGTGTTGAATAGCGCCTTGTAAAGCGTACGGCGCGGGGAGGGGCTTGTGGCGCGCCGCCCCGCGCATGCGCGCCCATTGGGCGGACGACACGCGACTCTACCGACGGCGACGTACCTCTACAGCTCTACGTAGAGACTAACTCTTTATTTTGCAAATATTCAGATTGATTTAATTTATTTGCAATTTGATAACTTTTTAATGTTTAGCGCGTGCTTTTCTACTTGATTATTTTTGTTTGGACGAAATGGAATCTTTCGAATGTTGAGTGTATTTTAAAATATGCACTAAGTAGGTAGGTAGGTACACTCCTTTTAAGTCTGTTACAATAAAGTAAATTTAATTTTATATTCATATCAACTAGGGGGGCTCGTGGCTAAGTGGTAACCGAGTAGGTGTGCACATTACGAGGTTAAGTAATTCTAGCTAGGTCAGTCTTAGGATGTGTGAACTTTCTTAACATACTGAGACCCCTCCGTGCCTCAGAGAGCACGTTAAACAGTCGGTCCCAGTTACCATACGAACATCTGTGGCATTCGTTACGGGTAGTTGGAGCCCTAAAAAGTCCGACAACCTGGTCTAACTAGAGAACTTCGACATCGCCTGGTACTTGGGTTGTGGAGGTCTGATGTCAGTCGCTTCACGTAAAATACCGAAGTCCGGCCGTATCGTAGGTAGACTGAAAGCCGACCCCAACTTAGTTGGGAAAAGGTGCGGAGGATGATATCTATATCAACTAAGTAACAAATTTACAGCATACTTAGGTACCGGTAGGTTCTTAATATTTAATAAAGCACAAGTTGGCGTTTATTTATGCGTCAAATCGTCAGGTTCAGAGTGCGATTGACGGGTTGGACAAAGCTGTTGTAGGATTTTTTTGGCAAAAGATCTTAAGAACAGCACAAATTCTAAAAAAGTGACCGTTATACAACATTAGAGTCACCCCCTGTAACATACCTATGACCAAAAATAGGTATAGTTGTTGAAATATCGGTGTGCACCCACAACACCCATTTATTGCTCTTTCGTCTCGTCCCTGATGAATCAACTTAAACCATATGGTATCTGCGATATCTGATCTATTACCGGGAAAAATAGTATATCCGTCATTCGGCGATTGACATATCCACAATTCGGCGATTGATCCACTAACCCCCATAGATTTCGGCCACCAATTTCGGGCCCCAGTGGGTTACAGCCACAAAATGGGTTACGAATTGGGCTAAACTGAGGTCTATGCTACTCCATGTACCTATACATCACTCTGATATCCAGAGACTGCGAATTAGTGCGCCCTCTTGACTCTCTCCACTGTAACCTGTACTAATAAGAGGGACATGAGAAAGAAAGGAAGCTTGAAGCATCATTCTCTCCTCCACAGAAATAAGTGTTGTTAGCATCCTAACCCTTCGGAGATGAATAGGCGAATACATAAAAAAAGGTTGGTGACATTAATTAATAAGGAGCCGACAGAACTCAATGTTTAGATTAGCGCCCTCTAGTGGATCTGTATTATTAGCGTGACGGTCATGAGTTCAATGCTTTTTTCCTCATAGCAAAAGTGCACAAACGTGCCTAAAGAAGTTTTCACTTCAAAAATACGAATCCAATTTAAAATACTTAGGTTATCGTTGAGTTTATTTAGTTTTATAAGTTTAAGTTTAAGCCATACTTTTGTTCAGGCAGTCGGAGATATTTAGTATTAAGAACTTACCTACGCAGGTACTTCTATGGTAGGTAGGTATTAACGAAACCCGTTTTTTTTTTATTGTAGTATAAAATAAATGTATTGCCTTTGGATGTATGCGACTTAAGATCGCATTTTGTAGAAGTCTTTCGGAGAGATATTTCTACAACAATGGACTTTACATCGCTGAGATTATGATGAAAATGATAATTCTTACAATCACCATTATATACCTTATGTAGATGATTGAACTAGCTCAGGATATAAACATAACTATTGTTCTTTATTAAACTGTTAAAAACATGTTAAATTAAAACGATTTTTAACTGTAGTATCAACATTGCTCGAAATTAAGAAGAATTCAGTTCCTTATTTAAAAAATGTTGACCCGCTTTAAGTAATGGAGCAGAAAGTGAGCGAAATGGAAAATGCGGCCTTTGTTCTGCAGGTACTACCTTAGATCAAGTGTCAACCTCCTTGGGTGGTCCAAAACAGATAGCACAAATATTTTGAACACATTATAATGTTAATATATCCTGTCTGTGCTGACGCCGCGGCTTTGTCACCCTAGACCACGACGAATGTCACGTTTACTGTTTAGTAACCAGCACCCACTTAACACAGACCCCTACCATTTAATCTGAGGGAAGTATTATATATGCGAGATGAGGGCCAAGTAAATATGGACGTAAAAATGCGCACGCGATGCCTTGAATCCTGATTCTGTATGTGCTGTGGGTGATGATTCGTTAGACCTTTGTATTTAACCCTTTTGTTTGAGTCGGGTGCTAATGCAGAAGGCATATAGAGAACGTTTTTTGCTTGTAGCTTCAGAATAAAGGGACTTTAAACGTTTATTAAGAAGTATGCAGAATTAAAAAAATGTTTTATTGAAATTTTTTATAGAAATAATATTAAATACCTTTAGACAATAAAAAGAAATTAATATTTTAGTCCCGTTCACTGGTCCTGACAATTTGTAGATACTATTATTTCCATTCCATCCCTAATGCAATGAACGGATAGAAAATTTACACAATGTTGGGAATGCTTCAGTAAAGAGATTGGCCCTATTATTTTGGTGCAATTATTTATTGCTAATTTAACCCATAGGGGACTTTGTATTATAACATGTAGTGATAATCACATTTATTACGTACTTTCATAGTCAGAGCATGACTCTTGGTATCCCGAAGTTACAGGTTCCATTTCTATCCATTGTCCTGACAACCTTAATCTCACAAAAAGTTGTTTTGATAAACACGTAAAAGCAAAACAAACTGTAGTTGGATAAAAAAAAACATACTTTATTTACAAAATCAATAATGCTATCTTTCTTTATCCTATTAGAATGTAAGAATAACGCATTCGCATTCTTTCCAATAAGAGATCAATATGAAAGAACTCATTTGGTGCCTGGAAACAACGTTAACTCATTTAATTTAAAGCTCTTCTTAATACATTGTTTTCATTACATGATATCCACTACTCACAGTATTTATAGTTTAATGAATCATTTAAATAATCTGGAAAAGTTTTTTTTTATACATAATTTTTACTATACTCACTCTGTATTCTACGGTTAAATTATTTTTATATTTTAAAGTAAATAATCTGGAACCAATAAACAATCTTTAGTACAAATGAAATAAACTTAACCGTTAGCACTAAGTGGTCATAAATGTACTCCGCGGCACCGGATGGAGTAGAACGATCTCCGGGATTCAATAGTGCTGTCCACATGTGGACAGATAGACGAGTAATAATCTAAGAAGACAAGGCCTTCTGCATTCAACAACAAAGATGGCTGTGGTATAATCTACCTGATTTCCAAGGTTTTCTATTCTATGCATGGGTTTTAGAAATAGCCTACCTGCAATAGGTTTTGGACGGTTTGATTCCGTCATACACTAATAGAAATATCATGAACATACAAAATCTCAACAGCAAAAGAGTTGAATAATATATTTTAAGTTACCTTTTAAATACATGCATAGACATTAAATATGCTCTCTTTGTTTTCTCAATATAACAATATAATGAAACAGCACAACACTCAAGAAATGAACAAACAGCATACCTAATCATAAATATTTAACTCATATTATTTATAATTACAACATAAGCACATAATGTTAAAAAAGAAAAAAGCGCTTAAATAACGACTTAATCGCAACTGGCGTGTACACATTCGATACAAACACGTTCGGAAGAGATAAAAGTGTTACCAACACATAAATAAATATATTCATTAGACTACACCCACACCATATCGACGCACTAAATCCTCCTTGTCGGCCTCTGTCTAAGGAGGCTGTACGAGAAACGAAAAAAGAAAAAAATGTGATTATCACACTGTAGGTACCTTCAATGAAAGTGTTCGTAACTCGGGTAGAAACCAGTGGATATATATTTGAAAACGCTGTTTTAAATATACGGACTTAGATACAAGATCAAAACTAGTTACTAGATTACCTCTAGGCAATTCAAGACAAAAGAGTTTTGAATTTTTTTACAAATTTTTTTTTGATATAAAGCGAAACCAAACTACGGGCTCATAAATGCATTGGATGAGCATAGTCATAGAGCTTTGCACGCACATACCTACCGAAATTGAATAAATACCAATACCCATTGTAGAAATAAAGTAAGTTGTTAAATTTTCATATTTAGATAAATTTCAAATAACATAAAAACATATGGCAGTTGAATCTTTTGTAAAATAAGCTATTATTATCACATACAAGGTAGACTTTCATATGAAAAAACATGGTCTCTTTGTACCTATGAATCCAAATAATTAAACTTTACTTAATTTTTCAGAAAAGTTTAGGAACTTATTTCAAAATTTCTATTACATTTTGCAATAAATCCGTTAATGTTTATCACTACATATTATAAAACAAAGTCCCCGCCGCATCTGTGCGGTTTTCACCTGTAGATAGAGCGATTCACGAGGAAAGTTTAGGTAGATATATAATTTGTTAAGGTTTTGTGTAAATTGGTTGAAATATGATGATGATTGTTGAAAATGTCTCTGCTACCCCTGCGACGCCGGGACGGGTTGCTAGTAAGAAATATATCAAAAAATTTCTCATTAATGTATGTTATCATAATATGATAACATCCATTAATTAATTATTATTCTATTTTATTCTCAAAATGTTGGCAAAATCCATTGTATCCATATGTGACATTATTTATTGTATGCAGCTACCTAGCTATATCGTTACAAATCATAAAGGTGCTAAAATCAAATCAATTACAATCTACTATATATTTAAACCACGAACTTGGTGTGAATGTACCCTTAAGATGTATTTTAATCAGATCATTGGTCGGTCATTGACGTTGTATTTTGTATATAAGTATAGGAATATCTACATAAATTAACCACTTAATATAATAGTTATATTATATACTACACACTTCCAGTACCTACGTTAAATTTTTTGAGAAATCATTTAAAAGCCACATGATTTTGAGATTCAAATCAAGTAATGACGCAATATCAGAAGATGACAATGACGTAAGGATCTGGACTTTTAAGCGGTCGGGAATCGCACTGTTGTATCTCGAGCGTTTCGGTGAGTGAACTCGGCAAATGTAGACAGGTTGGTTTTAGGTATCAACAGATGCTTTCTAAAGAAATTGTGTTTTTTTGAAAATTACATTTTAGAGGAAGCGTTTTCGATATGTTTTATATTATAGGTTGGATATAATTATTAGAAAATTTATTTTTGATCATCCGGTCTATTTGTTTTTTATACAACCAGTAAGTATGGCAAATACCTGAGCATCGACCTGCCTGATGGCTACCGAACCGACGATTACCGAAAACTAAAAACGCTCGTAATTACAGCGAAGTCACTCACTCACAGGCAACGTTCTCTTCCAGATACAACTCTAGCGACTCTCATTACCAGGAAAAACACACGCAGTAGCTGGAGTCTCCAATTCGATCAGAAATCTAGGTAGTTTATCTAAGTTTTTAAATATTAGATAGTATCGGTTATGTTCAGTTTCCTCTTTAAATATATTAAAAAGGAAATTAAAAATATATCATAAAATCTGCTAATATTTTATTTGCATAAACTTCATTAAATGTTAACGTACTAGCCATGGCTTTACAAACCCCTGCAGCCGCTCATGACAGGTATCTTAAATATAAAAATAAAATGAAAGATAGGTATTAATATATTGATAACGTTTTCTGGGGAATAAAGGTTCAAAATATAAGAATAGATCAAATACGTTGTTCGAATGTAATTTACATAAGAAACGAAGCATATTAATTTTAATATTAGAAACACATTCAATACGTCTGTAACCGTGTCCGTAATTAATCGACTGTTTTGCAAAGAGTAAAATACCTACACTCGACCGGATCGTAAGCCTTCACTAATTCAAAGGTGTGGATAGGACGTTTGGCTTGGCTTGTCTAGGTTTGCTAGTACTTAGGACCGATCCGGTCGAGCCAACACTCGACCGGATCGGTTCCAAGTACTAGCAGTTTGACGTTTTTGCGGGCTTGGAGTTTGCGGCAAGTGTCAAATGTGTGAACATGGCATAAGATAATAATATGTAATTAGAATTTGTAGTAAGTTGCTTCAGGAAATAATGTCTCGCATATTTATTGTTCAACGATTTGATATTCAATATGATTAATATAAAATTATAAAGTGATTGATCAAGGTCTGAATATATTGAATAGGTAGGTATTTTACCTCTATAAAAGTGTTAGAGATACCTACAGAGAGCGAAATAAATTATAATTAGATATAATTTTAATACTCTAGAGGCTGTAAAAAGTTAACTTTCATTTAACTAAAAAATATTTTTTAACATTTATACCTAATGGTACCTAGTCTTTTTCGCTTTTAAGACTATTTAGAAAGCCTGAACATTTATTAGACATTTATTAATTATCCATCTAGAATAGCACGAACCACACAAAGGTATACATATTAAATTTAATCCAATTATTTGTAAATTTATTTATACATATATTGTAATTAAAAATATAACAAATCGCAAATATCATAAACTGTAAAAGTAAACCATTGTTTAAATATCCAAGAATCAAACTAACATTTTTACTTTCGAATCAGAATTTTAAACATATTTATGTGAACACAAGACACCACAATGTCAGACGAGATTGATAAAAGTTTTTTTTAATAAAAGAAATACCAATTGAAGTATGTAGCGGCGTAATGGCGTCAGTTGCGTTGCAGCACTTGACCATCAGTACATTTCTCTATAATTATAGAATAAAAAATATCGCAGTGATACAATCCCTAGTCTATAATCTAGTGAACTATAAACGCTGCACAGTGTATTTACACCTTACATTGCATTACTTTGTTATAAAATATTCAAAACAGATTGCAAGGTACCATGACATTTTTACTCGCAATTTGCATAAAAAATATGTAGGTATAACTATATTCAATGCCCTACTAGTAATCCACTTGAAGCCTGTTCTTACATTGTCTATGAATAAATGATCTGTAAGAGCTTACATATAAGGTTTCCCAGACGATAAAGTTTAGAATATTGTATCTACACTTCAACTTAATTAGAATGGAACTCACTCCATACAGTAACTATTAAAACGGATGCTAAACATAGTCAACTAGGACCGAATTGAATTAAAAACCTAATTGTCACACTATCGCCGTCTCTACTAATCTGGTATAAACCGCATAAGAGAGAACGAGAAAGATATACATTAACACCTTCTATATGAAGAAATGTTTAAAGATCACCTGTGCTCACTACCGTAATTCTACCGAGCGGTAGAGCACCTGTCCCTTTCATACGGTTCATGCTTAAGCTGAACCGAACGAGTGCGAGTAGGAATAGTTTCATTTGAACGTTAGTGAAAAAGGTCGTATACGCAGCGATGGTAATAAAATGATGTAGTCAATATCTTCATAAAAATAAGAGGTATATTGTTTTAGTATTCGTAGGTTCAAATTTTAAAATCTAAGAACAGGACGGAAGGTTGCGTTGCAATCGAGCGTTGTTGTAATTTTGACGCGTTCGGAAATCGAATTAGGAAGGTTAGAGTGAGAGGTGCACGGAGGTTCGAGTCGGTGGAGGTAGTTTTTTGTTATTGTTTGGCGGTGGAGATTTTTTCTGAGGCGTGCAAATGGGAGTAGGCGCGCGAGTGGGCGCGCCGGTCCGACAAGCGCGCTCTTCAGTGTTCTGGCTGAGCTTCAAGAGAACGCGTGCGAGACGAATGCCGCCCGTGGCATAGGTGCTTCAGACCTGTTATCAAACACATAGCTGATAGACCAGCCGAACTGTTGATAGTAACGGTGGACTTATTGTTGTGAACTTTTGGTTTGTGCCGCATGCTAGCGTTGCAGAGAGCTCGTGACTGGAAGGTGGCTCGACAATGTTGATATCGGCGGGCAGTGGCCCCACGCCCGAGTTTTCCCCTGTCTCGTGCTGCGCCCCTTGGAAGATGGAGCCAGCGCCCCCTGCGCCCGCCGCCATCACTCAATCCCTCAACATATCACCAAACGGTAAGCCATTTGTCAATATATTCGTAACATGCTCTTTATGACAGCATTCAACGAAATATGCTTGAGTTATCAACCCCTTAATGCCGGCTGCTGCCCTGTATGATTAGTCACTATATTTGTCACAGCAAAAATAGAGTCTACATTAGATATAGTGTATTAAATGTAATTTTATTATTAAGAATAAGAAAATATTAATTTATAAAACAGGAATATTATATTTCTATCATAGCAAAAGTTATGAACAATCACATTAACTATTAACAATATTATATAAAATTGGATTATTATTTCTAATTTAATAAAATCAACTCTATCATTTGTATTATTAGGTTTGAATGAAACACACCATACAGATAACAAGAATATTAATAATAATATTTTTGATGGGATACTTTAAGACACTCCTGTTATTTGTTGTTGGTTAAAAAGTGGTTGAAGAAAGTATTCTCAGATTGTGCATAAGTACATTACATTACAAATTAATTGGTGAATTTCTGTGTTCTTCGCTTTATCGAAAAATTACCTGTATTAAGTGTGTTGTTATTTAATCTTAATAACAAGAATAATATCAATAATATTATACTCTAATAACAATGAATATAATTATATTACATCTTCTATATAAATTAAAATGGAATGCTGTTCGTTGGTAAGCGCATAACTTAAGAACTGCTGAACTGATTAGACTAAAATTATTTCTCATAAAAATATTGTCTTTATAATAGTTTGAAAAAGGTTCGCGCAACTTTTCCAACTTTTCTTTATCTAGGTAAACTTGGCAAAAATGCGCGGAAAATGGGAAATTCAGGGAAAACCGGAAATAGTTTTTTTGCTAAAAATTAAAACAATTTGATTGAAATTGTGACAGGATAACGTTTGTCGTGTCAGCTAGGAAATAAATAAGTGCATATTACTGGCATTGCATAACACATCAAAACAAATAAATAAAATTGAAGTGTCTGTTTGTAATGTCAAAATAATAGTTTTGTTTTAAGCACATAACAATCAGTTTTTAAAATTTTCGTCTGTCTGTCTGTTTGTTCGGGCTAATCTCCGCAATGGGTTTACCCATTTCCACGGGACTATCACTGGCAGATATATAAGGAGTAACTTAGGCTGCTTTTATTTTGGAAAAAAAATTAGGGTTTCGCGCAAAAATATATAAATATGTACACTCAAGCGAAGTCGTGCGGGAACTGCTAGTTGTAAATAAAATTGAACTAGAATTTGAAGGTATAAAATAACCGCCATGAATCTTTTTGTGGATCCCACAGAAGCTTAATTATACTTAGGTGATTATTATATAAATTTTATATATATATTTATTTATTAAGTACTCTAAAATAACATTTATTTAAGAAATTAGTGCATGTTTACTGGAGAGATAGATCTAGATAAATCTATTCATATACATAAATACGTATTAGAAAAAAGAGAGCCGTTTTAAAACAGCTTGTAGTTTTTGTTAAGTTATTATAATAATTTTTATGTATCACTAGCAGTTCCCACTTGGCGCCGCTCGCGTGTACATATTTATATATTTTCGGGCGGAACCCTAATTCTTTTTCCAAAATAAAAGCAGCCTAAGTTACTCCTTATATATCGGCCAGTGAAAGTCCCGTGGAAATCGGTCTTCCCATTCCGGAGAGTAACTGGAACAAACAGACAGACAGACGAAAATTGAATGACAGACGAAAAACATCAAAACTATTATTTTGACATTACAAACACATATATATATTTATATATATATATATATATTGCGCGGAACCCTAATTCTTTTTCCAAAATAAAAATAAACTAACTTACTCTTCATAACACCAGCTATCTGCCAGTGAAAGTCCCGTGGAAATCGGTCAACAAAAAGACAGGCAGATAGACAAAAATTAAAAAAACTGGTTTTTAGGCATAGGTATCGTGCAAATAACTGTATGAGCTTAAAAAAACTATTATTTTGACATTACAAACAGACACTTCAATTTAATTTATTTGTATTGAAAGTTGAAAAGCGATTGATAGTTAGTTAGTGAAAAATAGCACCATTCATTTTCTTTTTCCTTAACAAACCACCTTCGAACAGTGCAAAGTCTTTCCATACCCAGTATTTGGACTACAGTTACTTACATAATCAATACATAACCTAATAATATACAAAACTATATATTTTATAACATGTATATTTCTAGAGAAAATAGTTTTCCATTAGTAGGAAAGGACAACACTTAACTGAGTTCCAATTTTTCATATTCTGACAAGCCCATTAATTCAGCTTAATGTTGCCCTGTTATTTATATATGGTATCTATATACTATATGTAGTTATTTTATCATCAGCCACTTAACGTGACAGGACTTAACAAATTTTATAATTTACATATTTTAATGTTCAGTGGGAAACATATTGCCGTTAGTGTGCGGGGTTAGAACACTAGTAAGTGTTCTCAATAACTAAGCCAAATATTAGTTTTAAGAGTGGGTTTTTGTGTATCCGGATTCATATTTTTATATAAGCCCAAAAGCTAAGCCAAACTAAAATCCTAATGTGAATTTTGATAAGTTGAACGAAAAGCAAACTAAATTGAAGGATGAGGAGGAAACAAGATGGCTATCAATATGCTATTTACAAAACATTTTTATCTCATTTTATTTTTTTTATACATTAGCAGCGTTACCATTTTAGTACTTTCACCTCAGAGTAGTTTATTGTAAATAAACAACGTTATTTAAACTAGTTAGAGTTTATTATTATTATTATTTTATATTTTTCAAGAATTACACAATGAAATTGTGTCGTAAACTGCTATCATAGTTTATGAATGTTTAATATTAATGTTTTATTGCCTTTAAAAGAGATATATACTATGTTTGTCGCTTTAGTTTTTTTTCATACCTATATGATCACCGATTTCTCGTCAGCGACTAACTGGTTTGAATTGTTTAAACTCTGTAGCACACTTACAGACCTTAACTTTTTCTTTGACACTGTACAAAAAAAGGTATACCTACCCTAGGCCTTAGCGTTTAATTCGAAAATTCGATTATATATCGTTGCCAAAATAACACTAGTGTGTACAGAACATATTCTTATTTTAATCAGAGCAAAGACTTTACATAATTTTATTTTTTTATATTTTAGGCTTTAACCTGACATATTTAAAGAAAGTGGAAGGACCGGCATACCTATCTAATAAACGTATAATATCTATTAACCTTGAAAATACAAGACATGGCTTAAAGCGGTTTAGTTAAATTGTAGGTATTGGCATTATTTCGTCAGAATGTTTTTTTTTAAACAATTAACTATTATTCGAAAGATTTTAAGTATTTATCACTCTCTATCTCGCAGGCTCACTTTCTCAGTCCTAGTGCAGTTGTCACTATGTTAATATGTTTACTTTATCACTATTTCTGACCTGGTATGGAGATGAAGCGGTTCCTACATGACTAAAGTCTAATACACCCTACACCCAAACCACCGATTAATATTAAATAAAGGAACGGCAGCCTAATAGGTAAGGCGTCGGATTTGCGATCTAGTAGTTTTGAGTTCGAACCAGACCCAGTGCACTACCAATGTGAAACAATTACACAAACATTTGGTTTAACTGGTGTGGTTAACAAGAATACTACTAATGTGGGACCCACATTGCTAGTATTAAGTATCATCAAGGACAAGGCATCCATCCATTTCGCTAAATTAACAAAGTGGTTACCAAGAACTCATTTATGTCGAACTGCGCAGTTTTGACTACCACCCTGAAAAGTTTAATTTTAAAAATATGTATTTTTAAATTTATTAAAAATTACATAATTTAATTATGTATTTAAACGGGAATTAACGCGATTACGAAAAGGTATTACATACGTCTGAATTGCCTGACGTTTCGACCAGGATGCACTGGCCGTGGTCACAGGCTGACTGAAAAAAAAAAGTTAGTATAATTAAGTACATAATTATTTGTTAAAAATTAAAATTAAAGATTTCGTAGCGTAATGAAAGGTATAGATGTGTAATCTTATGGACTTCTACTTCTTGATCTTTTAAATTGGTATAGTTACAGGTTGAATATTATTAAGCCTCTATATATATAATTTAGATATTTTATTAATGCGTGAGTACTCCATAGCTTGTAAAATATTCTGTGTTCTGAGGTTCTGAATGATTTGAGGTGCGAGAAATTGATACTGATTAGCAACAGATGCTTATTTTTTTAAATATGTTAAACTTTTTTTTTTATTTGTTGACTTGTGAAAGTATGTGAAACCTTTATAGTGATTTTGTAGACTAGCATGTAAGACCATATATTTCTTTAGGGCTATTTTTTAAATTTTCTTTAACCCTTTCCAAGACTCAATATTAGGTACACAGAGCATTGCAGAGACGTCGCTGCAAATCGCAAGAGTGGGACTCTTGGTGTCGACATTTCCAGCGACGTCCAGTTTCGTAATCACCTGAAAAGCAAAGCCAAGCTGGCATCCTCAAAGCTTGGAGTGCTTGATGGAGTGAAGCGGTACTTCATCCCGGTCACAAGTCCGTCCCCATATGGATTACTGCTGTAATCTCTTGGCAGGAGCACCTGGATACCAGCTTGAGACGTGCTGTGAGAATCATCGACGATCCCAAACTCACAAGCAGTATTGAACCCTTAAGCCTAAGGAGAGACTTTACCTCCTTGTGTGTACCGCTTGTATAATAGGTTGTGCTCTGAGGAACTGTTTGACATAATGCCCACGGCCGCATTTTACCACCGCACCGCTCGCCACCGGCAGGGCATTCATACTCACACATTAGAACCTAAATGGTCGCGCACGGTACAGTTCCAGAGGAATTACTTCCCGCGAACAGTCCGCCTATGGAATTAGCTCCCTGCCGAGGATTTCCCGAGGGACAATAGTATGAGGTTCTTGAAGAAAGGAGTGTACAGGTTTTTAAAGGCTTGGCAACGCGCATGCTCTGGAATTGCAAGCGTTCATAGGCTACGGTAACCGCTTACCATCAGTCGGGCCTAGGCTTGCTTGCCACAGACGTAGTATAAAAAAAACTTTATGACTTAGATTATAAAAGTTAATGTTAACATTTTTTAATATTTATTTAATTGCCTTTAAGCAAAAAATTAGACCATAAAATATTAATATTATACTGTACTTATTACGTGTACGGTGTTCTGTCACGGTAACCAATGGCCTGAGGTCAAGAAGGAAGGGGAACAGAAGGTTAACAGATGGTGCAAAGGGAAACCCAAAACAAGAAGGAAATCCCTGGAACCTGTGGTGCAGCATGAGATAGGAAGTAGCAACGTCTGACTTTTTTACTTTGGAGAAACCACGAGGGAGCTGTCAACTCTCCTAAAACCAGCTTAAGCACAATCATTGACTTAAGTTGTGGGGGTTACTAAACAAAATATAACATCTTATGCGCTCAATAAGGAAAACAAATCATATTTTTTTGGTTCGCATTGAGAACCACGTTAATAATACAGCCTGGTGTTATATAATAACCTTTGTGCGCAGGATAACTTGTATTTTAAAATCGATGCCAATAATGTGTGTGTGGAAAATGGAACAAGTAAGGGAAGTGGATCTGTAATGTAGGGTGTCTATTCAAACTCTACTTGTTATGTTTAATTCAAGAAGGTATTATCCGTCTTTTTCTTTTTTTTTATGGTACAGGGGGCAAACGAGTAGACGGGCCACCTGATGTTAAATGACTACCGCCGCACATGGGCACCTGCAACTCAAGAGTCACAAGTGCCGGCCTTTAAGGTGGGAGTAGAGGAAGGGTGGAAGAGGGAGAGAGGGGGGTAGGGTCGGATTAGGGTCTCCGGTAACCTCACTCACTCGGCGAAAAACAATGCAAGCTTCTTTAAAGAATGCTTTTCAATTGTTACGATTGTTGATAATATAAGAAACCCTTTGGTTTTGGTTCATTGGTTACCCATCTATGGATATAGCCATGACATTGTCACTTTACCATGCAAATCATTTCATATTTTATGACGTAACTAAAATTAACACCTTACTCACTCACTGTAATAAAAGAAGGATAAGAATCCACTGCGAGTATTTTAATTACATTTATCTGATCTCTCTGAGCATTTTAAGTAGTGTACACTTTTTATGATCTCACAAATTTAATGATGTAACTACCTGTGATGTTAAAAAGTGCGTAGTTTTTTCTGTTTAATTTGCCATATACCCACTGGCGAAACTGATAGTAAAAATCAGCAATTCCTTTAAATTTAACTATCGCATTTTCTAATTAATGAGCCTTATCGGAGTAGGTGCAGTAACACTCTTTAATTACGACTAGTTGTCTTGGTATAAACATACCTAGTAATAATTGTTTGAGAGCTGTTTGAGAACTTTGGGTATGTTGCAAGTTTCAGATAATAATTATTAAAAATGTTGCCTTATTGCAAAATAATCCATAATGTATTGATACTTTTTTTTACTTATTTATTTGTAGTATTCGTGTATGGAATCATTTAAATATAATATCATTCGAAAATACTATTCACATACTAGGGAATAAAAAAAATTACTCCTATTTTCACTATTATTACAGAAATACAAAATCACTCTCTTTTAAGACTTGCATTTTATTCTAGCCTACACGGTTTACTTTACATAAGTAATAGATGTATATAAGTATTATTAATTGTGAAAAAAGCTATTTTATGGAAACTTTAATAACACTTTCGTAGTTCATGCCTTGTATTTTTTGCATTTGGTCCAAACACTTGGTACAGGGGGTAAACGAGCAGACGGGTCACCTGATGGTAAATGACTACCGTCGCCCATGGGCACCTGTAACTCATAATTCGTAAAATTCTTAAAATTAAAAAAAGCTTATTGTTTTTTAAGTTTACAATATCGTAGCTCCCTTCCTAACTTACTGATACCATACAAGAAGAACTTATTTTCTTCTTTGGATTTATTTATTTCTTTGGATTAGTCAGTATGAGGTCTAACTCTATGCTATCTAAAAGCTTATTAAATTTTATTATAAAAGTTATTTTAAGAAACGTGTTCTTCCAACACATTTCTTAAAATAACCTTTGATATTTTATGTCTATTATTTAAAAATATAGCATGGTAATAAGCAGATGCCACTGCTTACGTTTTTACCTGAAGTACGCATTATGTAGAAAATGAACAAGCACTCGCAATAACTTGTACCTGGCTTATTTAACTGTAATTAACTTACTTTGTTACATGTTACTTACACATTACTGGAAATCTAAATCTGATCTTCATTTGCTCTGGCTGTAATTTATCTATAATATGTATGTATTTAGAAATATATAAGTAGGTATGTTTATCAGCTGCCTGGTTACCATAGTACTAGGTAGGGGTACATAGGTATAGGCTCTGCCTAGTTTGGGATCAGACGGCCGTGTGTGAGATGTGTTAAGTTATTACTATTATTATCATTGTGTCTAGAGAGTATTGACCTTTGTCCTGTCTATGCCACTTTGCCTTCTTTTTACTATTGCATTGATGCCTCCATCTATTTATTAAATTTTAAAAAATCTGAAAAATTCAGCAAGTAGTCTAAATCGTTGTGCCGTTATTTATATGGTCGAAAAAGTATAGATGATATAAGATAATCTATATAAATATATTAATTAATCCCTATTTCCTTTGGTCACGCCAGAACTTAAGAACGACTTAACCGATTTCATTCGTCTTTTTTATGTTTTCTAAACCTTGTAGAAGGTTTTTACGGAAGGAAAAATTAAGAAAATTAAGCAGAAAATCCGTTCCCGTGGGTTAAATTAGAATTTCCGCGCGAACGAAGGCGCGGGCAACAGCTAGTATATATTTGTTACATAAACTTAATATATTAATTGTTATATCCGAGTTTTACTAAAATCGAAAGATTATGGTTTTATCAAAACACTTCTTCACTTCACGACACTTCACAAAATTTCGACACCTGGTAAGGTAGGATATGGACACAGCACAAATGTTTGACATGTTTTAAAAATGTACCCAGTTCCAGAAATAAAGGATTTGTATATTATTCGTATGTACAATATTCGTGAGATTTAGAACGAGTTATTTTCTTATTTTTTGGTGCACTATAAAGCTAGTACATGCCAATTCGTCAGTCGTCATATGCAAGCATACATATATAGAACATAGAGAGTATCACTGTATTAGCACTGTCCACAGAATGCGATGTAGTTGGACATCACGTCATTTGTCATGGCATAGCCAGCTGCCGCAATGAGTGAGCGAAAAGTCGCGACTATCGCGCAACATAGTCGGCATTGTATTCCCGATCGAACTAATTAATCGATAGATCGGTAGATAGATTGCCCGGTAGCGTTTCCGGTGAAGGTTGCTCAATATTCACCCGTCCGATTTGTATGCGATACAGCATTTGAAACGTTTTGATTGACGATAGCAAATAATTGGACAAACAGAATTGGTTATCTATCCGTTTAGAACGCAGCGTGCGGAAAAACTTAATTACAAAAAAAATGTGTATAATGTACACGTAATTCAGACGTGTAATTACACAGAATGTATCACATAATGGCCCATCTACGGCGGAGCAATTAATTAGGTACTCACTTATTATTTAGATTGATTCTGATCGTAACGCGAATGTTTAAATAAGACATGTGGTTGAAAATATTTTAGTTTAGGATTCTGATTTACTGGTAAGTTGAATATTAACTAGATCAACAAACCAATTATTATGGTCTCGCAATATATCTTGTAACGAGGCCTTTGATGTAATTGTATATTCTCATATACAATCTGAATACGTTTAGAGGTTCACGAATCACAGATACAGAAACCCTGGTATAGAGTAGATATGTATAGAAAACCAACTTTGCATTGATTGTCTTTTAAAAATGCAACTGACAGCGTCTGAATCACGTAACTTATACTCTCATTAGTTATTTCAGAACATTCAGGTTAGACATTTTTTTATACGCGACTTCTTTGGACAAGCTATCGAATAAAAAAATTACCAATAACATTTGTTTACAGTTGAGAAAGACATCACATAACCTACACACATAAAAAGCAATCGCTTTGAGAACGATATGCATATTTGAAGTCGATTGAAACATTATTATTGTCTTATTGATATGTCTTCAAAGGATGCTACGTTTTTTACTTACGTTAATATTAAAGGCAAACTGGTCTTTGTAATAATTAGATAGATAGATAGATAGATAGATAGATAGATAGTACTCTTTATTGTATCAATTAGTATTTTAATTATATAATAATACCTTTCATTTTACTTACTTCAACTTATATAAATGGTCATAAATATATAAATATAATGGAGAAGTAGATAACCGCGTCCTGTACCAAAAGTAAAATATGTAAAATTAGTTGTCTGTCATTTGAGGGGCCTTAGTATTATGTATGCCTGCCTATTATAAAAGGGGAAGGGTTTTTATTTCCTACGCCTTATCTCCTCTAAAACAAAATAGCTCTGTATAGGCAATATATAGACCTATAACGCACCCTTTTCGATATCATGAGCTATGTAATTTGTTTGCTCTTATACACACTTCACTTTTAATACGTAATGCTTTGATAATAATTCATTTGGCAAAGTAACAGTGTACGAATTAATTGAGTAACATAAAATATTTTCACGTCAATTATCTGACACATAAAAATCGAATAAATTTTCATTCAAACACAATACAGCTACGGGAATGTTTTTTACGTCTACGTTTATACCAAGAGGCATTTGATCAGGTGCTTTAATAAATCTAATTAACATTTAAAAGGTGATCACGCATAATAATCAGGTGGTTTTGTAAACTGAGACGATGCTCCTTAATTAGTAGACAAAAGCAACAATGTATTAATGAAGCATTAAGTCGGTTAACATATTCATATACACAGGTTAATGAATAAACTGGGTACCACTTGTTCACATCGAGCGGGAGGTGCGTATGACGCAAGGCTTGTGGGCTGCTATGGCGCCCGCCGCAGTGGTACCTATACTGCTGTATCGTTTGCTTTAGGATGCCAACGGTGTCCTCATTGTGTTAACCCTAACAGGTGCACAATTGAAGTTCACCGCCACCTGATGTCAATATGTTTAAAGTCTCTGTTTTAATATAATAAGGTTAATTTGAATTGGAATCTAACAAAGTTGGAATACCGATTTATTTTCTGTAGGAACTTACTTTACGAGCACTTATTCCTAACTTTATTGACTCAAGTTATAAATTCTTTTTAATATCATACTTTCTTGTGATTGTGTTTGACACGACAGAGTTATAACAGAGACAGTTTTGTATTTCAGTTTAAAAAGCACATAAAATACAAGATAAAGTTTAAATTGCAACACATAAATATGGTAATGATTGTTATGTAAAGTCTATATTTATTTCACTGTTCTGATACAGGTTGTAACTACAACTATTGATAAAATTAATTAGGAGCGGTGAATTGATACGTTAGATAAGTATTTTTGCATGCCACAAATGCAATAATATTTTCTTAAATTCTGTCCTCTTTATTTCTTCTTTACAGAATAAATAATGAAAAGACCTTTCAGACAATGTATACCCAAATGACTACAATGTGGAGTTTAAAAAAAAGTTGATTAAATGGTTTTTGTAGGGTCACCTAAGCATGACTGTTGACTCTATAAGTTTCTTGCTAGGTTCTTCTTATATCGTAGCTAATTTTAATATTTTATCAATTTGTTTATTGAAAATAAAGAAGAGAACATTTAAATTAAATATCTGTCATAGCGCTTTTTAACCGTTACAGTGAAGATAAAATTAGCGAATTAATTCATTCATGAATAATTAAATTAACTTGTTACGTTAATTATATTTTGATGATATAATTAAAGTTTAGCCTTAGACTAAGCTCTATAAATAAATTTTACCATATTTTTAAAGATTTGAGAAAAATGGGCAAAATTAAATCTACTGTTTGCTTGATTACATCAATTTCCTATAGAAATTAGATCCTAAATTATATATTAGATACTAAATCTGTATAATGAATCCTTGTATTGTTGAAAGACGTAACATATTCTTTCATTTATTAGTAGTGCTACCTAAGCCCAATTGACTAAATCAAAAACGCATCTGGCTGCTATTGGTCAAGATGATGATTTTCGTTTAGAATTCTTATTTTCCGTTTTACCGTTGTAATAAAAAGGGCGTTATATTTTTCTAAATGAATGTAAGACTCCATTCTAATATGTTTATAGTGTTAAGACGAAAGGAACTGAAAAGTAATTTTAGTTCCGAGTGAAAAGAAAATTGCGGCGTGATTGGGTGAATTCCTTTTTGTTAATTCTTCATTTTTAACCCCCGACGCAAAAAGAGGGGTTGTATAAGTTTGATGTGTCTATCTGTGGCATCGTAGCTTCCAAACGAATGGACCCATTTAAGTGCGTTTTTTTTTTGTTTGAACGGGGACGTGATCGAGAGTTTTCTTAGATATAATTAAGAAAATCAGTTCAGCCGTTCGAAGATCATCAGCTCTTTTCTTATCGTTGAAGTGATTTTCGCGTCGGGGGTATTTTAAATTTTAAATTTATGATTATTCTTCATCATTGTTCTAGTAGTAGTAGTAATGTAGAATTATAATTAATCGCCGGTAATTTTCCTAAAATATTGCATTATTTAGATCAAGAACGTAACATAATGACAGGGATTTACATATTGCATCGGTAGCATGTACCGGAGACGATATTTCCAGTTTATTTTAATTAAATTTCCGAAAAATTTTGTGGATCTAGGACGAATGGATGAAGAGTCGCCCCAACAGGGCCAATCAAGTACCATCTACAAGAAAATATTCCTTTAAAGTTACTCATTATAATGGATAATGTCAAAACTATAATATACCATAATATAGATATTTATGTATGTATTGACCCGGAACAAACATTTGTGTGTCGCAAAACTCAGATCGTCCCACGAATCGAACTCGCAAGGTGATCTCTTAAGCGTCCGCATTTTTCTTGCATTCATTTTGTCTTTCTTCATTCCTTAATGTTGTGCATACTGTATAAAAAGCTACGTTTATAATATATTATTAAAGCTCACTTCCGTTGTGAATGCCGTCTGAACGGACTATTAAGCCTTCGCAAATCGAGCACATTGAATATGCAGCAAAGTTGGAATACAGGATACCGCATTATGTTTGCCAAGCATCCCTTCCAACGGAATTTATAGCAAAAACTTGTGCAAGCCCTAGTTTGTATAAATACTAAATCTATAAAAGCACTGGCTCATTCCGCTGAAACGAAATATTTAAAATATTTGGTAAGCAGTGATACGAGTATTTGGGATATTAAGAAGAGAATACGAAGGCTACTCTCTAAATTTACGCTCATCTCTACAGCTAGGCAACTACGTAAAAACTAAAAGTTTTGACATTTTAGTAAACTACATAGATATGTACGTGTATTTTTTATTTTATTTCAACAGTAATTGTATAAACTAGTTGTTTGCTGGTTTTCACAGGCACACATTATACAGGACTGCAACATTATAGTAATAACCTAACGAGAAGGGACCGTATGCTTATCTTTTTGTCTCCTCTACTGCTTAAAGTTATAAATAGCCATACTGAGTTCTTCATCATTAATATTATGTCTATATTAGGCGATAGCAGCTATAAAGGTATCATAAAGTTTGTAGTATGTGATAATCATGTATTGTTAATTCTGAATTAAAAAACGAAAATGCTTAATGTATGATAATGTCACATACTAAAGAAAATTCTCTTGCAAATGCGCAATGCAACGTACATGTTTTTCAAATTCCTGATGATGTTTATGTCATGAATTTATGTCAATTAGACTCATAAAACTAACGACAAAGAACACATCGTATAATAAAATAACAGAGGTAAATATTTGTTTTTTTTTTAATAGTGGAAATATATGAGTTTATCAGTCAGACAGTTTTGTTGCGATAAGGTCTTAGTTTATATTTAAGGTGGAAGGGCTTATGTACTGCCTTTTTTGCACTCCTGTAATGAACTTCTTCTATATAATTAGAAATTTCATGATGATCACAGTCTAAATCTACCCAATTGTTTCTTTAACTGTTTGTTTCTTTTTACCTAAGAAAGATAAATAAAACACGACGTGCCACGAGCTTGAATATAATACATTTATTCAAATAAAAGTTAGTTTGCTGTTGAGAATATAATATGTAGGTAATACTTGTTCATTGTCTTCTTAGATTGGCTCAATGTATTTGCGAACTCTTGGCTATTTATCCCACATCAATATATTTTCTTCTCTGTATTCTATAATAAAACATATTTTACTGAATTTTATCAAAATATCTCAACTTCTTGTTCTCTTTCTGTCTTAAAGTACACATCACTTTCGTTTTATCATCTGCTGGCCTGTAGCTTCTGAGCGATTTGATAATTTTAGGGGACATTCAAACTCTAGTATTCTCATTCTAACAGTAGGCTTTGGTATAATGTATTTAATTTCATCCAAGATGGAGCTTTGGTGACCTTACCCACCCATAGAAATAAAACATTTCACTTGTAGTGCTGCATAACTCAGATTCTCTCAGAAATCTGCCATGCCCTAATTCTACTAAATTGTCGAACTCCAAGGGCAGATCAGCGAGCAATAGTCAGTAGATATAATAAACACATGAGTTGAAACAGAATCCTGTGTGACTTCGTAAGTACTAAAAGAAACAAGATGCAAGTCGCTCTCAAACGATAAGATTCTCACAATAATGTTACTTGATCTCAGACAACTGTATAAGAAAGTCGTTTTGCCGAGTTTGTGTAAAATGACTGCATTTATTGAGCGTCCTGCGGAGTAACCTTTAACGAATTTTTATCGAACAAAGTGTAGAAGACATAAAGTGCATATAATATACTGACTTTTATATTCCTACTAGTAAATTTATGTATTGGTAAATGTTTTTTATAAAGGCTTTGGTACGCAAATATAGAAAAAGGAATTTACGAGTGCAATCTCGTTTCGAAATTGGGTAATTCTAAGGCAAACATGTTTTTTATTTCCCTGACACAATAGCAGATGTTAAATTACATTGTTATACTTTGACACTTATGTCAGTTAATAAGTATATAATAAGTTATAAGTGGAATAATTTCCGAGAGAAGTGAGGTTTCTGGTATTAGGTCAGTACGCAATTAGCAATCACGATGCTGCTTTAAGCAACCCACGTAACTCAGTAGGTATAATCATCAGGTATAACTTCAGTTTTATTTCTTGTACCTTTATTCAATTAACTTCATTTAATTATCGATAATTATTTCTTTTTTTTTCAGAATCAGAATGTAATAATTAGTGTATTGTAACTGAATAGAGTTACATGTATTAAAATGCTGCTAATACGAATAGGGTGTCAATCCATCGTAATTTAGCGGTTTTTCATAAAAATCACTAGCTTAGTTTTATTGTATCTATATTCGTGATATTGAGATTCCAAATAACAAAATACATTTCTATAATCCTCTTCAATGGGATGACTACGCAGGTCACCATAAGATCAAGAGGCGGCCAAAGTCTGCAGGGGTTCCCGGTGGCTTCCTTCTCAGGGTATCTCGGGTCCATTGCAATAGACTCACTTGTGACGGATTTAAAAAAAAAAAGGTCACCATAAGATGTTGAAGATTTTTTTTGAATTAAACGTTATTAAATTTTGTTTTATTCTAATATTTATAACACTCGAATAGAACAGAATACGAGAACAGAATTTAAAGTAAGATGATGATCATCAATCATCAAGAAATCGGGTCAAAATGATTAAGTATATTATTAATTAATGGTTACTAAGCAAAATAATACATGGCTGTTACCTGTGACTCATGGGTAAATAGGAGCCTCTTGACTGATTCAGTACCCTGCAGAGGTCTGCAATTATTTAGTACCAATAACGTATTGCTGTTTCTTTTTTCTGCCTATGTGTGCCGTCATCTAAGTTTGATGGGAGGAGTAGAAAAAGGTTCTCAACGTAGTAAGTCTATACAGCCATCGGTATTAACTTAGCATCACGCGACCTTTGCGCTTGTTTGCCACCTTACTAAGGAACACTTATTTGATAAACAATATAGAAAAACTAATCTGCTTAGCACAAGAAAAAATCTAATCACAATACTAAATTCACTATTGTATTAATGGTCGATACTTTTTACCAATTCGATATACCAAAATAAAAATGGAATCATACAATCAGTCTTGATAGTTTTCAATTCGAATCAGAATTATTAATACCTGCCTCGCTCCATACCCATGATATTTACCGTATTTTTATTTTCAAGATCATTTCACAGACAATTTAACACTAAAATTCTCATTTTAATACAGAAGCAAAGTAAAGTGGTGTTTAACCCACCTCATATCCATAATTCTTGCGTATCCCGAAACAATTGCAAAGAAATTGTTGTTGCGTGAAATTCTTTGCAATCATAAGACGCAATGGTGTCGATTTTATTTTATAATGTTGTTGTGCAAGAAAACATAAAATCAAAAAAGAAAATCTTACAACAAAACCTGTACTCAGAATAAAGTTTAAAATTTGGGTTCCAAACCAAAAGGTTAAATAGGAACACTAATTAATATAAGTTAGCTCGTATCCATTTTTCCAAATCCAAACATATAAACTTAAAGAAACATTTGCCTATTGTCAGCTCGCATTAACTATTAGGTATGCGTCGAATTTCTATGCGTAAGAGTTCGTTTTCTTTGACAACTTGAAGATGTAATTAGCTGACTGGATGTAGGTATAATGACTGTAATAATACAACACAACACAGACAGTGTGCAATATTTGGAGGTTGCTGCGGCTAAGAATTCACATGGAAAAAGGAATTAGCAACAAATTATTTTTTATACACAAAAGTTAATTCAACAGTCTCAATAAAACAAAGGACGGTAGTAAAAAAACTATTATCTATTTATTACAAAACATGTACTAACAATTAGTACTATTATTAGCTCAAAACAATGAAAAATTCTGTTTACCCCAGTGTTCAACCAGTTGTAATCAACCTTTCGTAATGAAGCTATCTATGCCATAAATAAAAAATCGTGACCAAAATCGATTAATCAACACAATATTAAAATTAACAAGGATGTTGGTAATTTTCTGCAGAGTGAAGACATTAATAGCGACAAGACCCCGGATTTTTTTTGCCATAAAACTGTTTCACATCGGGACGAAGCCGCGTTTCCCTCACATCACTTTGCATGTTAATACGATGCCTGCGCAGCTGTACCAACCAACAAACCTGAGTTTGTTTATATAATTAAACTAATATCGCAAAAAAAAAATTACCTCCTTGAATAAATATGTTAATAGTATTTTCTGCATACTAATATAAATATAGAGATAGCAACATTCATTACTGACTTTTATGGTTATTATCCGCATCTAGCGCGTTCACCGGTTTCCAGGAAGCATAATTGCTGAGGAGATGGTATATCAATCAGTTATAAATCATTTCAGATCAGACTCGATTTAAAAATGTTGGAAATGATATTTATAAATCCTATGTCTTCTTGTTATGATCAGAATTTATTACCGATATTTCTATATTAACCACGGCTTTGTTTCTTAGTATGATAGCGGTTAGACCACAGTCTGACGGGTGTTTGGGTTTGTTGTTTGTTAGGGTTAGTTAATTCTAATACTCCACGTATTAGTCTTACCCTTTAGAAAATTATACAGAACTTTTCTGTATAAAGGACCTCACGTTATCATCATCATCAATACTCAATACAAATAAATAAAATTGAAATGTCTGTTTGTAATGTCAAAATAATAGTTATTTTTTAAACTCATACAGTCATTTGCATGATACCTATACCTAAAAAACAGTTTTAAAATTTTTGGCTGTCTGTCTGTCCGTCTGTCTGTCTGTTTGTTTCGGCTAATCTCCGGAACGGAACGGGAACCTATTCCCACGGGACTTTCACTGGCAGATAGCTGGTCTTTTATGGAGTAACTTAGGCTACTTAAATTTTTGAAAAAGTATTAGGGTTCCGCGTAAATATATATAAATATGTACACGCGAGCGAAGCCTATATGTTATAATTAATCTCTAACACATGAACATCGAAAAGTAAGAAGAATGCACCCGGGGATCGAACTCGAACAACCACGTTGAAATGCCAATGACCAGTCCACTCGGTCATTGCGGCTTATCATCATATCGATCATAATAATAAAAAAAACATCGGAATAGCATAGATTATTTCATTTATGCATTCCAGAAATTTGTATCTGGGGTTATTATTAGTATCGATCAAATTTTTTTGGTTAAACTGATATTGGGATTTATTTACGTACAATATTTCTTTCCTATTAATTTTAAATCTTAGAAAATTATTTTTTCATCTGCATGACTGAGATTTGTTTTTTACAGTTTATTTTTACTATGCATATCGTCGATCTCTCTACACATTTGCTTACTTCACCCCAACTAAAATAGCGCATTAAACAATCCGACAACACTCTTTTATTCATAAGTGCAACGATTACTGTCAAAACTTACACATGAGGAGTAGGTACTTTTTCTACCCCCTTCGCCATAATTTTTTATAATGTCATAATGAAGTTGTATTTCCATTTTATAATCGAAAAGTAAGTTTAACCACACTTATTTACAAGATAAGTGGCAACACAATTTGCATTAGTGACGGAACTAATTAAATAAACAAACTGTCTAGTTTAGATCGTTATACATTAACAAATAGATAAAATGAGCCCATAAAAGCCTAAAAAACTGTCAGCCAATAAATAATGCGCGGGGCCGGCCGTGCGCCGCGTCGGAGTCAACGCCAGTCAATACATTCTAATCAGTGATTTATTGCCACTAATCCTCAGCTCAGCACAAATAAGCTATCTTGTCGATTTAATGTTGTATCAGCTCAGGCGTGAAACTCCCGCGCACCACTAAGTGGTCCTTCCAGTTTCCACTCGAAATATTTTAATAAGGCCTCCTCACTGCTCACGCACCCTAATAAAAACACACACACGCACTCACCAACACGAACAATCTCCTTTACTCGTTCGAGACCAATTTATTTATAATAGTAGCGACACTAAGAATCTACATTTTTGCTCTAAACGGTGTTAATTTATTGACCGTGGGCAGATAATATCACTTTTTTTCTCCCATTATTAAAGCGATTACACGAGAAATTATACGTCGTAGTCGAGTCCCGAGCTCGATCAGAATTAACCTGCCTAACCAAAACGTTTCTTATCACTATTCTAATAAGTATTACTTTTCTTTAATATTAGTATGAAAGCTTGATAATACTTTCGTTGACGAAATCGCCTTATTGACTCGCCAATAAAAAGTGTTAAGTTATGGGCAAGTTATGCCACTTGCATTAATTTCGATGCTTAACCTGATAAACAAATTATGGTATATTAAGTTAATAGCTTAATTTATAATTGAATGTGTTACGATGTGTTCATAAGAAAGCATTGTTACGATCGGCCTTTAGCATATCTGGTTGGTGTTAACGACAAATTGCGTGGATAAAAATATGTATCTATACGTGTTGAGAGATCGAATCTTTTACGCTTCAGAAACATTTTAATTTTGTATTTATACCATCGACGGATCCAGTTTGCCGCCTATAAAATTTTATTTTTACATCACACTGTCTGATTTTAAAAATTGTATTTCTTAATCTTATTAAAAAGTTATTTATTTTATTGCTAGATTTACACCTGCTTATTTGAAGTGTGAGGAAGGGTTTAATGATTGCTCTTTTGATAACAGAGCGTCAGTAATACATAAATAGTGAATAGGTTTCTGATAACATTTGCAGAATGACATAGAACATATTAACAGCTCCTTAGACTTGTTTGTCGTGCCCCGTAATTAAGGCGATTGTTAAGACTGACTTGCATTATAATGATATGGGGACATAATGAATGCGACCAGAGTCACACCGCGTACTAACGTTGAATCACATAATGTTTTGCCCAAGGCGCTTCAAACACTCTCACGACGTGAAAAATGAGTTACATGAATCAGCTCATAAACTACATCAAATGACTCAAGTTATTTGTATTGATGGCTTAATTTAAGCAATATTTCTAAAACACTATAGCAAATCATAACATTGTTGAATGGTTTAGTTGATCCATCTTTTGATTAGCATTTCATATTTATTCATAAACCGATAAAGTTGGTAAAATACTGTTTGTTCTGATTTTGAATATATTATTTCAAAGAAATGCTTATGAACGAAACTAATATGCGTTTATTTACATTCACGTATTATTAAACCAAAGTACAGTATGTATTCATGGAAAATAATATGTTATGTACTCTTTCACTACAGTTTCCTTTTAATACGAAAACCGCAAGTATTGAACATCCATATAATACAAAAAAAGATGTGTTCATTTGAGCAATTTACAGGTTTTTCTTTTATGGTATACGGGGCAAACGACGGACGGGTCACCTGATGGTAAATGACTACCGCCGTCCATGGGCACATGCAACTCAAGAGTTACAAGTGCGTTGCTGGCCTTTAAGGTAGGAGTAGGCGATAGGCGGAAGAGGGGGAGAGGGGGGAGGGAAGGGTTATGTCCTAAATATTGAAAATGGATGGATGTTCAGAATTTTTTCAATTGTTGTTCAATGTTAAACTAAACACAGCTCGTTACTTTGTACAATACGTAAAAGAATCAATGTTTAAAAATAGTGTTGCTTAATATCTCTGAAAATGTTAAATTTAAAGAAAAATGTTAAAACAAACAAGAAATATGATAAGAACGAAATGGTGTGATAGCATTATTTAATATCACTGTAATAAAGTCAAAGTTTATCAGTCAAAATAACAATACGATATAACAGTTCTAGTTGATGTTTGCCTTCTATTTATTTTAGTAGGTAGTATAATTAAGCATAATACCTACTTACATACTTTTTTAAAGTTTTAAATAAAAGTTGCGACCGACATGTCGTTTCCGTTTCCGATAGCAGTTACCCGAATAACACAATTCTTCTATACATAAACTACGTTAACTTGAATATACCAGATCAAGACACGCGGCAGCTAATTAATATCTTCAGGATTGTCTACAGAACTTGATGATCATTTTGATCTCAATTCTTTTGTTGGCGTAATCGATAATCACGTACATTCTTAATACTGAACTTGGCTCCCATTTTCACATTTGTGTTGTTGATAGGATACAAGTTAACATATTTTTTCGTGGGTGTTCAATAAATACATTGGTTTACAAACGTTCATTTATTTTCCAACTAGCTACCTTATGGAAACCGTTAAAATACTTAAGTTTTTCTCGTACTATTCAATTGAACCTACATTATGATTTATGTGTTTAACGTCTTAATCCTTTTAAGTGAAATGTATTATTAATGGATTCATCGTAACATACCAACCAAGCTCGTAATACCCGTTCATTCTCTTAAAATACTCTCTGCGCAGTCGACTGTTAATGCTACATTGAATTCAATGTAAAATTGGAAGTCTTTAACTTCGGTTATACATTTACTCGTAATTAACACGAATAGTGAATGGACTTAACGTAATTTTAGGTGTTGTTAATTTTAGCAAGTCTGCAAACATAGAGTTACGGACTGCATTTTTCTGATACACCTTTTAATATAAAATGGGTTGGATGATCTCACAAAATAACCTGTGAGTTTAGCAAGGTACATAGTTTTAAATATTTAGACAAAATAAATACAAGATACTAATAGCACAGAAAGCTCACCCATTAAAAATATTTAAATAAACAGTGAGCCTCGCAAACACGTATATAAAGTGCATTCAGGTCGCAGACAATCGGAACAATAGGATTAGCTCCGTGCAGTCTGTTGTGTGCTTTATCTGTTAAGCAGGAGAACTTATTATGCTTTGATTAGTCGGTGTTCTCATTGAGTTTAAATAAGTTGTCGAAAAATACACCCATATCATTTAAAAAATGATATCTGTGTGATTTTCGAGGTTTATCGGAGTACTATTATTTCTAACGTTGTTAATGTGAGCTCGATAAGAGTGATTTAGTAAAATTGTTTAAGGAAATATTAAAATATAGCACTTTTGAGGATGACTACGTTTTTAAATTGTATATGACGCTATTGTGCACGTCGACGACTCAATTCACATTTCCCCTAGATCATTTTGATGAATTTAGCACTCTCTTTAAAGTTCTGAGATTCAGAAATTTCATCAACTTTACGAAAATTAACGACCCACCTGAACTCGCATCACAGCCCTACTCAAAACAGTATCATACTAGTAGCGCTGGTTAACTTCGGTCTCGGTTCGGTCTTTTGAGGAGTCCAAGGCGAGTGAAAATCTCTGCCCTACTTCAAAATATCAACAGTGTTTCTGTTTCTTAGTAGGATTGTCAGAGTTCTATGAAAAGAGTAATAGGATTGTGAGGCCGCAGTGACACCGCGGGCAAAATTAGTATTCTTGGGCACCACCAGTAATCGCTTATCATCAGGCAGACCTTCTTGTGGGAGGTACAGAAAGAAAAATTATTTAATAAAAAACTAATTACCCTTCCCTACCTGCTGCACTAGTCACACCTTCTGGTGATCTAGTTTCAGATTGCCTGAATGAAGTTTCAGACAGAAGAGCCAAAGGTCTTAAAATTCGAACGGCGCGTACTACTTTGTTTAGACTTAATTAAGAGATTGGAGAAAGAGTATATCAGGATAGTCGTAAAGTGAGCGTCCATTAGAATGACATGAACTGATATGGGGGTTAGTGATTTCCTGACCATGCCACGTGATAAGGTATATGGTAAAATGTTAGACTTTGAAATGGTGTTTATTTCCGAGCAATGAAGCTGGCCGAAGAGGTTTAATAGCTCTATTTGAATCAGTTTATTGTTTTTAAATACGCAATAAAAAATGGCTTTAGATAAAGCAGATGCTGCGTAGTTTTTTTTTTAAAGGAAATTCACATGTGCTGAAAGGTATATAACTTATGAAGCGAACTTACTTATAGTGCGTATCTGATCGACTATTTAAATGATATTATAGGTCTAAAATTGATTTCTTTCCAGTACCTGTATCGCCGTCATCCTCAGGCGGGGGCGCAGGCGGTGGCTCCGGTACTCCGCTGTATCCTGGCGCAGCATCACACCCTCTTTCATCTTTACTGTCGCAACAGAGGCTACTGGAACTGTCCCGCTTCGGGCTCAGGCACTACGACATCGCGCATCATGTGCTGTCACAGCAAGGTGCTGTAACTAAGTTGCTTGGTAAGCAATTAATCTAGTATAAGTTTCTTGTCAACCTAAATGTTGTCAAATCTTTTGTTTAATTTTAATTGACATAATAACTAATATTACTAAGAATTAAATTTAAATACCCTCGTTCTACATTATGTTTATAATGTTAACATAATATTAGAGTTAAGAAACAAACAACATAATATTAACTTAATAGATCTACATCTAAAAACAATGTGATGAATGATGCAAATGGGTATGGATGTTATAAGTTGAACGTGTGTATCTGTGGCATCACAGCTCTTAAACACATGGACCGATTTTGAGTGTGAGAGTGTGTTCTTAACTATGAATTAAGAAAATCTGTTCAGCCGTTCGAAGACTATCAGCTCTTTTCTAATCGTTGAAGGGGTTTTTGAGTCCCCCTGACTCAAAAACCCCTTCAACTGTTTTAATTTTTTAATGTATGCTTGTCGATAATGTTCTTGAATGTTTCTGAAGTCTCCTAACAAAACTTATAACTTCTAGTATTACTACTGGGGGTACTTTCCTAACATTCACTCCTATTGCCCTATTATTGCAGTTGTTTGTTTTATAGAAAAAGCCGTACAAGTGTGAGTCTGACTCGCACACTGTACAAACTTGTACTTTGTAACATAGTAATAAGATTGGAAGACAAACTTAATTCTGCCGTTCTAAAAATACTTCCCCATAAATCGATATATGTCACGGTACTCCACACAGTCAATGTTTTAAGCGCAAAATATAAGTTTATAATCACAAAAAAGAGATATGACAACAAATTTACTACTATTACTATTTAACTTTTTTCTGTAACTTGTTCTGTGGGACCTTGCTTCTTGCCAAATTTCGTGATGATAAAATCCTGCGAAGTGTTAAAATTGATGAAAATTGCATTGACTTAGAAACTTGATTTTTTCGTAGCTTTAAGGCACCTTAGAAACGTATATGATGTTAATTTCAACTTGACACCTCCACGTGTTCCTGCTACAAAATGTCTTGGCAGACAGACTGACAGGAATGCGGATAATGAAATGGTCGAACCGGAATCCTAGAAACGTCGTAATGTTTGAGAAAATATTTTAACTGTTTTTTGAATTTCACAAATTCGCTAAAACAAGTGATCTAGAACGCTCAACTCTGATGATATGTAACTTAGTGGTTAGAGTCTACTAGTTAGGTAGGTTAGGTATAGGATCTACATATTATGTACATGTAAAAAAACAATCTGTTAAAAATTAAAAAGAAAACCGTATTCCAATGACAATAGTTATTGTAAAAAGCACGGAAATTTTACTTGTTCAAGTTGATAATTCTCATTCATCTAATACCTTCACAAGAACTTTAAATATCAATTACACATTCACATCGATTAATTTGGCCGAACCGTCCGAATAGTTCGGGCACAAAGTTACTCACATTAATTCTACTTAATGTCCTTAATTACGAAGTAGGACGACTAGAAAATAGTCTTTATTTTAATTGCTTTAAAGTTGACATTGTATTGCCATTTATATGAGAAAAGTCGATTATGCTTGAAGGAAGATAATTGATAAAGCGAACTTATGCCTAGTGGGTATCTGTTCCACTATAATTAGTGTAGTGTGTGTATGTATTATTTATAGGGCATGTCGTCGGCGTTCTTCAGTGTCGTATTGATTTATACAACCGTTCATACCCCGAGGCCTTATTGGAGGCAACTAAGTTATTTGCGATAATTACTTCACCCGCCCGGTTAGAATGATCAATAGACGGTGCAACCTGGCCTTTTATACATTTTTTCAAGTAAGTACAACTTCGATGTTCCATTGCGATCGATTTGGTAGAATTTTGCAATGCTAACTAAATACAAACGTACATACAAATGCTCACACCTTATTCCCGCACGTAACTAAATCTTGGAAAAATAAAGTTACTCTTCCTGATATCTGGATGACTCTTTAATTTGCGGCATAGCTCAGAGTCCTCCAACTTCCACCCATATTTCATAAGCGAGATTGCTGACATGAATCAAACTATTGGTAGTAAATACAAAGGATGGAGGATACGATGGAAACATCCGTGTAAACAAAGAAATAAGTAAGAGAGTGGAAATTGGTATGAAAATTGGAAATAGATTAGAGGCTGTAGATAAATTTTTATGAAATATAGCTCACATCATCATACCAACATATTATAATGGGTTCAGAAACTTTTTACACATTTAACTGTTCTTACACGACATACCTAGCATGATTTAAGTAAAATATCAAAAAAAAATTAAAAATTGCAGCATCGCATTTTGTATGTACACATTCTTATTGTTACTCCAAAACAGATCTCCAAACAGCGAACCAGACATAACCTTCTTAACCAAACCAAACCAATTCGCATGATATGAAACGATCATAAACATCAAAATGCCTATAACCAGTTATTAACACTATAAATGATATCGGATTGTCCAATGACAAGTTAGCAATTGTAAAACTACGGATGCGGTCCATGTTTAACTCGAATCTAATAACAGGGTTAACGCAAAAATCTCAATCGCAATTAATCATCGATAAGGATAAGGCATCGGTAGAATCCAGCGCGACGAAAGCTGCTATTGACGAAAGCTTAGATCTTAATCGATTCATAAAACTTGCAGCGTGTTAATTATAAGCCACCGGGGTGCGGATGAATGCGCCCGCGCCGGCCGCCTCGCCGCGAGCATATGCTTCCAAACAATCCGATTGTCGATGTGAGAACTATCTTATCATCGGTGATTTTTCAAATCGACAACCCTTTATTTGACTGTTTCCTTTACAATTATCACAGCTGGTTTCAATACTATCTCCATACATTATGATAGTGTTTTTGCGTAGCGGCAATCTATACATATTTTGTAAGAATAAAAACCTAACAGGAAACATCTAATTATTATAAAGTAGCTTGTCAATTGTTCTCAGTAATTATTGCATTCGTTGATTAAAGAAACGACGATTTAAGTATTACGTTGTAATGGTAAGGTCAGTTTGAAGCGAAGCGTGAGCTGGCTATGACATTGCACACTTGGTTGTTGTCAATAGGTTTTCAGAGTTAGTTCTGCCTGCTATATAATTAGGACACGTGAGACACTTTGTGTTTGCTCAGGACTCGTGAACGAATGATTTCAAAAGCACTCGACCGTTTACAACGTGCACTGTGTTATTTTACGCCGTTTGAACATTCATATTTCTTACCAAAAGTGCGGGTTCTTGAGTTTAATTTTTATTTTTCTTTGAACGTTTTCGGTTTGGATATGTGTTATTATTTTGATTTATTACTACCCTGTAACGGTTATTGTTGTGCTTATTATTAGGAGGTGTAAAATTCTTATGTTTAATATCTAAGTCTAGATTGCAAAAAATAATCTTTCCTCCTTTTTTTGCTCCGTACAAAAGCCTAACGACATAAAATCTCTTTTTAGAAATAGTTTTACCTACTTTTTGTTTATTGGAGTTCTTAGTTTTTTTTTTGTAGATTAGCTTAGAAAACATTGGTTTTCTAGTATGTAAAATAGCTTCCTTCAAACTCTGCCAGTCTGTTAAAAGCTCAGTGAGTCTGCAAAAATGTTGACAATTGAATTTTTAACTTTTGACTTAACTCTTACTTTACCTATTCCATCAATGCGTACCTACAAATCACTACATATTATAAAACAAAGTCCCCCGCCGCATCTGTCTGTCTGTTCGCGATAAACTGAAAACTACTGAACGGATTTTCATGCGGTTTTCAGTAATAGACAGAGTGATTCATGAGAAAGGTTTTGGTGTTTAATTTGTACCCGTGCGAAGCCGGGGCGGGTTACGAGTTTAACATAATTGTGAGGTGTCGTTTGATTTGTCTTAGTCGAGTTAAGACCAAAAGGTTAATTAAAAAAAAATACAATACACGTATTAAATAAAAGTAACTTTATGGATATATTTTTGATATAACTTACAAATAAAAATACTCAGTTTTCTCTTTCGACATTTTGATCAATTTGTGTAAAGGTTTTATATAATATGTTTATATGTCACATACATGACCTTCCTTAAATCATGTCATATTACACTACTCGTGAGAAATTTCCCTAGATATAGATATACTATACATTTACATACATAATATTGTTATAGGTAGTGTCAATTGCAACAGTACCTATAGCACAACCTCAAAAAGTTTTAGTTACCCAACTTGCTTCAGTAACATAACAGAAATAGAAAGAAATCTGTAGTCACTCTACACACACACTCTGGTACTTTCCCAGGACGGCAACTCGCAGAAATGCCGTTGTGCCCCACCTTCCTCATTCGACGTTTGTATAAAGACAAATACCTAAATATGTACTACAATATATTAGATTGTTTCATTTTAATCAAATTCCATAAAGAAGTTTTTTTTTCGTGGCAGTAACTTCGACACGTACCTATTAAGTATTTAGGGATGTGCTTCTTTATTTTTGCAATAGGTAGTAAAGAAGACTTATATACTCAGTTCAATTTTTTTTTAATTTTCATCAATTAAGTAAATATAAAATAGCAACTTCTAACACTAAACCCACAAGTAGTACACTACAATATATTATGGGAATATAAGAGTGTAGTGTCAATCAATTTTCGCCGCTGGTGATTTCGTAACGTCACGTGTCGAGTTCCCACGGAAGCCCAGCTACACGCCGCCCAGGGCCGTCATGTCCAACCACTTAAGTATTTAACGAAGTACATAGCCTTAGCTTCAAACTTATTATCTAGCCTAAACAATTTCTAAGCTGACGGCATGGAAATGGGCACGCATAAATAACACTCTGTGGCCGAGTTTGAGTATTAAATTGTCGGTTGCGGTGCTGGTCGAGTGACGAATAAATTGCTCATGCACTCCAGTTTACCTTAGAGATTGAGTTGAGTTTATTTTTTACTGATAAGATTTCATATAGTTGTCATCACCATTGAACATAACTATGAAACTACTGAACTCGTTTTTATTGCACTGCTAATATAGCAAACAAGCATATGACCGGTCTGATGGTAAGGACTCTTTCTATACCAGAAGCATCATTTCTGCGTCGCTAACCATTTAAAACACAAATAAATAGGCTCTATTTAGGATAATATATGCATAGGATTCCACATAAATTTTGAGGAAAAAAATGCACACATATGGGTTTAAAAAGAGCTATTTATTTCAAATTTAAGTTAAGGTTATGATATTTTCTTCTTTTTTTTAAAAAGAGTTGTAAAAAACTCCTGCAACTCTCTTAGACCAAAAACTACCCATTATTCCTTTTATTTCGTTTCGTCTTGGTCCATCTAAAAGTTGCCTGGAAGGAATTGCTTTTAGCGATAAGGCCGCCCAATGTACATATTGTTTCTGTGATTTCCTTGTAATTTATTTGTAATTGGTGTACAATAAAGTTTATTCCTATTCTCTTCTATTCTATATATTTTTAACAATAACTAGCAATAGTAAAAGTATATGTTGCCATTACCACACATGCCATATACATATTTTTTATGTTTCACAACTGTTCGCATTCAAAACACTTCCGTGGTATTATGCACGTTTCTATTTTTCAGTAAAACCATTTCTCAATAGTACGCCTTCTAATAATAATTTACGAAGCTAAAAAAACTACATGGAATCAGAGAGTGAGTAATTTTATATTAAACCAGTCATTTTATTTCGTCGTACATGAAATTGTTTGGTAGCTAATGATACCTAGTCAAGATGATTGTCCGCGGATCGTCGGGGCCGGTAATGAAGCCGTATTTAAGCTTTGGTCCTATAATCAAAATTGAATTATCCCAGTTGACATTCTTGCTTCAGAAAACATGCTTTTTCTTTTCCGCTCCAATTCTCTTACGATAATTTGAATTTTTAATATACGTTGTTGACTATGGAATGTTCTATGGCTAAATATAGATCCATCAATTACCTTGCAGTAATGACGAAGTTAGTGAAATTATTAAGCCCCCAGACATTTATGTGAATGTAATCGTTTACAGAAGCAATATATTAAGTGGGTCTATTCAAGTTACCAAGATATAAACACTTTTATACGTGCTTAAATGAACAATAAAGTGTTTAAATAATGAAATAAATTAATGATTGGCTTTAAGGCATATTCGCAGTGTCTGTTATTTTATTGTCATATCACCTACCTACTAGAACACTTCTTAACATTGAAATAGAGTATATCAGATATATCGAGATGTATCACGAGCCCCACCAAATATACAGGGGGTTACAGAAAGGTTACAAATTTACGTTATTCGCGGGATCCCCTATGTGACCATAAAATGTGACCACATATTTTTGTAACACCCAGTTTATTCTGTGACAAAGCTTAAGGGCATTACGTAAGGTGGTTAAATAAATATATGCTTACGAAACAGAAAATAACATCATGAACATTGACATCTTCTTTTCAACCAATAGTAGGGAGAAATAAAGAAGAAAATATGAATTGGAAACTTTTAATAGTCAAGGGTTTTTTCTTGAAATTTATCAATAAACTCAGTTAACTTGGGCGAGATATCACATTTTAAATAGCTTATTTACGTATGAATTAAAACCAATGCAAGTGAATGGCAATAGATGTCACAAGCTCAGAATACGAAATATGAATCGATGAGTCGCTTAATAAAAAAATCGTGGAAGTCAATCCCTATTCGATTCTATTAGTACGAAGTCAGTACTTATAGAATATTTTCACTTTGAAATTTTAATCCAATTGCTTCCGAAGACTCAAGCGCGAACTGATTTGGCTTTCATACGAAAAGTCGATCAATCACCGAATCAAGGCGTCATTAACACGCGTTACATTATGTTCAATAAATCAGGCCATCCAGGCCCACTTCACCGGTAAAGATTTTGATCTATTAACTGGATGACAGTGCAGTACTCACGGTGCGGGCAACTTTAGCGCCAGCCGATATAAGGAGCCACTTCTGAATAGGTACTTTTAATACAAATTTAATTAACTAGGTTCAGGCCTATTCTGTGTCGTTTAAAAAGATCTTTGTTGAGGTACCGTGTAATGATTTAAAACGGCCATAAATGACTTCTGTTTGGAAATTTATTAACAGACATTTCGGGTGTGTATTGTCCCCTTTGTGGCTCTTGCTTCCTTAAATGAGGCGAAGATGATTAATTGCTTACCGTTGTTTTCCAACATGAGTCGTTTTAAATGGAATATAACAAAAACTTGAACGAATTATTCGACACCTTGTTCGTGTATTGTGAATGTTTATGTATTTTCTCTCTCGTTTGTGGCGTGTTAAACTTTCAATTTACTTAAGTTGATCGTAGTTGTAGCTGTGAGGCTCATTATCATAATAAATGATGTTTGTAGGACTTGAAGAATGCAGCGTTTATATAATTTATTGCATACATAGTGTTTCTAAGTGAACTACACTTGTTTTAGGGTCACTCAAATTTTCCTTGATGGGGTTAATGAAGAGAGGAAGTTACAACATATGAGAATATCAACCGCTTGTCTGATGGTCGGTCTGGAGCGCTGTACTAGGCTTATTTCTTTTTTAATTTTTGTTCGAATTTGGGCCCCCCACATTAAAAAAGTCTGCGGTTAGCTGGCATTACTAGCGTAGTGGATTTTGTTTTTTTTTGTGTGGTGGTGACTGGTGAGTACAATCGTTAGATCTCCATTCGAGAGATAAAAATAGGGTTGAGAACAGATTTTTTTAATGTTTAACCAAAAACATTATGTAATCTTTAATGCAAAGGTTACAAATCTATCGAGCTCTCAGCTTTTAAATTCAGTGGAAATATGTAGTCCAGAAATCTAACTATTTTTATCAAACATTTCAAGCTAGCAAGGCCATATCAAAACAGTAAACTACAGTATCCTTAAAGTATACATGCCTAAAGTTGGACCCCCCTAACCTGATAATAGGTGACCGCCGAGAGACGGACCTTTGTAGAGTTTTTCAAATTTCAATTTAAAAATAGTATTACAAAATACATTGATCGTACATATATCTAAACTAGAAATGTTAAATTTTTAGTTTTGTAAGAAACATATACGCATATACATAGGCTGCACTAAAAGTATCGGTAATGGAATATTTCCACTATTCCTATCCTATTAAAATCTTTTTGATTGAAAACTCCTTGGTTTTAAAAATCGAATACCATTTATTTATTTAAAAAAAGATTCTCGATCTTCTCACAAGGTCTTTTCAAACTTGTTTAGAAAATGGAATTGACTCGAGAAAATTCAAGGGCGATGATTTATTATGACTTTCGAAGCGGTTTAACACAAAAGCAGTGTGTTGACCGGATGCTTTCTGCATTTGGTGATGAAGTCCCATCCAAAACCACAATTTATCGCTTTTTTGCTGAATTTCAACGTGGACGTGTGAAGCTCAGTGATGATCCCCGGCAAGGTCGTCCAAAAACTGCAGTCACCCAAGAAAACGTTGATGCTGTGCGTAAGCTGATTGAGGAAGATCAACATGTGACATACCGCGAAATTCAGGCAAATTTAGACATTGGCATGAGTCAAATACAAATAATCTTGCATGAACAATTAGGTGTAAAAAAGTTGTTTTCCCGATGGATACCGCATTTGCTCTGTGAAGAGCAAAAAGCGGCTCGCGTTACTTGGTGCGTCAGAACTCTCGAAAGATTCCACGCAGGATCCTCAAATGCTGTATACAACATTGTATCAGGTGACGAATCCTGGATATACGCGTACGAACCCGAAACAAAAAACCAATCACGAGTTTGGGTGTTCGAAAATGAGTTAAAGCCAACTAAAATTGTTCGTTCACGGAGTGTTGCAAAAAAAATGGTGGCCACGTTTGTCTCCAAAACCGGCTATGTTGCGACTATTCCTCTTGAGAGACAAAGAACGGTTAATGCAGAATGGTATGCTAGCATTTGTTTGCCACAGGTCGTTTCCGAACTCCCTAAAGAGAACTGCAACCGCCGCATCATCCTCCATCACGACAATGCGAGTTCTCAGACCGCGCACAGAACAAAAGAGTTTTTAGAGCAAGAAAACATAGAATTATTAGACCATCCGCCGTACAGTCCCGACCTAAGCCCTAATTATTTCTATACTTTCCCTAAAATAAAGAATAAATTGCGTGGTCAGAGATTTTCATCACCTGAAAAAGCTGTGGATGCCTACAAAACGGCCATTTTGGAGACCCCAACTTCCGAATGGAATGGTTGCTTCAATGATTGGTTCCATCGTATGGAAAATGTGTGAAATTTCGCGGAGAATACTTCGAAAAGTAATAAATACATTTTTAAATAGTAATGTTGTGTCACTTCCTTGATTCCCGAAATTTTCAGTGTAGTCCTCGTAATATGTATATATAAAAATCGCTTCTAAAAATCTAAATTTTTTCACATATTTGAATTATCAATACCTAGTACAAAAGATGACTCTAGGTTTCTTAAAAATAGTTTTATATGTCGTGTGTAAACACCTATTTGTTAAAATTCCTGATAACATAAAATTACCAACATACATAAAAGTTTATTAGGTAGCTGTTCGCATTTAGAAAGTTTACGACTCATGAACATATAACGGATGATACTAAATTGTCATGATTGGTCTCCCAATTACCTACAATAATCATGTTACATACTCTACCTAAGAAAAATACGTATCATTGTGAATTTTTGCAAATAATAATATTAAGAATTCGTTTAATGTTATCTGTTTGTTCTTTAAAGAGTTTCTCAGATTTTTTTTCGGAATTTGAGTAATAACATTTGAGAATTTAGTGTAATTAGTATATAATAAGAAGGAAATTGGCCTACTGGCCTAGTGGTTAGTGACCCTGACTGCTACGCCATAGGTCGTGGGTTCGATTCCCACCCGAGTCTGGGTGTTCTTTGTGTCCGTTGTTTATATGTTTGTAAGTCCCCCGCGACACAGGATGTAAATAAACTCGAAATCCGGATGTTGAAATGGGAAAAGTGGCCAAAACTCCGCCCAACGCACGGACCCTTCTCGTTTCCCCTGCGTTTCCCTCTCATTAGCACAGGCTACGATGGAGAAACGTTGACAAGCGGACGTGTCCGACATCTTTGAATAAAAGACCCTGAGTATAATAATAAACCTGAGTGGTAGTTAAAGCTCGTTTAAGAAGAAGAAGGTCATAAGTAGAAGAAAGTCACAAATCATAACCAACACTCGCAACACCCTAATAGCCCCATTGTTACTGTAGACTACAAAGTACAAAAGGTTTTATAATATAACTTATTCAAATTAATGTAATACTAATTGATGTTTTTTACTCTATTTCATATTTCTACTTATTAGAAAGTTAGAGCCTAGTTGTTTTTGATAAAAGATGTTTGGGTTCCTAATTGTCTTAAGTGTTATACATATATGTACCTAATAGAAGAGCTCCTGTACCATCGTATCTTAAGTTTGTTAAGAACGATTCGATAGGAGCATCCGTTACCATAACTGTCACGCGAAGTTACTTTGAAACGAACCAAGCCGTTAACAAAAGCTAACACAAAACATTAGGTGATGTGGAACGACCAGGCGTGAGTTGTATCGTGTGTGCCGGGAGCAGGCGCATGAGTTTCACGCAAATAATACACATTTAGCAACAGTTTCAGTGCCTCACACGATATGCCTCTGCCTAGGCAACGTTAGTAATTGGCCCCGGTCATGCAATTGCCTGGCCGATTTAATTATCGCGAAATGATCAGTACCAGCCTACCGTAATTTAGCTATCAATCAATAGGAGTATGGCAATTGGCATACTATGTAGGTACTGAGTTAGTGTACCGACACACTAGATGAAATTACGAAAATTTATTTGGAAATAAGTAGTAAGAATACGATTACGAAGATTAGGAAAAAAGGAAAATCACTGACTACCTTTTTCTTTCTTGACTTATAACAAATATTGTGATCGGTTAAAAGCCTTTTGCTTAAATATAATTAGCTGTCATATCTGATTTCAATCCTGTTTAGGCCAAGTGATCTAAAGAGATATGGATGGCCCTTGTGACAACAAGGGCCATCCATATCTTTTTAGTTCTGCTTCGATCTTTGAATTTTTTCAGGAACAGAGTTAGTACTTGCAATATTTTTTTTATCTGTGCCCATAAAAATACAATCTTAGTATCAATCTTCTCTATCATATTAATAGCTAGCCTTACCTCGCGGCTTCCATTGCCTTAATGTAGACTTTGTCAACCTCCTCAAAAGTAATTTTTCTATACCCCAGCTACAGTATTTTCCTTTTAAAAGGACGAGGAGGCTTCCTGTTCTCTAAGAAGGTAGGGTTGACGCAAGTAGTGGACAAATGATGGGGCTAAGAATAATTAAGTGTTAAATTTAGATTACAAATATTATTATACAATATTCAAAAACTTTAACTTACATCAATTTTTATTTTAAAACTAGCAGTTTCCGCGCAGTTTCGCTCGCGTGTTTTTAACCATAATTCTTTTTCCAAAATAAAAGTAGCCTATGTTACTTCTAATAACACCAGTTATCTGCCAGTGAAAGTCTCTTGGAAATCGGTCCACCCGATCCGTAGATTAGGCGGAAAAAACAGACAGATAGACAGACAGAAAGACAGACAGAAAAAAAAATTAAAAGTTCAAAATAAAAAAAGGAACGCTCATATCACTTTGCTGTCTGTCTGTCAAGTTTTTCTCAGGAACTCGTGGACGTATTAAGTTGATATCAACTTAATATCAAATACCTATATGTGCGGTCCCTTAAAGCTCTAAAAAAACAAGTTTCTAAGTCAACCCAATTAATAGATACCACCATTTAAGCCTTAGATTTGACCAAATTTTATCAGTTCGCAGGTACGTTTATTAAAACCTATAGGGTACTTCCCATTGACCTAGAATCATGACATTGGTAAGAAGCAAGGTCTGACATCACAAGTAAAGAAAAAAATCGGAAAGTCGTTAATTTGTTGTTATGTGACATAAAAAAGTTTTATTATTAAAAACTTTTATTTTGCGGTTGGAAAGTTGACTTTGTCGTAAATCGATATGTGGGAGAGGATTTTCATAACTGCAAAGTTCAGTTTGTCTTTCGGGAAAGAGGGGTAAGATTTTCGAGATGCTTGTTGATTGCTTACGGAACCCTCGGTGCGCGAGTCAGACTTGCACTTGTCTGTTTTTTTATTCCACTTGTTTTGCCTAGTTTGTGCAATCTCTTCTAAAAGTGTGTACTTATACTTTACCAATCTAATAAAAAAATATACAGTTTAAAAAAAATGGAAATTAGTGTACGATAATTGTCATCAACGTCTATCACCAAGCTTAAGAAGTCCCCAGAAGCTTAATAAATCTTTTAGAACCAGGAACACATTTGGTGAACTTTAATATTTTTGAAGAATAAGTATTTAATTTATAAATTGTGAGATTGTGTTCTTTATAACAATGTCTCTGTGCCGTACTTGTAGGTGCACAAAATTGAAAGCACCAAAAATTTTACTTTGCATGTACGTATGTATATATATAGGGCACAAATAAATCAGAATCAACAATCACCAGAGAGTATCACCAGTCACAAGGTGGAGTTCTTAGCTTTTCTTTGAAGCGATTAGATTGGAGATTGTAAGCAGCCAACCCTAATTATGAATAGCTCTTTTCGATGTTCACCGCTTCATCAGATAAAGGTTCTGCGGAACATAGTACTAGTTTTTCATTAGATTGAACTAAAACATGAGGAGCTTTGCTTGTTCGCCGATTGTGAATCGCTTGTTCTTCTCGAGAGAAGAGGAAGGCTTGCTCTCATCTAAATGGACGGGGTCGCACGAAACGGTCTTGCCGATAATTGGTTGCTTAGTCGCCGCATTTGGTTGGTTCAACTCCGACATATTCACTTTTTCGTGCCTTCGACAGGCTATTTATAAACCTGGAGCTTTCTACATGAAAAAAAGGGCGACTACCTAATTAAAGTTTGACTGCATGTAACCTCAACTATTTCGCTATTAAACGAGTCACATATTCAGCTCCGTTGCTGTTTCATTATGTAGAATACATATTTTTGCTGAATCGTTTACGTGTTCGCTGTAACATAACAGCTTTTGCTAAACTCCTTTACTTTCTAACTTCGTGTACTAAAGACTTTAATTTACCATTACTGTTTTAATAAACTTATGAATATTATCGCTATGTTCTAAATCTATGTTGAAATAATTACACAAAATGCAGCGTTTGCTTTTACAGTTTTGTATCACGCTACGTTTGCTTAATTACTAACACTTAAGTCCTTTCTAAGTCAATACTTACATAAATATATGAGCACACTAGTTTTAATTCATAATGTAGTTAAAATATTATAATTGAAATCACCTATTAAGGTGATGTGTCGCGGAGTTGCTGTAAACTCGAAAATAACTTTTTGTACAATAGCACCATTTTAGGCGGTGAGCTTCAGTCTTATCAAGACATAAAGACCCTTATGAATTTATCTTGAATGGCGTTGACAAAAATGTGAATATAATAATGTGTTGAATAATTCAGCGTGTTATCGGTATGGAAGAGCAGTCGAGATGGTAAAAACGGTGGGCAGCCGCGCGCTGCCCGCCGGAATGTCACTGCGCCGTTTTTACGTAATTGTCTCGATGCACGCACTCATCCATTATCTAACTTACTTAGGCACAGAAGAATAAGTTACTTTTTATCAACCCTCTCAAATCATAAGGCACTTCTTAAGTTCTCAGCGATGCAGGCCACTGGAATCCTGTCCAAAAATATGTGGTGATATTTAGAATTATTTTATATAAATGTTATATTACTGTTTGTTGCCCTCAGTTTGGACAATCAAGCATATGAAATAAAGTTAATGTTGCGAGCGTTTAATGTAAACGTTTAAAACTATAAAACAAAGTTTGTGATAAATGTTAATTACAAATTCATGTCTCGTCACAAGGAGGCTTCATTTAGCCGATGTCAATGATTCTGTAATTATTAATACTAATTTAAAGCTTTCATTGTTATTCTTACAGCCGCGTGCGATTATCAATTTTTTGTTGGGACTCAAGTCCACTGTTCTTTTTAATACAAAGGTTACAATGCAGTTTTTAGTAAGACTTTGAAGTTTATTGCTGTTCAGATAAGAGCCATAAAGCGCAACTAAGTATTATATTGGATGAATCAGTGATCGACAAGTAACTTGCGTTTACTCACGTTTAGCACTGAATGAAATTGCATCAATCGGTATCGTGTCGTTATTACTGGTATTTTTATTTGAGCCTTTAATTTGATTTTAGGTTTTCTTTTATTTCCGCTAGCAAAGAGCAGGTGACAGTTGGTTCAATTCGGTTTTTCTCTATTTATGTAATACCGTATTTAATAGTTCTTAACGAAATTATACTTAGAAATATAATAGGACAAATATCGTAATAATTAATTTAAATGTTTAAATTTAAAGGCTTGATTATAACGCAGAATGAGATTGTGTGAATTATTATTTCGTTTTCTCGTGTTAGTTTTATAAATAAACCTTTATTTATACTGTAGTTAGTAGTAGAATATATAATGTAGTTTTGTGAAAAAAACTCCCGCTGGGTTTTAAATCTTATAGCCATTAGAATGATGTTTTACAAGAGTAATGTCGTCATGACACGATTTATTACCTTGTAAAGAGATTCTATAAAATAATTTGAATTAACACTTTTTTACATGAACAAAGCTGTCGTCGGCATTACTTTAAAGTGGATTAGAATAGTTTTAATAAACTGGTGGTAATCGTTGCTAACTATATATATACATAAATATAATCCAAAGCTGATATCAATCCTCACTAATATTATAAATGCGAATATGAGTTTGTTTATTACGCTTACACGCCAAAACTATTAGTTAAGGATGCTGAGGTTTTACTTACGTGTATATTCCGGGGATGCCCGACTAATTTCGGACCCGATGGCCCTTTATCAAGGGGTGAGGCGTCATACCGCGTCGGTTGCAGGCGTCAGGGTCACGTACACATGTGAGTAAATCCGTATATCCTTAACTAATAAAAATACAACTCACGAAAGTTTTATTCAACGTTGTCAAGGGTACAGAAAAAGACAGAGTGCCTACCTACCAAATAAAAGAAAGTATTTATTAGATAAAATAACTGAAACAACCGAGGGATAGAAAGAAAACGAGAGGGCTATGTTCAGCAGTGGATAATGAAAGGCTAATGGATGATGATGATGATGATAGAAAGAAAACACTTTTTGACGGTCGTCCGGCTTGACAAAATCTACATTAATCTGAATGAAGTGCAAGACAAAAATATATGTTTGTATGTATAAATATTGTTGTTAAATTGTTCTTCATTACAGATTTTATTTTTATTTTTAGGAACCCTTCGACCGCCTGGGTTAATTGGTGGCAGCAAGCCTAAAGTGGCAACACCAGCTGTAGTGTCAAAGATAGAACAGTACAAAAGGGAAAACCCCACGATATTCGCATGGGAGATCCGAGAACGACTTATATCTGAAGGTAAGCATAATTATACGAATTATTTACATTTATACATACACTATAATAAACATATTATTAAGTGGATATGGTATTAGAAGGATTACCTATTATTTTCTCCATGAAGTCATTAAGAAAGTAAGTAAGGCTACCAGAGCAGTTAAATAACCATTCTAATAATTGTAGGCATCAGATGGCTAACTGTAACTCTTCGGCTTACGATTTTTATACGTAGGCTATATAGGGTTGATGATATCTACTTTTAAATAAATAATTACGAAGACTTTAATAGATACCAGAGACGGAGAAACCTAGGCGCTATTGTATTCGAAGTGAAATGGTTCGAATATGATGAAAAATAAAAAAAATATAATAAGTATTCGTTTGTACACAAGTGTGTATCATGCACCCTCATTTTGCCCACTTTTGCCCCATGTAGTAGGCCAGCTTATACTTTATCATCTTTCGGCCATGTAGTAGCCAGCCAGCTTACACTTTTTCATTTTCACCATGTCAAACATAGGGAATCTATGCTCAACATAGACTTCTCACAAAGACTTAGTATTTGTATTTATTAATACAAATACCATGTACATGTCTTTAATGGTTCTTTTAAAAACCATTTAGTTATAAAACAAGCTTCAACCAGCCACTAAATGGCGAGCGGTAACCTGTAAGAAAATGCTAAAGATTTTTTTAAGCCCACACCGCTGTCTCTTAGAAAAATAATGGTAGAAAGATCTGGACTCAAACATAAATTATCTTATATTTTATAAGTATAGGCATATAACTACTACAATAAATAATAGTCACTGAATGAAAACCTCAAAGTGGGCGGGATAATTTGTAGCAGATTATTATGTAGGGTAAGTTTCGGAGATAATCGTAGGATCTCTTGAGTAACTCATCGCAGGCATCCGGTTTTCCACGTACTTAGTTCATGTATTCCCAGATCATTGGAACAAACAAACAATTATAGGCATTAAGCTTGGCTTGTAGATGTTTCCTATGCGTGTGCCATGAATGCCGCTGGCGCTCACGACAAACAGAATCCGATGTAACTGTGCTCATTCATCGTGCACACGCTAAAATGACGTTCACGTTGTTGGCTCATTTTGGACTTAATATATTTGCTATATTTATACAAATTGCTAGCAAAAGCATCATATTTGTGCCATATTGTAAAAAAAAACAAAAATTTAATTATGTAAGAAAAAAGTTCCTCAATGTGCGTACAATTATTTATTTCAAAACTCAGTTGTATAAAAAAGTGAAAGGATTAGTATTGATTGGCAAACTCGGAACTACACTCGAGAGCAATGATTCCGGGTCACATAAAGATACGCAAAACAGATGCAGTGAATTCGCATTTCCATTTAAAAAAGTTCAATTTATTTATTTTGACACTTTTGATGGTACAACTTTACAACAACCAAGTAGTTTTATTACTTTTATTAAAGGTGTATTTAGTTGTCTATTAACTACAATTAATCTACCTAAATTTCCCATTTTAATTTAAGGATTCTTAGTTTCCCAGATTTTCAGTCGCCTTTATGTGACCTGGATTCATTGCTCTCGAGTGTACTCATTGTGAATATCAGAAATGGTTTCTTCATTGGTCCTTGATTACTTGATCATTTCAACTTCCTAAGTCCGATGTCCAGTTACTTGTAAGGTGTTGTTCCATTTCTAGGCATAACTACAATATTGTTTTAGGTTCTTATCATTCTGACTAGATATTATATACTATAATTATTGAGGATATTGCATGTCAATATAGTAGGTAGATATTGTTCCTAAACGATTGCTGCCAGACTTCCGCAGCAATTGGGATATATAAAATGACGAAAAGATTTGTGCTCAGTGTCATGGCCAAAGCAGAACTGCAGTAGATCCAAGTTTCTTATTCTAACAAAATAATGCTAGCTTACGATATCCATTTCATAATAAATTAAAAATAAATAATTATTAGGATTTAAACAAAAGTAAATCTCCAAATTGTAATTGGATATTATGATGAAGGAGCCGGTTATATTTTATTCATTTATTTTAAAGAGACATACATAATAGGCTTTGGTGCGCCTTAAAGGGTTGCGGGTACAAAGGTCCACTTTAAATATCTAAAAAAACTAATGAAGCCTAGAAAACGTGCAAAATGATACACTTCTATTACGATAATCAATCGAAAACTAATTTCATACATGCTCAAAAACTGCTTGTTCTATTAGTGTCATACTTGTTTTTATAGTACGGTCTGTTATTATAATATAGATCGATATAATCAAATTGGACCTGTCAGCGCCGCCCTGCCCTACTAATAAGAAGTTATTCCAGGACGTAGATGATATCTATGCTCGGTAATTCGTTGATAATGGCGTTACAGAAAGGTGTAGTATATAGGTCCAGTTAAACTCGTCGTCGTAGTTAAATCTGTAATCGCATTCGCATGTAAGGATATTTTTTTTCAATTATTTTAATAGTGTAGTATTTTAACCATAGGCCTATGGTTAAAATAAATTAAAAAAAAAAAAAAATTAAAATTTAATTAAAAGAGTTTTCGTGAAATTAAGTGACGAATAAAGTCTTTGATATTTTAGCATGTCGCATCTGAATATAATTTTTCCTCCTGAACTCTACCATCATTGGTTTATTTAAATAGATTAGTTAAAACAGAACAGCAACAAATCCAGGTTTTCCCCACTAAGAAAAGGAACATCATTCCTTCCCTCTTCGTTTAAACCATGTTAACTTTAGGTCATCGGCAAGATAACGATATCCTATTGGATTGTAATATTTTGTTTCCTATATTCTCATCTATCTTCAGTGAATGACTTTACGTTTCAAGAATAAAAAAGAGCGGTGATATTTTTGTGTTATATTCTAAGAAGTTAATGTTACTAAATCTTTTGAAATAGTTGCTTTGTGCGTTAGCGGTTCCATCACGATCTAGACACTAGTAAACCCGGTAAACCTTCAACATTCCGTAAAAAAACCTGTGAGAAAAACTTATAGCATCCAATTAACTCTAGAATTTGCACGTCACTGTTCAGCTTTGCCGCTATCAAATCCGAAGAACATCTACCTAATGGCGACCCGCAAATTGCCATAAATTATTTTAATAACACAACTTGTATAATAATTCGATGATCAGACAAGTTGGCTCTATATTGTTGGGCGCACGCAAGCAGCCCATGTAACGCGAGAAGCTCACTGGTATTACGCGACGAGGGCTTGACTTTTATAATAGTTCCTTATATTGGCACAATAGGTATTTTCTTTTTAAGAAACCCGCATTCAAGTTAAATAATACTAAGAAAAGTAGGTACAGAGAAGCATCGATACTTTTTTAATTTTTCTCATATTTTGCGTGTACAATAAATCGTGAAGTCTTTGTCGTTGTATGATTGGCAGCAGTCGCCAGTTACTCTGACTCCGACACCTGCTCTACCTACATACAGCCTGTTACCATTATTACATCTTCTTCTGGTTCTTTAATGGTTGTCCAAATTTCAATAAAATACTAAAACTTCATACAAAAAGCTTTTTCATTTTTCTCTTTCAATTTTAAAGATTTTTGGGCAAGTTCTACAATTTTTCTTTCCATAAAAACCGTAATCGGACTATTGAGCACAATTAATAAAAAGTGAAATTTCACTAACCATTCTTAAGTGATGCGCTTTTTATCGAACATTTTTTTATTTTTATAAAATTTTGTTTTCTTTATAGAATATTTTTTTTGTGCACACCGATGTTATCGGAAGGGATATTGTACAATATATCATTATATTATTGTAATACCACAACTTGTTTAATAATTGTTATTATAGAAGTTGTGTGGCGATTACAGATACGAGTTTAACTGGACCAATGTTAAAAAAAGGAAATCATTTATATGACTTACAGATGGTTTTTCTGTCCCATCAAACAACTTATTATTTACCTTTTTATGTGCAACTAATTTGACAAATAAGGATTTGTAAAAAACGCTAATCGTTTATCATGCCAACTCTATCCTCTGACCAACAGAGCTAATAAACTAAAAAAAAACACGATTTATAGCGAACCAAATTAAAAAGTAATAATAAAGAGCTTCACTAACCACAAAACTAATCACACGAGCCCAAACTCGAGGGGATTACTAGTAGCCACTGAAGAGTTCCACTATCTATATCCTGGCTCCATAATCAGATCAACTCCAAAATGCCAAGTTTTAGTTTTTTTTTTATGGTATAGGGGGTAAACGTGCAGACGAGGCATCTGATGGTAAATTACTACCGCCGCCCACGGACACCTGCAACTCTGCTGCCAGCCTTTAAGGTGGGAGTATGGGAAGGGGGGAAGAGGGGTAGAGGAGGGGAGAGGGAAGGGTTAGAGCCTCCAGTAACCTCACTCACTCGGCGAAAAGTAATGCAAGCCTTGCTTCACTGCCGGTTTTCTGTGAGGCCGTGGTATCACTCCGGTCGATTTCAATAACGCAGAAGATTTATTTAAAAATAATCGATTTATCTCAACATAAATATCTAAAGTTCTTGTCTGAATAAAATGTGAACGCTTTGTCTACACAGTAACTGAACACTTATCTAATTATGGGATTAAGGTATTTGAGTAATGAACTTCTGATGAGTGTCAAATGGTTTTTGGGAGGGAATAGGCAAAGCCATTGAAGTGCACGCCCGAATAAGGCCTGACCGCCCGATAGTTTTGTAAATGGCCGTCGGATTATTGAGAGCGGATATAATGTAATATGAGAACATCTATTGGATTTTGTGACTATGTGCGAGCAAAACAATGCTTTAGGTATTATATAACCAAACCTGATTATGTTGGTTATTTGAGTAGTTATCGTTTAGAGGTTGCTTAATGTAGCATATTATATATAATTGCTATATTTCGGAATCTCTTTCTCTCCCATATACTTTTGAGATATCTCTAGTCGAAGTGCAAAAAATATGAATGTCTCAACCATACGACCAGTTACCGCTTAATAATATACATATATATATCTTTTGCAGCCTCAATCAAGCGGTTTTATACCACTTTAACGAGGACGTAAGTAAATCCACGAGGGGAAGATCCCGAGGTACGCTTTCCAGTCTATGATCACCACTTTTTACCTTTCCTACCCAACAGCTCACGGTTTTATGAACTATAAAGCCTGCCCTAATGACATGTTAGCTTGCTGGTGTCAAGAGATATGCCGGTTACTCAGACATGGAATGTTTTTCTTTAGATTGATAAGTGAGAGACCTCTCGGTGTGGCGTAAAATCATCAAAATCGATTTAAACTGCAATTTACTGGCTGAAAGTATTATTTTCTCCTTTAAAATCAGTTAATAAAGAAGTTTCAGTTATAATCATGCGGCTTTACCAATAGACCCACTTACAAATATGTACATATTTACTCTAGTGTATTATTGTAGTAATATTTCTAAAATTAACTTAAGATCTTACTGGACGCTGTTTGCCAATAAAATTACTCCTATAATTATATGAGACATTTAATTCTTAACACATAAATTATACCATAACAGCATTTTTAATAATATATGTAATTACATGAGATAAATAATAAATAAAAGAGATCTTATACTTTGGCGTATAAAAACTCATATCCATAAAAAGGAATTACGCACGATTTACCATTTGGACCGTTAACCGACGATCAAAATTAACCCTAACTTTAGCCCGCTAATCATAAAGTTGAGTATTCCCGACCATTAAACATAACATATATTATTTTGAAAATGATGTCAATCTGTTTTCCTTTGATCTGGAGATCAAATGAAACAATTTGGACAAAATTTCTACGCAATAAAGAGTAATAAATAAAAAAGCCGCATAGCGCCGCGGGACCGCAGCCAACTGCACAATAAAAGTGTCAGCGTAGCCGAGAGCTTTGATTATAAGCCATCGTTGTTACACATATGCAGCTTTATTTATATATACCACCACTATATTAAAAAATAAAACGCTAATTTCACCTCAAAAAATATTTTTACAATTTTATCTTATCTACTACTTATTCAACTTCTATTAATTATTTTTTATTCGCTGTCTCCAAATCCACATATTTAATGTTATTACGATGATATATTACCAACAACTGCAGTGGCGCCACTTATAAATTTCCCATTTTGATATAATTATGTACTTACATTTAATATAAACATAGCGATTAGCATTAATATTTATCTAAAAGTACCTTAGTGTAATGTAGCAACGGCACAATAACATGCGCACTCATATCTTAGACTACGATGGGCGTCTTTAGCTCAGAGGCCAACGAGCCAATTGCGATAATTGCACCAACGACACCTCTCGTGCCCATGCGTGACTTTAAACATCATCTACTAAGACAAAAGACGACTCAAGCACCTACAAACCGCGCAATCTAATTATATCTTACCTCCGAATGCTTAAAGTTGAAAATTGCGTGTCTAATTAAACGTGATTAAAGAGTTCGTCCAAAGGACGTTCTTTGCTTTGATGTTTTCTCTAGTGCAGTTCAGTTTGGTAGGGTACATGCGATCACATTGAAACTGGTTTTGCTTACAAGACCACTTCTGGTTTACGATATCAGTGGGGACCGGATTAGGAGACGATAACATTCTTGATGGGAAACACTGTGCTAAACTGAGATGTTAAATTGGTTCGCAGTCATTAAATCCCCAGGGGGCACCGTAACTTTAGAGAATATGATTGGGTTAACGTCTATATGAAACACGTTTTATTTACATGTCATCATAAAAATTGGAAACAGTTCTTATATTGGGAAAAAATGTACACTATTTATATTTAAAATTAGATCTTTATAGTTAAAGTAAATTCTAGACTCCACGGGAGCCCGTTTATCGCAGCCAAATCGAGTAGGTCTGGTCTTTCTTCCGGGGCCCATAGGCCATGTCGTCCCAGGTACAAAGAAATATTTTAATTTTATGTGATTTCTATGGGCTGCGGAAGTCATGATGTCAGAAAATGAAATCCAATAAGTAAAAATTAAATGTTGCCATTTTGAAATGTGAACGCGTTTTTATGAATAAGGGTCGAACAATTGCTCAGTGAGCGCTTTTATTTTTTTATGTTTTTTGTGCTTATCTCGGCGGCCGGCTGACATTATCGTCATTTGTTGAAATGTGTTTAAAATAATTGCTCGAACGCAGTGAGCGCCCTTGCCGTTGTATGTGAAAATTGCACGCGATACTACGTCAGCGTCGGTTGTTGTGCGTAAATGCTCACATATTCGTCGTAAATGCTGCCTTATTTAAATAAGTGGTGTTGTATTTTGACTGGAAACATTAAAATTTACTGTTAAGTTTTCGGTTAGTATCTAAATTAATTTGAACGGGACTATAGCACCGGATTTCTTTAGTATATTTAGTTCGTGTTGAGAATCGATCAGGGTTGTATTTATGATTCATTCTATTATAGTTTTTAGATAGTTCCGGCTTATAAAAGTATATTGAGCAGAGCGGACCTCCCGCTGGTGAGGGAGCCCGGAATAACTAGTACTATTGTAGAAGTATTCACCAACTACACCCAGCTCCTTCCACAACCAATGTAATATTTAAAATAGGCGCTAGTAGTGTTTGAGTATCATCTAACATTTATTATTTTAAAATATCTACCATACAAGTGCATACATTTGTAAAACAAAAAAAAATTATGTTTTGGTAAAGAACTTAGTAGTTTTATTAACTAGCTAAACGTTACCGAATTACAAGGAGTTAGTCTTCAAATACACTAAAAATAGGATGTAATTTTATCAAAATGTTCTACAAATGATTTTGAAGGGTGAATTTGAATTCGTGTGATTCGTTTAATTCAGGTGATCAGCTGATGCTGTTATAGGTTCCTATTACCGATACCCTTACTTATTGGAATTCTATCATTTTTTTATATATATGGTAAAGGTGTGTATTCACAGCTACTACTATCTTATCTTCCCGTTAATCGTTCTTTTGTAACCACTGGATCTTATTTTCATTCGCTTTTTTTCTAGCTCGAATCAGCACCGATTTTTTGATCTACATAGGTTTTCCTCAATATCTAAAGTAGTAAAATCTTTTGTTTGCTTATGAATTATGATGATTTCTTTAACCTTACTTTGCACAGTAGGTATATAAAAACATAAAGATTTATGTTTGAAAATTTGAAGGCATTGAAACTGTAATACCTATATTATTATAAATTATTGAAATTGGTATCTCACGCCGACATGGTACAAATTCGATTTCCAGTCACGCCTCGTCTGATGTTTTCGAAGTTTACGTGCTTTTTAGTATTAGAGTTAAGATCAAATATATATTAAACAGAACAGAACAGAAATGCCTACTAAGTCGAGAACCTCTTTTAAGTATCGAGAATGAACAGGTTAGTTAAATTAATTAAATTGTAACCAGGTCTCACGTGCGACTTCGCCCGCCGAGATCTAAAAACCATCAATCGGTATGTCTATATTCATCTAAATCTATCCAGCCATGTCAGAGTGAATAAATAATAAATACACTGACTCACACATAGCTGCTTCGAAACTTTCACATCTATTATATTAGCTGGAATAATACGCGATTGGATAAATTTGTTGCATTATATGGCAATGTGTCTTCATGTAGGTTTAATGCAAATTTATTTATTTGGTTTAAAATGTGCTTATTATTATATCAACAGCTTAAACGGAATTGTTTATGTATTTGTATTAATCAATGGGTACAAATATTCTCTTGACGCTCTTAGTGACTTTCTGTACATACGATATAGACTAACATTGTAAAGATCGTGAGTCTATAAGGTAAAACACTAATATCAGAAAAATCTATCAATTCTATCTTCCATAAGCTATCTAAAATAAATTAAAATCTTTCTTGTTTTTGTAGCTCGTGTATTTATAAAGTTTATGGGCTAAATAACAAATTTATTAACATTACCGTTGCTTAGTTACTTTAAATTTGGTACCAATTTAAGTCACAATGACTTAAATTGGTACAAAATGTTATTTCTCCAACCATAATATTTAATTCTGAAACATAATAGTGCACCGTTCAGAACTATCAATCACATTTTTTTTTCTAAAGAGCAACAGATTTGATAAAAACTCCATCAATTTCCACACTACTTACAAAAATATGAAACGTTCCGAGCGACCCAATTTCTTTCTAAACTTAATATTTATACAGACGGCGAATACAAAAGACGTGTCAAAAACGCGAGCACACGAAGCAGTGCACGTCTGTCGATCGCTCCAAGGAGTAGTTATTAAAACAGAGCGGTTCATCCGAGAGGCTAAATTTTAATAAGGTATCCACTACCGTCTTTGTTCACCGTGACGAGGCAGTTTTGGACAATGGCTTGCGCAACTTATCTACCAAATCGATATCGGTTTACGAGGCGTTACGGCGACTCTAGCTACTGACCATATTTTGATTAATTGCATTCGTAGCCCACAAACTGTATGGGTTACACGTAGCCCAAATTATTAGCTGGCGCCGATTAATTAGCGAAACGGATGACGGGTAACTTTACGGTTGAGGTTTTAAAATGTTTCGAGTCCGCCATAAAAACACTTTTATAATTTATTATTCCCTTGTTAATATTATTTTTACGATGTACATTTAGTTACGATTTTATTTTAAATTTACATTTCTGATTGCTATTTGCTTTTGTTTTCAATTTCAATGCATCACTACGTGTAGAACGGTGTGTTGTATTACAAGATAGGCAGACGTTTTTGTAACTATTTTGACATTTACTAACAAGGTCCCACCTCGTTCGCCGTTATTGTACGGTCGAAATAAATCAAATCGATCTCTACACAGCTTCCAATAAACCGATACATTTATTGATTTGTTACAGTATTAAATTGGTTCCCAGCAGTGCATCACATCAACAGTGTTGCCCGCGAGCGGGGGTCACGGTCATGATTTCGGATTTCGGTTTTCGAGAGCCTTTAATCGTTTGTTGTACATGATAAAAAAAATGTTTTGATCGGTTTTTGCTTAGCTATTGTTGTGTTATTGAATTACCTAATGGGCTTTGTGACTTTTTAAAGTGTTGAATGTTACCCAAGAATAGTGTACCTATACAATAATAGATCGTTCCGATTATCGTTTATTATAGTTGGCAAGTTTTCATTGCAGCTTTAATTCTGGTACTCAACAGGTAGTTATTCAAATTATATCAGCTAGATATTGGTTGAGCTATAATTCATGTTGGGTTGGCACATCTTTTGTTGCTCTGGCTATTGAGGACTAATTGAAACGAGGCGATGTAATTGTGCGCGTGTGCGTAGGGTAGGCGTTTAGCGCAACGGTTGCTGAGGCCCCCTGGCGGTAGAGACACCTTTTTACTCAGTCGACGCGGCGGGTGCCGCTTGATTGCATCCGATCTCATCGTTTTATGTTCCTCATAAAGCCAACAATAATTCATTTAGACGACGTGACGCCACTCATTCCTTAACTGGTTCTAGACGTTCGCGTTCGTTGAAGACGTGATTTTTATTTCAAGCGTTTGTAATTGAGGAAGCTTTTATTCGTCTTAGAATTTAAACTTAAGCTTTGATAAAAATCATTCTCGTTTATTGAGTAAATTATTGAGTGATTAATATTATTTATTATTGAAGTGATAGCGAAATATACGTTTTATTAACTTCTAAATAATGTCTTTGTTTTTTTATGGTATGTTTTTATTTCCTTTCGCCTCGCATCGTTAAAAATAAGCTTATTGAACAGCTTATCATTAAAATCAATATTTGTTTTTACCGATGATCCAAATTAATCCATGGGACGATCATAAAGTTAAAATCGACCTAGTGCGTATGTTAGCATAGCTCTTCGAAATCTAAAACGGACCTCTGTTCTTCTTGTCATCTAACTCTGACCATTAACAGATGGGAAAGAGAGCTTTTTGCTGCTGCTGGGAGGGATCCACCTCTGGATTCATTTGGAGGCGGAAACACGGTTAGTTCAAGTGGGATCATTTAGTCTTGTCGAAGCAGACAGGATTGCCAGAATGGTTTCTAGGAAAGCAACCAGCCACATTTCTGATATCGGGGACACGTTGTAGTTTTAGTCGGTTCCGCTCCAATTTTTTCGCCTTGTTGCGTCCTTAGTGGGGTGATGTTCATTGCTGTCAAATAACTTTTTGGTTGTGGCTAAAAGCAATCTGCTGGGGAGGACAATTAACAAGACTACCTTGTTTTATAGAAAAGTTCATAAAAGGGAAAAATATACTAACGGAACACTGCTCTCATTTCAAAATAAGAACAGTCTTTCTTTGGTTGTTTCATACAGGTTCATGACTTCGCATATTGAAATCACCATAAATTATTGAAAAGATCTGCTTCCTTCATCCTGAAATTCACATATACAACGTGTTACAGAAAGGTGTGGTCAAATTTTAGGGTCGTATAATAGACCCCTGGATAACATAAAGCGCTAACAATTTTATGAAAGTTCATGATTTTTAATACAGAAATCTTAGTTTGAAAATTAAAAATTAAACTTGAAAATTGACTGATAAAGCTAATATTTCGTAGATGAGAGGGCGGACATGAATGAAACTACAGTTATTTAATACCAAGGATTTTGATGGAAAGTCCAGATTTTTCTTAAAATGTCTGCATAAAAATTGTGGAATCATTGAAATTGACATGAAAATTTATAATGTGTTGTTTAAAAATGTGTACCTACATTAGGAAAAGCATTTTTTTTCAAGCTAAATTAACTATTTCCCGGCTAAAATTTTACCACACCTTTCTGTAACATCCTGTAAATAAAAAAGTGAAAAAAAACGATATCTAAATACTCTACATCATTGTGTAGATCAAGTTAAGTGCCTATCTATTAGTATTTATGCCATGCATCGTTAAAGCAGGTATGAATTACATTTAATTACACAGTGTCTCAGAGCAGTTACGTGCAAGTTCCTCTTCATTCATAAAAAACAAATAATTATAATGTTTGGCCTTCATTTCATTCATTACAAATAGATCAAAGTCCAAATACAGTGCAGAAGCACCTTTGAATCGTCACAATAGAATAGTAAAATGTATACGTAAATATAAGTGATTTCGATAACGCTAATGTCGAGATTATCTTCACGACACCTGTTTTTATCGATTCCAATATTTTGTGTGTTCAACGCGCGGATGAAAGTAATTTTATAGGTAATAGTGCTCCGTTATATATTGCATCATAACTTACCATCGAGTGTGCAAGTGATCGAACACAACCATGCTAGCGAAATTTTTTTTGCAAGATTTCATTCATCTCAGCCCTGAAGAGCCATTCTTCGGTCTGGGTTAGTTTGTGCCGAATGGAGGTACTATATTCACCACCCCAAATGTAATCCTTATTATTTCTTAATAAAATTCATTTTATAATATGTATATAGATAGATAGATACATAGATAGATAACTCTTTATTGTACAAAAAATATACAATTTATATACATAGGTATACATTGTTATAAACTAAAAGCCTAAAAGAAAAGTACAGAAAAAGAAAAAAACAATTGAGTAAGAGAAAAAAAAACATTGTACAATTGGCGGCCTTAGGTAGGTAGTAGGTACATAATTATAACTATTATTGTCATCGTCATAAGTATACATACATAAACACATACATAAATCTATATCCATACACATACATACAAAAACATATATATATATATATACATACATATAAATAAATTGGATGGTATCCTGAGACCACTCAGCAGCTCGAGTAATGTTCTTTTAACAATTTCTTAAAGTTATGGAGTGTTTGTGTCCGTCTGACGGATAGTGGCAATCCATTCCACAAACGTATGGCCCGTACCGTAAATGACTTGTCCATGAAATTTGTAGAATGTATCGGCATTTTCAAAATCAAATTTTCTGACGATCTCAGGAACCTTGAATGGGTGTCGTGTAACATTTCACGTGTAATATGTATTTACTCGTAATAAGCATTGTTATCTTCTAGGCTGCTGCGACTAGTTTTTTGCCGGTTTCTTTTCATGTAAGCTCAACTCCTTCATACCGGAGCCTTATATCAGTGTTGGTCAAGAAATTAGAAAGTAAGCCCCAGTTTACTTTATAATTTCTTGACGTGGCTAAAAATATTTATTGTTTTTTTTAAATACCTTTTTTAAATTGTTGAGTTTCAAATAATCTATACTTTAATTTACTAATTGCTATACTGGTTATGTATTATTCATCCGCTACGTATGTATTAACTTGCTGTCGGACACCATGAGTGAACTACTGTCTCCAGACAGTAATGCTTTTGTAATACTTTAATCCGTGCAAATGGCAAGTTGTACTTACATTACTGTCTCTGTACTGACTATTCATCATATAATGGTTATCAAACCAGTACCGAAAAAGCAATCTAGATACTACTTGTCGCTTGCAAAAGGCAATGTGTAAAATATTAATTTGTTAGAGTGTATGTAAAATGTTAAAAAACCTTCTACATTTTTTGACACATCGGTTATGTTAATTTCATTGTTGTTTACGGGCAGAGTAGCTTGGAGGGGCCAAGCCCTGACAGCTTGCCCGCAACTGATAGCTGCAACTGACCGCACCTTTGCTGGCATTTGTGCATTGACTACTCTGTCCCTATCCCCGTGAAAGTGACATCTAACCTAACAGCATCACAGAAATTTATGATAGTAAGAAATTCTATTTAACTGAGGTCTAATATAGGGTTTACTACTTTTTTTTTCCCTTTTGCCTGTTCTTCTCCATAGGATCTACGTTTTGGAACAGGCAACTAGCTTCACGACCGACTTATACTGACTGACTCCTCCTGGCAATTCAAAAATGCCTACAATGGGTTTACTTGAAATAAAAAAATTTGATTTTGGTTAGAGTGCGTAGATTTGACTCCAAATCTACTGTGTTCTAGTGCCTAATTATACTAGTGAAATTTATTTAAAACTCAACACAAAAACATTCATCGATGCGGCTAATTAATTTAATGACATCATTAAAAAATGTATAAAACTAATTAGCGTGATCCTATAGAAACCAATATCCGTTGTCGCCCCAGCCATTGAACAGTGGTACGTATCGGAAAACCGGTATAAGTAAAACAAACAAACAAATTCATTCCGAACCATTAGGCACGAGATCCGACTGTTAATGTCTCAATTTAGAAACGAGCGTAAATCTTCAAAGGCGTGACAATTACTGTTACTTCCCGGCATTACAAACAAAAAGGTTTTCCGTCAATTATCGATTAACCCGATTAAACACTCCATGGCCAGACGGCGCCGGAGTGTCTTATCTTTGGACATGCCACGCTTTTAAGCAGGTACCAGCTAACAGCACACCGACGCAGAAACATTAAGATTTTTTAACCAATTTGCTTTTTATTAGAATGCCATGGGAAACCAAACTACATGCTTAAAATTTCTGTTGCCATTAGTGATGTGACACCAATCTTTCGGACGCATGTAAACAGACATGAGCGCTCTTTTTGTTTCACTAAGGTTTCAAACAAAGTGTGTAACCGCCTCCTTGTAAACAGTAACTTTTCGTATGTATGAGTGCTAGCAACACCAGAAGCGTTTTTTTTATATAACAGTAAATGTGGAGTTGGATACAAGAGCAGTTTCTGTAAAGGCAGCCCAAGATATAATGATATTCGCATTGGTGTGTTTGCAGTGGTTGTAATGAAGGTGTTTCAACTAATCATACTATTTGTCACCCTTATTTTCATTGAGTACCTACCTATGTACTTGCTGTTAATCAAAAGTTTATTTAACTATTTTATGTAGGTTATAGACCATCTACCCGGTGGAAACAGAAGCATAAATAAACGACTATAATACTGGCGTTTTTTGATAAACACCACCTCCTCAAACCTTACCAGGGAAATGTGCCTGTGTGTAGTATCCTTTGGCTCAAAACAAATATCACTGTAATCATAATAATTACTTTTGACTTAAGATAATCTTGATCATGAAGATAGATTTTTATCTAGAATATGCACAGTGTTTAATAGCTTAATGTTAAAATTGAATTCATAATATTAAATTAGAATAAAGAAACTAATAAAATATCCTAAATTGTCCTTTATGAGCGTTAAACCGACAACAGCTCAGGGGCATTTGGTTTTGGGACTCTGCATAGTGCAGTAGGGGCCGCCTGTTGTTTAACAGACGGCCAAGTCTGCCGGGGTTCAAAGGGATTTCCCTTCCAGAATACATTGAGGCCCGGGCTATAAGATCTCGTGAAGTAAAGGGATTTTGGTGATTTTTTTATTTAAACCAGTATGCCACATGGTCAATCACCAGGTTTCTATTTCACTTAAACAGGTTATAATTTGTATTTTAAAATGGTAAATTATGCATATAAAGGTTATTAATTTGATGATTAGATTAGAATGCGATATTCTGGTGTATAAAGAAAAATAAGAAAAACCAAAGCTTTAATTGTATGAAGACAACAGACCAACAGTCTTCGAATACTAGTCTATAAAGGTATATGCAGACTTTCACGCAAGGTGGATTTAATTAACCCACCTTACGCGAAATAACCAAAACGCTGCAGATTTCTATGATTAAAAATCAGATAGTATTCTACATTATACATTCTATATATCTTACTATTATTATAAAGGTTTGTGAGGATGGATGGATGGATAGATGTTTGTTGCTCTTGCACGCAAAAACGTCTTAAGATTGTAGTCTGAATTAGCACATAGGCTTTTTACCTCGGAAAAATTTACGGGATTTATTTCACCAGTATTTCCAAGCGAACGAAGTTATGAGGCGCTTTAAGATGTTAATGGGGAAAGTTCTTTTCCCCTTCTCTTGGCAGGACACTAGTCCATTTCAGGTTTCGCAGTATTGGCAACCCGTATACGATATGCACCTTACAATCTGGCCTTGTGTTCAATTGTCACCTTAGGAAATGACTACAACTTCAGTTATGTTCTGCGATTTGTTCACCAATCTAATGGATCGTCCAACAATTCACCCCAAATTACGTACGTACTTAATTAACTTGCATAAAACTAAGTTTCCAAACAATTTCATCTTCCTCTTGGTGATGAATACCACTGCAACTCTTTTACACCAAAAACTACCCATTATTTCTTTTATTTACTGTCACCCTTGTCCAAAGGTTGCCTGTAAGAGATTGCTTTTGGCGATAATGCCACCGATTGTACATATTGCTTATGTGATTTCCGTGTAATTTAATTCTAATTGGTGTACAAAAAAAAGTTTATTTCTATTCTATTCTACCATCAGGCGAGCTATTAGTAGTATTACTTAAATGTTACCAAACCCATTACACCCATTTAAGGAACTCTAATGACTCTTCTCACCATCAAATTAAACTACTCAAGTAATGTCATCAAGATGGAGACTGGTAGTTTTAATTCGAGGAATCTGCCTTACCTCTTTAATTGATTTTCAAATGGAGATTTTGACGCCATTCTTCCAGCCAATAAATATAAATTGTAAGAAAAAAAAAAGTGCGGTCAAGTCTGTGGTTACCTTAAGGCGTTCTTTATATTATAGACATCTAACCTTTTAATAGAAGCGGAGCCTATTGTGACTAATCATGATTAAACGACTTTAGACAAATTGCATGACCGTGACTAAGCACGTAGCATCCGAGCTCGATCCCAAATCATTAAAAGAACAATTATAGATATCGCATTCCCACCTGCAACCTGTTGATGGATAATGATCTGATTCTAAACAAATAGTGGAACTACTGATGATGGCCGTTCATTGTTGGTTGAAAGGTGTTTAAGGAAAACCCTATTGATAAAAATACAGGATAATGTAATTGATACTTATTCTCTTAACATACAAAAGTATTATAGTTACGATATGCACAAAGCTTAAAGAAGAATTAGATCAGTTGAAATAAAATATTTTTTATTAAAGATAATAAAAACCGATAACGTTGATAATTGGGTAAAAAGTAGCAGTAAAATTAAATAGTCAGATAATAGAGAGAAAATAATGAAATAAACATGTTCTAAAAACATTTTGTACACTTGGGTCATTACCAATATTTTTTTTAGTTATAGTCAACAATTATTTAGTGTAAAAAATATGGGAATTATGTGTTAACTAATTTTTGTAAGGTATTGTTTGTAATTTACTCGTAGTTATAATTACATATGGTTTAGATTGGACAATTGAGTTATTTCAAAATAGTGCGTCTAAAAGTTAAAATAGTGGTGGGTCTGAATTTCCTAGAATACCAGAACCTTTTGTTTAAAAACACATTTAATACATAAATTATTATCGAATGACCTGTCAGGTTGTGATGTGTTTACATATTTTATTATGAAGGTCATAAAATTATCGACTTATCCAATTTGAAAACATGCCCGGGAAGAACGATGTTGATCGAAACTATCGATAGGCTGCGTGCTTGTTACTAGACAAAAACCAATTTAACTGGTCTGTGAAAGATCATTGAAGTTTTTTGTAATTTAAAAGAATAGAGAATGAAGTAGATTAAGTAGCGGTGATGCGTCGCTGAGCTCCCACAAAACGTTAAGAGATTTTCTACGCTGTGTTTTCTTTTTGAAAAACGTTACTCCCATTGTAATTAGAGATCTTGTCGGTTAAGTGATGACTAGTCACTGTAAAAGTGAACGCTGACTTACCCGTATCCCAGGCATTGGTTTAGGTACTTTGAAAATTGCAGAATAACAGGCTACATTATAACTGTCTAAGTAAAATAGATTTCTGCTGCTGCGGTATTGAGGTATTACGATTTTTTTTAATTTTATTTTAGCATCTAGCCCAATTATGCATTCTTTGTGATAATTGATTTATTAAGTTGAAGTTTGCATGTCAAATCCACTTTTTCCACTTAAGAGTGATTGAATACACTAACATCACTACTTATTATTTTTATATAACTAAGATGAGGTTAGTTGTAGTAATAGTAGTAGTTAATAAAGTTACCCCTCAATTTTCTTTTGGTCGAAAGCCCCTCCATAATCAGTCGGCCTCGATTGAAGTTAAAATCTGCTAGCCATAAAATCCGTACACACAGCACGGACAAGTGGACATTCACTCTTAACACGTTCTCAGCCATATCAAACTTTTCGACGTCCAGCGCCGCACAGAAGGCGTTCTATTGCGCTTCGTCTTAACGCACCGATTATGAGCTAACAAATTGTGTAGAAGGCACCTTTTTATGCTTTTGAACGTGCTAACAATGGTTGAACCGTGCAACTGATCATTACCATTATACTATATAAGGCTTTGTGTTTTGAGTAAATTATAACAGGTACGTTTTGTGTTTTATTTGATACGTCAAACGTTTGCTGAAGCGCGCCGGACTGCTTCACAATAGCGCTTCATTAACAACAGTGACCGCCTTTAAATCCATCTTTGTGAATCGCAATAGTCTCAGCTCGTTATAATTATAATTATTATCCCGTCGGAGGTATATCAAGCCTTCTCACAAACATATTGACAGGGAAGTTCATTTTTATATTGAAACGAGTAATTTTCTATAATGAGTCTTGTCTAGAAAACGTTTGTTTATTCGCAAACGTGTACAAAGTCATTAAACAATTACGTTCAATTATTGTTCTTTGATATGTTCGTAGTTGTTTCAATTATAGGGTTATAATAAACAGAATAGATCAATTTGACGTAAATGAAGTAAATTGTCTTCGACCATTTAACATGAAAGCGTTGGTAGTGCAAGTAACTGTTGTACTTGGCTATGAATTGTTTACTACAAACGCAATTAATTCTAGTAAGTAGATTGCCTTGTATTATTGTATCGGTGGAAAGCTAACTGTGAAATATTGCGATTGCGATTGCATTGCGAAGCATGGCTCTCCCACGGCGAAAACTTACTTCTGCCTCGACTTTGCTCAAAATATAGATTTTGGCAATTAATTCATTATCCATCGGGAACAATAGTCAGTTTTCCGGATGATTTCCTATTTTCGTTTCTATACCTCTGAAAACGTGTATCCAAAATTTCATGATAATCGGTGGAGAAGTTAAGACGTGAAAGCTTATAAAACTAACTCACGTTCGTATTTATAATATTAGTAAGGATAATCTACGCGAGTATATTTACTTATCCATCCGCAAATGAAAAATAAATGAAAAAATAGTAATTACCTATATAATTTTGCTCGTTATTTTATAGTAAATTTGATAATCCTAAAATATAGTTTTTTAATTTGTACAAAATTCTGCTATAAATGATTCGTTTTTGATATATTAAGATTACCGTGATGGCAACGCGAAACAGAAACTGGCTGTAGTCTACGATAACTGCCAATCATTAGGTTAGGTGACTTTATCTGATTAGCAACACTTAACATTTTATTTGAATGACGTTTGAGTACACTAGTCAGTTTTTATCTAGGTCCAGTGATCATAGTTCTTGACTACCAGCTTTTCGAGTTACTTCAGTTATTTGAGTTTTAGAACAGGTTCTCGTATTTTGGAATGACATGAAAGCAATCATAAGTTATTTAAAATATCGCAAGCGTGATCGGTGGCTCGGCCACTGCTCGGTAGCTACGTATCCAACGACAATTACACTCGGACAGGCTATGATTAAATTATGGCACTTACTCGAAGTGTTTCCTGAAAATTACATGGGATGGCTCTCCAAGGCTGCGTCGGCACGCGATCTGACTGCACGCATTTAGCTTGCTCACGTATATAGATTATGTTACGACACAAACAATATTAAATATGACGAGAGATCATTCGGCTAAGCGAGACAACATTACATGTAATACGTGTATATTAGATAGAATCATTGTCGTTATTATGTATAACTTGCCCAAGTTTAAGAAAAAAATAACGGATTATCTTGAGTTAAAACTTGGGTAGGTATGAACTTTATATAATTGAGCTTTAATCTGTATTATTACCTCAATTTAAAAAAAGAAGATTGATTTTTGTTAATGTTTTAAATTTTTGAAATTTTTTAGTTTTTTAAATATATATTTTTTAAATAGTTTATTTTTTAGTTTTTTAAATATATATTTTTTAAATAGTTTATTTTTTAGTTTGTAAGTATGTTGTAATTTTACTATAATTTAATTTAACGGTACAAGTTATGTTTCTGTTAGTTGTGGTTGCCTATTATTGAATGAGCACAAGGCATGTTTTTGTAATTTCATTTCTTTTGTCATATTAGTTATGTGTATCATTTGTTGGCAATCCTAATAAATAAATAAAATAAAAATAAAATATTTATATTAGTTTATAATAAAGGCTATGCGGGCTTTTAGATACTATAAATATATCGAAAAAATATTATGGCTAGTCATATAATTATATCTGTTTTAACACGAATAGAGACAGTAAACCAGTAAGAGTACTTTAGTTGTTGGTACGTTTGCATATTCGAAATAAAATAGCCTTTGTAACAATTCAAGCTATATTTTGCTTTTTGAATAACTTTTATGGATATGTTTTTCTTAATACTGGAACATGAACCCAAGCTATAAATATAATAGGAATATATGGCGAAGGTTACCCCTTCTTATTTCTTCTTTCATTCTTATTTTTTTGGAACGTAAAATGTTAATTTAAGACTAACCTATTGGAAGCAAATACAAAACTTTTTTAGCATATTGTCCAAGTTCTTCAAGCATTAAGCTGAAACAACTTTGGTTGTAAAATCGAAGGTAGGTTATGTATGCACCATTAATATTTATGCTGTAACAATTCCGGTTCAAAACAAGTGAAGAGCTGCTGCACTTTCATTTTTCTCTATAAACTGCTGTTTATAGAGAAAAATGAAAGGTAAATTCTCTTGCCTTACACCTCAGATCAATAAAGTGGTAGTAGTGCGAGGTACACAGCATAGGTAGGTACAAGTAGTAATTTACCAAGAATATTTACTATTTATTTCTCATTGCCATCTCTTACCTCAATCAGTTGTTATTAGTCAATCAATTATACTATCAGGAAAACACTACCGATCTGTTCAGTCAATTCAACTGAACAACTAACAGGAGAAAACCGAATACACATTGGTGAATGTTATCAATTACCGCGATAATTCCATAAATCTTAGATTTAGTAATTTATTAATTGTCTGCAAATGTTAGGTGGCTAGTCGTTGGAAAAGAACAGAAAGGTATAATAACTGCACTAACATGGAATGTAACTGCTAAGCTTTTACAGGAATTTGTGATATGTCATAACGTGTAATGTGTTTTTTGATATACTTAACTATTGTGTTGTTGTAAAAATATAGTTATAATATTTATTACATGTACATGTGTTCTGGTAAACGAACATATCTAATGTATTTTCTCTGACCTAAAAATAATAATTCAAATTCAAGTAATGCCATATAAAATTGTATTTTTTAACGTTTTATTAGACTACATGGTTAGTTCTTTGAAATTCACAAAACGAATATTTATCAAGACATCTAGCAGTGCGTTAACATTGAATAGTGTGCCATATGCACTAAGGCTATATGTTTCAAGCATTGAGCAAGTCTTGAACAAAATTCGCGTACTTGTTAACGCTCAACGCCCGTCATCTGAACATATCCTAACACTCTAGATTTACCGGCTAGTTTGGTGGATGTGTCAACAGAACTTACACCGGTATATTTGGTTAAAATTACTCATATATAGTCCTATACATCCAAATATGTTTAGCTCATTTCCACTTTAGATTATTAATTCCAACAAACTTGAAATGCATAATCAATTGAAGAGCTATTTAGTCCTACAACATAAGCTACATTTAAAGCAATAATAGGTGATAAGTTTAAAACGCGACCAGTTTCACTTCACTTTTAACACGTTCCTTCTTATTTTATGCAAATAGCAGTTCTGTTGGAATCGACTCTAGACCTTTATAGATAAACCGTTACTTTACACATCGTACAGCACTAAGAAGAAAACATAATCTTATTAGTATAATGCTATGTATGATAAATATGATTTATGACGGGAATGCCACCGTTCGGTGAATCTTTCAGGCATATTATTTTTGGTTGTTCTCGTCTTTCCATCGGTGAATATAGCCCCTCCTGTGTAGTGGGGGACTTTACAAACATGCAAACAACGGATACAAAGAACACCTAGACTCGGGTGGGAATCGAACCCACGACCTATGGCGTAGCAGTCAGGGTCACTAACCACTAGGCCAACAGGCCAGTTGGTTCAAGAGGTAGCATAATAATGCAGGACAAGTATGTCTTCGACTTTGTTTTCGAAAATGTTCGAGCTACGTTCATTGGGTTGTTAGTTGGGTTCGATCTATCATCACTGACAGAACTATTGTTGCCAATAAGCCTGATATAGTGGTGATAGACCGATTAGAGTACCGCGTAATGGTTGTCGATATCGCCGTTCCTCATGACATGGATATATTTTATTTGTTTATAAAATATTTGGATTTATCTAACGAAATTATCGATATGTGGAATGTAGAGTCATGGATTGATAGCCAAGAGCCTCGACCAACATCTTATGAGACTCGCTTTAGACGGCTGGATGGACAAGGCCCGTAGAGTAAAGAGGTTCCTGTCTTCGGAGCTCTAACCACCGGTGTCTTGGTCCCTGTACCCGATGTCGATGGTCTACCATTATTTATATTTTTAAAAATATTTGTTTTTTTTAATATATTTATATGTAATTGTAAAATATAATTGATGAATTGATGATGAATAAAGGAATTAATAATAATAACTTGAAGAAATTATGGAAAGACTGTATAACCAGACTACTCTTAGAGGAGTGCGGCCGACGGGTGATGGTCGCACCGGGTGTCGGGACCCATCTAGTGAGACGGAGAGAAAGGTAATATAGTCATTGGTTTAGGTTATATATATATATATATACTATAAATAGTGAATCGATGTAGAGTAATGCTGGCGAAACGTTCGTGGATGAAAAGTCCATTGGACGAAAAATTTATGGTTTAAAGATAATGTTGACCAACGGTTCATGGACCAATCGACTGTTGGTAAACGGTTACAGACTTGTGTTTTACGGGCGGTAGTAAGCCCAAATCGTTTGAAACAACCTTGGGATACATAGTTTAGAAAACGTATTCTATAGAATCCATCTTTGATAGTTTCAGTTTTATCTTCTTCATAATATTATAGTTTTAATTAAACTACGCAGGTAGGTACGTACGCTGTAAGTACGCAGTAAGTGTTGCTTTATTGACGTCACATTTCGAAACTGCACCACATACTTGTAATAATATGCGTGCTCAAAGCGAAATGTTACTCTAGCCAAGTATTTATTTATATTAAATATAGCTTAGTTAAACCATTTGAGTATAACCATCGACGTTTATATTACTTTACTTGAAAAACAACATTCACTACTACTGTGTATGGTTTTATAGGAGTTTATTTTAATACGAAACCTAGATTTTAGTGGAACTCTAGCTAAATGGAAGTGTGATGGAACGGGTATTATGTCTCTCCACCTCAAAGGGAGTATCTTCCGACCAGGCGACATGATAATGACTGACAGACCGCGACCCTTGATGTTGGGGAGTTGTATACTGTGATGTTCCGACCTCTTCGGAATATATGACGGCTTGGCAGCCTGATTTTGTGAAATGATAGCTAATTAAAGAAGTTTATAATTTTGAATTATATAATCATTTATAAAGGGTAAAAAAAGAAAAGAGAGAGAGACATGCTCCGGCACGTATGAGCCGGCTCGACCGGAGTAATACCACGGCCTCACAGAAAACCGGCAGTGAAGCAGTGATTGCATTGCGTTTCACCGAGTGAGTGAGGCTACCGGAGGCCATAACCCTTCCCTCTCCTACTCTCCCGTCCTCTCCTCTCCTTCTCGTACTCCCACCTTAAAGGCCGGCAACGCACTTGTGACTCTTGAGCTGCAGGTATCCACGGGCGGCGGTAGTCATTTACCAACAGGTGACCCGTCTGCTCGTTTGCCTCCTATACCATAAAAAAAAGAAAAAGAAGAACGTTTAAGAGTGTCAGGACGACACGATACCAGTTTATGAAGTAGGTGTAATAATATAATGTAAAGTGCTATAAATTAATCAATAATATTATTATTCCAGAGAATATTTTTTTACTTGATATCTAATTAAACGCCCATCCCTACTCCGAGTACTTCTTACTACCTAAGCGAGTGCTACAATTGTACTAGGCAATGCACATAATCACTAGCTTCACGTAAAATATCGAAGTTCGGTCGTTTCGTAGTTAGACTGAAAGCGACCTTAAAATTTAGTACGGAAAAGGCGCGGCGGATGATGATACAGGCTCAGTAGTTTCTACGTAGTTCGGCTCGGGTTCACTAGATCAGGTTGAAGTATATCTTTGCTAAATCATAAAACTCTAGATCCAGTTACAGGCATTTTTGAAACTGACTGCATAGTGTAGCTAAGAATTAATGCATAAAAAAACATTTTTTTTTAAGGAGTCTAAACTGGATGTTTGCTATGATTTAAAAAAGTATTAGATAAACATTGATAGAATGGTTTAAACTATTAACATTTTTAGACATGACCAGTGTTGTGAGGGATGGTTTTGATTTAGAACTGTATTAAAGTTTAAATTTTACTTTTTATAGTTTTACTAAAGAAGAAAAATTGTTTCATAGTATCTATTTTTTTCCTCTAGGATTTCTTTCAAGTAGATTTCAAAGAATGTACAAACACTAGTAGATTTTATTTAAATTTTAATGAAGTTTATTTAATGTGTAATTACCTCTACTTATTAACAACATGGATATAGTATAAAACTCAAGAAGAATAATCGCAGTTCTAAGAAAATTATAAGGTGTCCTACTTGTTACAAATGAACAGTCTAGGTTATGATATGTTAATTAGAGTTGTCATGTTCTAAATATTAGATTACATGGATGTCTTCTTGGACACACGATTGTGATTGGAGCCAATAATTATAGCGACTATCGATTAGTACAATAAAAAATGAGTGTTTATTTTTTTGCATTGTTTTTTGCTGTTATATTAACTATTTTTCATGAGACAAATAAAAAACCGAGTCCTTTAAATAAAATGAGCTGCTTATGTGTTCATATTGAGCGATATGAAATACCGAAAATCTATATGATGTTGGTTATACATATACATATCGTGTTAACCGTTCAAATTTACAATATTAAAATAAAATCGTTGTCTAAAATACACGTAGAAGGATCATCAGTCCTGTATTTAAAAAAACAAGACCTTGAAATCTGGGTGAAATTGATCTCAAACTCTTAGTATCTAGCGGTCCTAAGTATCCTGTGGATAATTCTGAAGGCTCATTGGTTCCAACATTATAATTTATTAGAAATATATTTACTTATACAGAAAATAGAGAATCATGAATATTTTAGAAAACACAGCATGATTATGAAGCTAAACTATTCAGTTGTCCAGCGCTTGAGTTACGGTCTGATTCTTAAAAAATAATATTAACATTAGAACAGGTAAACTGGTGAGACATTGACCCGGTGCTATTATTAGTATATAGGTATTTGATATTGTATTGATTTGATAGGATATTGAATTACCATCTATTACACTTTTAACTTCTATTACGACCTTACCAATCAAATAAGATATTGCTGGTTGGTACCTGGTTTCTATTTCAATTTTTTTATTAGTTATAATATAATAATATTAAATATACAAAAGGAGTTACGGAAAAAAAGGTTTTATAACCTTTTTTAACTAATAAATGATTTCAATATTCCAGTTTTAATGTGCCCCTCACCAAAATATAATATTTTTTAATTAAAATCATGGCACAGAATGTATGCCAATTTCTCATGTTAAAAGTAATTTTTTGCTTGTCGGCAGGCGTATGTACAAACGCGACGGCTCCCAGCGTATCGTCTATTAATAGGATACTACGGAACCGAGCTGCGGAACGTGCTGCGGCCGAATTTGCAAGAGCCGCCGGCTATGGACTTTATGCTGCTCCTCCACCGTACGGAGCATTTCCTTGGGCTGGAGGCGGCTGGCCCCCTGGAACTATACCCATGCCTCATGGAGTTGGCGGCCCACCTTCTGGTGTACCTCATCCTGACGCAGTTCAACAGGGTTTCTTGTCGTCTGCACGTGGACTTATTGGTATGCTTTACGATTTTTTAATGAGCTTTTCACTATTTATCTCAAATTTTTTGAACATCTATTTACCTTAAGTTGTTTTCAATAAACAGATGTGGACGGAGATGACTCTGGATCTTTGGATGGTGAACAACCTAAGTTTAGAAGAAACCGCACTACTTTCAGCCAAGACCAACTCGAAGAATTAGAAAAGGAATTTGAAAAATCCCACTATCCATGCGTTTCGACTCGAGAAAGACTAGCTTCCAAAACTTCACTCTCCGAAGCGCGAGTTCAGGTAACAACTTCTAATCTTTGATCTTTTGAATATATTCTATTTAAATTTATATCATCACAGACAGCTACGAGTATATCAGATCAGTTTTGCCATTTTCTGTCCATTTGCATAAATATGTGAATTTTTTATCACTAACAACAGAATACTAATCACTTTTATTTACCGTTACTGACAGGTTTGGTTTTCCAACAGACGAGCCAAATGGAGACGCCATCAGCGCATGAACCTCCTCAAGCGCGGTGGCGGTTCGCCCCCGCACCGCCTCCCCCATTCTCCCTCCCGGTCCCGTTCGCGTTCTTTGTCCCCCGCGCGCGCTCCTTACCACACGCCTCAGATGGGCGGAGAAAATAGCGCTTTTAAGGCTCTCTCGCACCAAGACACTAATGCCCTGAAGGCGTTCACGCATCAAGCACAGTTCGACACTAACGCATTGAAAGCGCTGGCGCAGCAAGCTACGTTCGATGGAAGCGCGTTCAAGCCTCATCCAGCATTAGAAAATAGTGCTTTTAAATCACTAGTTCCCCACTCTGCCGCTGCAGCACTTTTGGCAGCTCAGTCTATACAATTAGCTCGTGGTTACGAATCCCATTCCGATACGGATGAGGAGATAAATGTCCACGATGAGAGTGATAATGAAGGTGAAAGACAAGGCATAAGAAAATCTAGATCACCGAGCCCATGCCGACAGAGACCCACTTCCAACGACTTACCACTACAACTGACAAAACACGATCGTTGATATAGAGTCATTATAATTAATTTATTTTACGTTTTACCTACATAAAGTATTACAATTATCATTCCTATCGAATGTCCATGTTCCGAATAATTATGTAAATTAAGACTCTAGAGTGCTAATACTCCTGTTAGTGTGTAAATTAATGTAAATACCTATGTAGATATTTCAGTTGTTAATTAGTGTAAAGAAGATGAAAACGTTATTGTAATGTTGCACAAACTATTCTGGTTTAGGTAGGTAAATGAATACATATAAAAACATGGTGATTATTTCGTGAAAAGAATGTACTTTTTTGGATATACCTGGTGTTTCTAGAAACGCATACTAATATGTACAACAACTAGCAATATACCTTACAATGTATTATGAAAGACATAATAAATACTTTCATAGAATATTAATGTTTAAAGAATGCTTAGTATTTCATAAAAAAAATTGTAAGGCATGTGGATCGCTGTTGATTTATAACATGTCTTGTTAGATTCTGGAAAATTGCATATCGACACATTGCTCTAGTTTATAACCGAGTGGTTATAAACTCGTGATGGATGAGTATACATCAACAATAATTAAGCAAAAAATATAATTATCACTTACAAAGTGTTGTTTCAAATTCAAAACACTGTCAAAACAATTACTGAACATCGTACCTATATCGTTAGGGTTCTGTTTGTTTTTTTTTTTATCAGATTAAAGTTAAACGTCTTGTCCTTGTTCCTAAATCCACCAGGTGCATCTCAGGTTATTATTATTAACATGTATTTTGACATGGGTACTAACTGGTTTGTATGCTAATATCGTGATACTTCGTGGGAGTATACCAAAGTATTATTATCAGTGGTAAAACGTACGGTTTCAGGAGAAAAAAGTTCCTAACACTTTTAATACTACTGATTACAAATTTAAATTTAGACATATTTACATAACTTTTAGAAGGTTACGTACATTAAAAAAGTATTTGTATAGACAATGAACCATTACATCACTAAAATGTTTATAATTTGGCACTATTTTGTAGAAATCGTTAATGTGGGCGCTTTTACCCTCTACTATTGTTAGAAGTAGCCCTTAGTTATGTTTTGTACATATTGTTACAATTATATGTTGTGTACTATTTATTGCTTAAAAGAATAATTATTGTAAAATATAGCAAAGTTTACATACGTACCTAAATATTACGAAAAGGTGAAAATAAATAATTAAATGTATGAATGAATTTTGTATTTATTATTCCTTAAAGGAGAGCACGTTAAGCCGTCGGCCCCGGTTGCCATTCGAACATCTGTGGCATTCGTTACGAGTTGGAGCCCTAAAAAGTCCGACAATCTGGTCTAACTACAGAACTTCGATATCGCCTAGTATTCGTATTGTGTAGATCTGATGGCAGTCGCCTCACGTAAAATATCGAAGTTGGGCCGTTTTGTAGTTAGACTGAAGGGCGACCCCAACTTCGTTAGGAAAAAGCTCAGAAGAAAAGGACTATCCACAATATATCAACATTGTGTAAAATTTGTAAAACATGTGTACTAGTGGTTTTCGACACTTTTTGCAGAGTGCTTGAACATATGAAATATTATAACAATGTGGTTTTTTTTTATTCCAAAAACAATTGAATGTGTCTAAGTAGACAATACATACTGCATTACAAAACTGAGCATGTAATCATTTGACAAAAAATAGATTCCTTCATTAAATACTAGTAACCCGCCCCGGCTTCGTACGGATAGCAGAGACATCTTCAACAATAATCATATTTCAACAAATTTACACAAAACCTTAACAAATTATATACCTAATCTTTCCTCGCGAATCGCTCTATCTATTGGTGAAAAGCGCATGAAAATCCATTCAGTAGTTTTTGAATTTATCGCGAACAGACAGACGCGGCGGGGGACTTTGTTTTATGATATGTAGTGATGTAGAGATAGCCATCGGGGTATTTTATCTCTTATCGGAAAAATAGTTTCGATCAAGCATATAAATGTAGGCAGGCCTATGACATATAATATGATGGTATGGCCAGATAAATAATGATGGTGTAGAAGTGCATTGCCGGCCTTTAAGGTGGGAGTAGGGGAAGGGGAGAAGAGAGGTAGAGGAGGGGAGAGGGAAGGGTTAGGGCCTCCGGTAACCTCACTCATTGGGCGAAAGCAATGGAAGCATTGCTTCACTGCCGGTTTTCTGTGAGGCCGTGATATCACTCCGGCCGAGCCGGCCCATACGTGCCGAAGCATGGCTCTCCCACGATTATTGTGTGTGTGTGCGTGTGTGTACTGTATACTGACCATCTTTTCCATAGAAATATATCCGCAAATAAGGACACAGATTAATTACTAATAGTAGTTCTGAGTGTCAATGTTTTGGAATTAGATTAGGTACCCACAAAATGTATAATCAGGTAAACCTACTATTATAACAACCGGCCACTCGCAGTCTAGGGTTCCGTAGTCACCCTACACAAAACGTGGACTTAGAAGTGGACTTTATGATTACCACTATGAACATATTAATTGAGTCCCCCTTCTAACGGTCAATAAAGTTTGAAAATGTGCTCACATTGAACGATGGTAACTGAAGAAGGAGTTATAAAATCCGATATCACAGTTAGAAAAAAATTTATCTATTTAAAGTAATTTATATAAAGTTTCCAAGTAGGTACATTTTATACGTTGGGCAACTATTACTTTTAAACTATCAGAGCTAACTTAGCCGTGATACTTTACATTCTAAATGTGAAATATCATACTACCATCATGAGTTTTGCCAGATTTATCAAGCCCACAGTTTGGCTTGTAGGGAGAGGAGGGGGGGGGGGGGAACATGACTTGAATTAAAACTTTAAAGTTTAATATTTTGCAATCAGATCCCTCAATCTAAAAATAGAACTATAAACTACCTGAATAATATATAAGAAGGTTTAACTGACAGTTCCAAGCAAAGTTTATGGCATTTTGGCGGTTTCTAAGTAGGTGGTTCGTAGGTGGTATCAGTTCCTATAATCGTCAACAACATCAAACCTATCCTTCCTAAGAAGCTCTGATGACCGTAGTCAAAAACAGGAACTCTGTGTAAGTAATCCTATTCACTTGCAATTATCTGTAAAGTGAGAGAACCTTACAATCTGGGAGTTCAAGCAGAAAAACCTGGTACACCCCACCTAAAACCCATTCACCCACCCAAATTAATTGAAAATTAATAATCTCACTAAAAAGTGTGTATGGAATGTATTACATTAGCTTACATTGACTTTTGTAACTTAACCGAATAGAATTAATAATAATAAAAAAATAAACCTTAAAAAATGTATGGACTGACGACCTTAGGAAGGTAACTAGGATGGATTTGATACAGAAAGTGGAGGATCGGGTACTATGGCGGACATTGGGAGAGGCCTATGTCCAGCCATATTGATTATTGAACCTTTAAAAAAAGTTCTGTTATTTAGAAAGTTTGAAATTATTATATTTCAAACTTAATCATATAGGAAAGTGATTAATTAATATCTGTCGTAGTTGTCATTCGTAATTAAAACCTAGCGAACATTTATTAATCAAAAGATTAAAGGCTAAAGTATGGCATGCTATTAGTAAGTGTAGTAAACAACATTTCAGTAAGGCCACGAGAATAATTAACCAACCCGACTCAGAACACTTTTCACAAAAAAATACAATGAATATTGTAACTTTTACTAAAGTAGAGATCAAAATCACAATTATCGTTAAAATATTGGATATCAAAAAAAGCAAATCCGGTAATAAACCTCTTCGGCTATTATATGAACGGAAGATAGTCGTAATACGTATAATAATTCTCGGTCCTTTGCCACTATCGTGACGACAATTATCCTTTTTTCCGTATTGTTATTAAAGCAACGATTCATTCCTTCCCGGATATCAGCAATCACTCAGGTGAAAGCTGATCTTGGCAGAAAAACCTGGCGGGAACAACAATACAGCTATCGACATGTATTTATAGATATGATTCGTTGAGTCAACTGATATTTTACAATTTTAGAAAGTAAACGGTAAAGTCTATTTTCTCTGCCATAGTAGAAGCACAGAATACATAATGTAAAAGCAAGACGACGCGATTGGTCCCCAAATTTAACGGAGAGGGGACGCTGCTCCGTTCTTCATTGTGAGAATTCCTAATGCGGCAGTTGTCATTTAAAAAAAAATAATAACAATAATGCCTGCTGCTTGGCAGGATGCCGAGGTCTGCGGAGTTGCCAGGACTATTCTTCTTGGGTTATAGCCGATTTTGGCTATCCGTTTATTACTCCCAGAGTAAAAAAAGAGTCGGAGAAACCTGCGTCTTTGGATGTATATGAAAATTGACGGAATTTCTGTCCCATAACCCCAGTGAAGATGATGATGAGATGCAGACGGGTCACATGATGGGTAAGTGATTACTGCCGCACATAGGCACCTGCAACTCAAGAGTCACAAGTACGTTGCCGGCCTTTAAGGTGGGAATAGAGGAAGGGGAGAGAGGGGGAGAGGTATGGGTTAGGGCCTCCGGTAACCTCACTCACTCTGCGAAACACAATTCAATAATAATACTATAATAATACTAAACACATCTCACACACGGCCGTCTGATCCCAAACTAGAGCGAGCCCATACTATGGTAACCAGACTGCTGATAAACATACTTATATATTTCTAAATACATACATATTATAGATAAATTACACCCGGACACAGAACCAATTATCGTGCTCATCACACAATTATTTGTCTTGGGTGGGAATCGAACCCACGACCTCTGGCTTAGCAGTCACCAACCACTAGACCAACAGGCCAGTCGAAATCATTGCTTTATTGCCGGTTTTTTGTCAGGCCGTGGTATCACTCTAGTCGAGCTGGCCCATGCGTGCCGAAGCATGGCTCTCCCACTCATACGATGTTTGTTTGCTCCGTTTGCGATGTTGTTATAAGTTGTTGGAAAATGGCTACAAACCTCAGAAATTATTTGAAAGTATAAAATGAACTCTCGGATAGCATCGACATTTCTTTTAGCTATGATTTCTATTTCTATAGTAAATATTAGATTTATACGAAAGAAAAGTGGGTGTATCCACAAGTTGTACCCGCCATGATGCCTTTGATATGACACTGAGCTTGTATACCAGTGGTGGTTGGTGTACATGGGGAAAAAAATACTTTTAGAAAGTATCTTCAAAATTATGGGATATCATAAAATAATTGACAAGTAAAAAAAAATGAAAAACTGTAATTTAATTTAACTTTTCACTCTGAAATTACAACTTAGTTTGAACATAAAACTCAATCACTAGTAATGCCACGTACCTTGTAGTAATTCCACTGGTAATACCTTCGACTTAAATCCTCAGTAATATTATATATAACCAGCTTTGCCCCGCGGTTTCACCCGCGTAAGTCCCGATTCCGTGGGAAAATCGGGATAAAAAGTAGCCTATGCGTTAATCCAGGTCTCCAGCTATCTACATACCAAGTTTCATCGCAATCGGTTTAGTGGTTTTTGCGTGAAAGAGTAACAAACATCCATCCATCCGTCCATCTATCCATCCATCCATCTAAACTTTCACATTTATAATATTAGTGGGATAACTAGCTTTGCCCCGCGGTTTAACCTGCGTAAGTCCCGTTGCCGTGGGAATATCGGGAGGAGAGGAGGGTAGCCTATGTGTTAATCCAGGTCTCCAGCTATCTACGTACCAAGTTTCATCGCAATCAGTTCAGTGGTTTTTGCGTGAAAAAGTACAAACGTCCATCCATCGAAACTTTCACATTTATAATATTAGTGGGATGATTCCATTGTAACAAAATTTCGTAGCAATAATAATGTCATATAAACTTATATTAGTAGAACGCAAATTACTGAAGTGCGGGTTTTTTTTACATAGGTAACACAGGAGTGAAACCATTGACTTAGAAATAAACATGTCTGTTTGACCTAATCATAACTTCGAAGTGAATGGACTCTTGTGGTATCTTATATTTATATTATGTGTACTTTGCGAGTAAATGGGCATATTATGTAGATGCAGCGTATCATTAACAAATTGGCGATGGGGCAAAATTTTTATAGTGTAGTATGTGGGCTCCAACGGTGTTATTCTGACAGCTGCCGAGATTATATGGATATTTTGAGAAAATTGTGCGTAATATAAATAAATAACTTATTTAATTTCTTGAAATTCCTCTATAACATTATTTTTGCTTCGTCATAAAACAGTTTGTATTAATAGCACCTACCAACTACTTTTCATTTTTAAAATTAAAGTTTCACTAATTTAAACTTAATACATAATAAATTTTTATTATTTTTCTTTAAGTACATACCTAGAAAGACTTAGATACATAATGTGGTGATTTCTTGACAACGTTTGGGGCCAAAATTAAAACAACGACAGGTAGGTATTTTAGTTTTTACTTTAACACATTTTGTTAATAACTAAAGAATACTAGAGGACCTGGCATGCCTATTAAATAAATGCAAAAACCTACCAATACCTAGTAAAAAAAACAAATAAGTATTTCACATGACCAGCTGACTGGAAGCTGGTTATTTATTTTGTCTTGACATTAGGGGTATTCCAAATGAAACGGACAACATACAAAGTGACGTTTTAAAATAACTGCAGGTTGATTTATACCTACTTCTTGTTCAGGTTGATTTACGTCAGCGGTAGGCCCAACTATACTACTGCCATTTCCCTTTAACCAATTTCGCTAATGGGTAAGGCTACGGACTTGTAAAGCACACAACGGTCGCTGGGCCGACATACCTGGCTGTAGGCAGTCTAAACTGGTGCTGACGAAGGTCTCACCACGTTTGACTTGCAGACTGCTCAGTCTTAACCGACTCGAATCGAATCGGCATCTATTCACCATTAATGCGACAGACAGCCCTCTATGCAGAGGAAACGGTCGCCCACGTTATCCTGGAGTGAGAGGGAGTGGCCACACAAAGGATAAATATCTCGCTGATGCGAGGTCGCTCCTAGAAGCCTGTGAATACCCCAGGAGTTTTCTGTGCTTCTGGAAGCAGATAGGCTGGCTCAGCTAGCCAGCCATTTCTGCACGCATAATAGACCATTTTTGAGTCTAAACGCGGAAACAGAGCCCTTAACCAATACCAATACCAAACCTACCATACCTACTTCTGGGGGATATGAGAATGTAAATGTAAAGGACGCGAGAAGATATCTACGTTAATAAGTTTTTATCGTTGGTGTGGAACTCGAAAGTGGTCTACACAAATTAAAAGTTATATAAAACAAAAATAAACAGTCGGCCGGCATCGGGGGTTTTTAGGTTATAGGTATCACCGTTATCATGGACGGAATGCTTATGTTATGTTACGGTAATCAATGTGCAATGTTGTAATGAGATAACTGGATCTTGTGTTATCAGGTTAGGTGTAGATACGTTCAACACGTAAAAGATATATAAATATATACGGGTTGACTTGAGAACCTCCTCGGTTCACGTCGGTTAAAAAAGATCCGAAAAATTTTCAAATATTGATGCAGTTGCTGATAAATCCGCTAAACATTGGTCAATTTTATTGTTCCATAACTATAGAGCATTATTATTTCTTTAGTTAGTAATAAAATAGATTATACAAATCCAACGTGTTTTCGTGGTCAAAATAACAACAACCAAACCTTCGACCGCCTGATAACTGTAATCATTCGTTACACCAATGGCATCCTTCTGCAAAACTTCAGGGGTACATTAGGGGTTTTGTCCCAGACGGGTGACACTGTGCCCCGGTGAAGGTTACTGATACCTACTAAAACAACAGTAACACCAGCGATGGTCATTCCCTCTTGGGTTACGGTATATTAGGGGTTTTATCCCAGCCGGGTGACACAATGCCCCCGGTAAACGTGGTCGGTGCCTTACTAAAACAACCGTAACACCAGCAATGGTAATTCTCTCGTGTTACCAACCTAATCCGCATCCGTATGGATCTCCATCAAAGGTGTATGTTGATCGGTAAGACGTGTATTGTATAATGTTAACTTAATGGATCAATTAATATTTAGGAAGTCGATCAAATGCGCTCACTTACAACTTTAAAGTACATACATTTTTACACTAATTGGACATTAATATAGGCTTTAAATCAACGTAATTTGAAACTAGTCTCATTTGTCAGACAAATCAAAATAGCATATTTATGGCGGTGTCGTAAAAATCACCTACACGAAATAAAGTCGTTACGTTTATTCGGAATAGTGAGGTGCTCCGATAAAGTTGTTCGTTCGTGATAGCCGCGGAGTGTGGATGCATGTACGCGCGCCGGCCCAATAACAATAAATTTTGTGCGTCGTTTGAAGCGCCGAGCGGACAGTGTCGCGTATTTACAAACTATACTGCTGCCCTGAATCTTTGTAATTTTTTTTCTAATTACAAAATAACAGATTGTCGATTCGTCTGTAATTTTAGGGCTATTTATGTCACCTAATACACGTCTCACAGACCCAGAATTTGTATCACTACATATTATAAAACGAAGTCCCCCGCCGCGTCTGTCTGTCTATTTGCGATAAACTGAAAAACCACTGAACGGATTTCCATGCGGTTTTCACTAATAGACAGAGTGATTCATGAGGAAGGTTTAAGTGTGAAATTTATATCCGTGCGAAGCCGGGGTAGGTTGCTAGTATTGTATATTTTGGAGACTCGAATAAACTTTGGCCCTGTATTGATTGGATGTGTATTATTTTGGCTTCAAATGTACCGCTATTGAGCCGTGGTTAGGTCGAGATTTGTCACACGAAGAAATACATTTATTGATGTAAAGCCACTGCATGAAGAAAGGAAAATAACAAGAGTAGGCCACTAATCAAACTTCTATTTGGGTAGTTTTTAGACGTTTTTTACTTCACACCTCCGGAGGGCTACCATTCTCGTCCATCGCCACTCCTTCGCTATTACTGCATTAACTCTCTGCTACCCGAAGAGACACGTGGTCCGTGGAATAAGAGCGGCTCAACATTAGCCGGAAACAGCAGTCTCTCTGAAATATAAAAAAGGAGGCGGCACGATTTTAGGATGTACCAATTCTAGCCCCTTGGCTAAAATTGGTATATCCGTGGCGATCATGGAACTTCACAAAACACCCATTCTCAGGACAACTATCTATCGATCGAAGTACGGTAATAAGTCATATGGTATGATATGACAGTTGCATGGGATAATAAACAGAACCCCAACTTTATTTATCATGTGGTCTTTTGAATCAAATAAACGATTTTCGAAACGTCTCTTGACGACTTGAAAATAATTATTTTGGACGAGACTATTTCACGAATAAGCACTAAATTGTTTTAATAGTGAACAATTAGACATTTTTAAACTAAAGTAATAAATTATTTGTACGGTAAGTATATTATTTTAGTTAAGACTTACGGCTTGACACTCACAACATCTAAGATAGCGTATACAGACAGGCAGATAGGTACAATAAAGTCTCAATAAAGTATTTTGAAATTACGCATTCCGTGTGCCTTGCTCCTGTCACACAGAGTCCCAAGATACAGATTAAGAGCGCGGTGTGAACCGCTCGCACTATCTGTCCAATACTTTAACACGTAAAAAGTGCTAATACAACCGATATGAGCCACCATTATAACTAATATTTATGTTGTTCTATAACATTTTCATTATTACACTATCCTTTTATATATTTTATAGTAGTTGCTTCTTGTCTATACCTATTTGAAGTACCTACGATTACGATTAGTTAGTACGGAAGATGTTTGGAAGAGAAATTGTCTATTAGCTTTCTATTTTAAAGAACATTGAACTTTTTGAAATGTCAGTGTTGTAATAATTTAACTTCAATATATCTTGATAACAGTGATGACATTTTTACTATTAAAACGCGTTTAGAGTTTACGAGAAAATACTTTAGGGTTTCAAATAAGCACTCGTCCGCTAAATAGCAAGCGGTTATCTGTGTCTATAAACAGTTGTAAAACCAAATTCCCCATTTGTTTTCAGTCAACTTTCTGCTTGTGATGATTAGAAGAGCGTAGTATCAATAGCTTTTAATGCAGTAGGAATCGACAGAATCAGCTGTAATATGGTACTTCTTATCCTAACTGTGAGATTTGTCATATCCTTAATTATTCTGTTTCCACCAATGTTTTTCCACCCCAAAGATGTCATGCACGCAGTGTCAGATCTATTCAACTCAAAGGTGATTGTTGTGTGAGGTTTGGCGATGCTACACACCATCAGATTTACGTAGCTACACATTCGCATCAGATATACCATTAGAACTTAGCTAAAACAAGGGAATAAGGTAATAAGAAGGTAGGTACCTATTTATTACCTTACTAAGTAATTATTTAAAGTAAGAATATCTGTACACAGAATGTCGTGTCAGTAAATGAAAGGTAGGACTTCCTCCAGTCGGATGGACCGACGACCTGATGAAGGTAGCTGGGATAGACTGGATGCGGAAAGCGGAGGACTGGGGACTATGGCGTACATTGGGAAAGGCCTATTTCGAGCAATGGACTACGACAGGCTAATTGATGATGATTGATGAAGGTAGGAGACAGTCATTGAAGGTTATTACAATATTAGCAGGTATATTAATAAAATTGAAACGGGCTATTTAGCTATCGAATGTTTACTTTTCTAGATCCATGTGAAATACTTGGTTAAAATTGTAGTCCTAGTGTAAAAAATAAAACTGCCATCTGTTCTTACTCCAGAAGTGAAAAATTCACACAGTATTTTATCACAGGTCTATCCTATCTTTTTTTTAAATCAGTGCAGATAAAGTTGTTCAACTTCCTCTAATACTTGCAAATGTCTGATTTTTTTTTGTCGATACAAATCAGGCGTCCAACACGCTGTACAAAATCGTTAGATGATAACTGACACCATGTCGTCTATCAACCCAGAGACGGAAAATCCAACCATCCCATATCATCTGCTAATATTTTTTTAAACAGTGTATCACATTATTTTTATTTAAATTGCTTGTAACTTACAACGAGTATCTCACTCAACGTACTATAAAATCTGTGAAATCAGCGGCGAAAACTAGTGTAAAAAATTTTAAGTTTAATAAAATAGTTTTAAAAAATCATTCATTTGTTAGGGAAAGCTGAAGAAACTGAGCAGAATAAAACTTTAGCCATTTCCGTCTCGACAACACGTTGACCATAACCGCCTCTCCCAAAGAAAATACAAGTGGTGTTGGCGCTCTCCTTGCGCAGGTTGCACCGCCAGCAGGTCTTCCTGGGTCCTCCCTAAATTATAACACTATATCCATAATTTTATGACACTAACAACATAATTGTAAATCTGAGAATGTGCAATGATAACGTAACGGTGTAACATTATTTTTGCCAATTCTCTTTATTTGGAATAGACATATTATACACTTATCTGTATGGTCACCGTATAAAAGTTATGATGAAACTTTATAATTTATAGTAATTTGTATGTATCTGTTTAAAAGTGATTGATTTGCATAAATTAATAAGATCTGTTAGAACATAAATTATATAAATAATTTGATGGATTTATGACGATAATCGGTTACTTATTTTGAAAATGTTAGCCTTAGGTGTGAGGCTAACGATGGCTTGGTTTCAAGATAATATGATAATTTGTATTTGATACCAGTGACTCTAGTAAACGACATTCAAGTTGTGTTGTTGGGTTTCAATATTGCCTATTGATAAACCTCTAAATGTGAGATCAGTAGATTAAGTAGAGGTCAGTTATTTAGTTACCAGTTTTTAAACGACTTCGAAAAATAAACGAGGTTCTATGTTCGGCAGTATGTATTTTTTAAATATATGTAGACTGATATATCCGTCAGCTACGGGCCAAATTAAAAATTATTTTTTTGTTTGAAAGGGTATGCCCAAGACGATCTCATTGTCACCAAGTCCGAATCTGATGATGGTATCTGAGGGAAAACGAGGGAAACCCTCACAAAAATAAGAACAGATGTAGTGTATTTGTTGATTTCTATTAAAATTAAGCAAATGATGAATGTTATTGTTAAACAAACTTAAAAAAGGAGAAAGTTCTACTTTCGGCTGTATGTATCTTTTTTTTATAACTCATCCCATGAAGTGCAGCAACTTGCTAGACCAACTAAAAAAACACTACCTTACTTACATAGTATCGGGCTTTTTAAACTAAAGTTAATATAATCTAACGTACTGCAGTTCGGCAACTTACATTACATTACGTTATGTTCTAAATACCTCGTACACTCAGTATGTAGGTACCTTATACCTACTAAAAATGGAAAAGTGAACACTTAAAAAAAAGTTAAACCGACTTCAAAATGCACTACCAAAGGGCACTGAAAAGTGAAAAATAATCGAATTCAACGCAATTGAAAAGACTGCAATACACATCTATTGTAGTCTTTTCAATTACGTTTGAATTACACACTTTTAATATAATTTTTGTATTAGGTAACATTATAAAGGCTCTAGGTACCTACCTGGTCTGTTTAAAGTCTAACAAAGTAAAACTAAGTTTACACTAAATAGATTTTGAAATTCTTAATAAACTTTAGCAACCCTGAAGACCGTATTAGAACTGTTTTGAATTCTAAGATAACTTGAATTTTTAAATGCCATCTTTATCAAATCTTATTTTGACCAAATCAAAGTTAAGATGTTTTATAGACATATTATATTTTATCATGATCTTCGTGACTGCTTAAGATATATAGTTGTACACGATGCTTGGCTACAATATTCAACTAAAATTTTATTTACAAAAAGTAGGCACTACAAAGTTCAAAATAGTTCAATTTTATACAGAAAATTAATAATCTTCTTAATTTTATTTATTTCTGAAACCTTGTCAAATGTTTATTAGTAAACAAAAAGACTTGGATGCTTTTGGCAAACGAGTTTGTTAGTACCAAAATATATAACATAAAAAATTATATCTTTTAAATAACGTTGACAGAAGCTTTCATTTTTTATAGCTGCAAGAAAAAAATACTTCAACATTTGATAGTAATTTCATCATCATTTCAAAAAATCTTCACATACTAGTATTGTTTATTAGAATTTTCATAAAAACAGAGTAGACTAACTTTGTCAAATATTTTCATGAACACGTATTATTGTTGTAGCCTTTATCGATTAAACACATTTGAAATTAAATTTAACAAATAGGACTTCCAATTAAAATTGTTGAAGCAATCATTCGATTTATAATCAACCTGTATAATCTAACGAGTTATTTAAATTTTTACCATTAAAATATACCTTAAAAACTCCGATACTTAAAAATAAACATATTAACTTTGTAATCGTGTTAACGTACACAAACACAGTTTATCCATGTATAATTTTTTCGCACATTTCCTAACAAAACATCGGGATATGATATCATTCGCACATAAAATTCACATATTATTTTTATGCAAATTGACTGAGCAATCATAACATAAATTTTTAATATGCCCACTCAAAACAGAGTCACATCGAAAACAATTAAAGCCCGCACTCACGTCCAACATAATAACATAAGTATAAACTTCCAGCGCCATTAATATAAGTGACAAGATTTTATATGAATTAATGCACACGAATATAGCGTATATAGCATATTGTGTGAAGACATATATATATATATATAATACAAAACGTATACAAAAAAAATAACGAGCCAAGATTTTTTTTATTTTCACGTAACATTTTTTGCCATACTCCTTTATATTTATCATTTCAAAAGCAATTAAGATATTGTAATTTAAGAATAATTATACTCCTAGACGTTATGTATCCATTTATGTATAAGCCTCTCGAGGAGATGTGTTTCAAACATAAATAAACATAACCTTCAAAGAACAGTTACAAATTGCTAGCTTGTTATTAAATTGATACTAAATAAAGAACGATCTAATATGCACGTAAAATCAAGCCAAGATTTATCCTATACAATAGAGTTGTAACAGGTAAGATATTATATATCTCTCTTTTACTCTTAGACAGTACTCTATCTGTATCCTAGCTACTGTTAGTACTAACTAAAAATATATATTTTGCTGAAATGGGTTTCTCACCTACATATGGATAGCTTTTATAGGAAATTTAAGGACGTAAGCTGGTTTTGCTCCGCGTGATCCAGAGCGAAGTTGAATCGTGAGTAGGGTCTCTAATGCAAAAGCCATAAGGAGCGTTGAGAATTTCGAGTTGACATGTAAAATTAGCTCTGCACTCAACTGCAGAAGCATACCGCAGCATCTTGCCGAATAAAATCTTTAGTGTATTATTATCATACAATTGGCATAATATGAATGAAGTCGATTTATAAAAAGCTGTAATCAAACGTGGTGAATAAACAGAGTAATTGAGATATCAGACCTGTAAAATGAGTTTCTGCTCTTGCAGTGCAGCGGACGTTTTTAAATGGGCACACATTATTATTATACCTGTTTTTATTTTTTTATCTATCAAAGCAATCACAAATGCTATAGTATTTATTTGTCTAGCTATAATCAGGTGTCTTCAACGGTTAAGTACAAGATTCCCCTATTTTATTATGTGTTGATTCTTTATTTACAAACTTTACTTCATATGTTTTCTTGCTGCTGCTAACTTAGCTTTCATCTTGCCATCTCCGTTGAAAACTAACAAACCTCTCACTTTACAATTCTCAATATGAGAGGAGACAAGATTACCTCTAATGGAAAATCTGTTACAAACTAGATTATCTTTATAAAATATGTAGGAATTTATAAATAATACGATACGATAAACAAAACGATTCCGAATATGAAAATTACACTTTGATCAGACACTTAATTAATTTTTTTCATGTTGGAATGGTCTGTCTACATTGAAAGGCTAGAAAATAGAAATTCGCAGTTGGAATAATCTAATTTGTAACTGAGTCTATTAGATCCCGTAATATAACTGAATGTATACCTATTGATAGGAAATTTCCGGTATATTTGAAAGCATCATAAAAAAACTAATTATTAAAACACATTTTATTACAATAACATTATTTTATTGAACATAACTAAATTAACGAGTTCAATATTGTAAGGATAAAAATATCCATTTATACATAGGTCAATATTATAAATGCAATTAAAAAAAAAACTGTCAGTCGTAGAACTGTACATCAGAAATCGAAACACACCCATATCTGTGTACCTATGTATCTGAGCATGACGGTCACACAAATTCAGTGCTTTTTACCCATACCAAAATTGCCCAACGTGCCTAAAGAGGTTTTCACTTCAAAAATATAAATAAAAATATTAAGTTTAAACATTCCACTCTAAGTAAACAAAATGACCCTATTATATTAAACATCGTATAAGTTAATGAATAAACTTTCTCGTTTACGTATTTCCCAATATCCAATTTATAGAGAGCACAAACACATTTCCATATCCCATGACATTCCAAATGGATGTAATAAATGAATTTTATATTAAAGAATCATGTGCCGATATTCAAATAATAAACAAACAGCAAAACGGACAAGTAGAAGGTGAGAAGGTAATTAATTAAACGGTTACGGAAAAGAGTTATAAAACTATAATATTTGGGCGACGACTTCCACTCAATATAAGCACGTCATAAATTTATTTTTAATTAATCACACCAGAAATTATGACTGCTACACAAAAATTATAATGATTATCGTTTTGAATATAACATTAGCATAGAAATGACTGGTCAATAACTAGTTTACGAACACAATTTTTTCATCAATTTGTGTTGGCCGTACGCGATATTTTCTTGTTGACACATGTGAACACGCATTAAATAAACCGGTAACATTTCACAAGAACATTGAAGGAAAGAATATACACCGTGATAGTTTCCCATAAAATCATGAGCAGATTCGAAATGTAAGCACATTAAGTTATCGGCCAAATTATCTCGTAGTGAGCTACAATATTTATTTGTTTCTTGCTAAGGACGGGCACAGCCGGCTGTGGGTAGAATGTTCTCTCCCAATTAGGTGGTTATTGACGTTTTACTGTTATCAGGTTAATCTTGAAATGAGAAACCGTATTTATAGTACTGTGGTCTTTTGTTCACACGGAATTACTTCACCGAATAGTGGTTTATTTTAATTTCAAAGTTAATATTATTAACAGAAACTAATCGCTAAATAGTACTACTACAGATTTTAATCGAAAAGTTTTATAAAGACCCATTAATGTCTAAAAAAAAATTCGTTTTAGCATTTACATTATGAATATTACGTAGTTAATGGACATAATGGTTTAAAACTACTGACAATATGAGTAGTGATTATTCAATCTACATGCGAAACAACTAATTGGGTGATAAGCATAAAATTATTTCTAAGTCTGTATTTACACTGTGCTTTTCTTTACTGTTTTTAAAGTTAGGATATACAGAGCTTGTGCAATGTTTTACTTTTTGGGCAATAGTATATTTTTGTGTACTATATACTTACCACTATACACTGTGTACTTTCATAGGAAATAACGTGTGATAGTACAAATATTAAAATGGGTATAATAATTATTAAAATTGTTTTCATGAGTGTTAACGTCATCAGTAAATTTTATTATCAATTACAAATTGTGTCGATACAATGGACCGAAAGCAATAAAGTCGTAAGTGCTGAAAAACATGGTTCATCCCACACTATAGATAAGAGTCCGTCACGACACAACCTAAAGTCGACATTTATCCCAAAAAGGGAAGCTGTTAATAGAGTCATTCAACGTTACCGGCCGAATTATCTACAAAGCGAGAAGTCGAGCCGATGTCGGTCGGAAATATAAATTTATTTGGTGGTTGTCGCCATGACACGGGCGCCCGCGCCTCTATCTCGCCGCGTAATCTTGAACATTGGCGTTAAAGAATTTAAATTATACGCTGATACAAATGAACGGGCGAACCCACCTTATTTATTGCCTTAATCCAAATTATATTGACTAGGTTTCTTCGATTTGGATACGTCGTCACTTGATACATATTATGTTGATAACATCGAGTTATTGGATTATTTAAGCTCAGATTATCACCTGTGTACGTCGTGGAATTTTACGGTCATGTATATTAATGTCAATTTTAAAACTGTGGTGAAGAGATTGAGCAGCCTGTCACATAATTGCGATTTAAGTGTGTTTGGTATAATGACAGTGAAATGCGGATTCAAGTCAAATGCAACTTGCAGTTGGTTAAAAAAAGTATATTATACGTTATATCACTTAAAACCCGTGTACTTTTTTTGTTCAAATCTGTCATTGTTATTTATAATCTCTGAAATGTTAGTTATTTTATTTGTGTGTCCTCTGTGCTTGAAAATTTATCAGATCCATAATTTAACTAGTAATAAAAGCTTACAGTCAAATCGTGTATTCAAACTAATATATTAATGTGTAAGGAACTTACTCGGTTTGAGCCTAACTAATAAAGTTTTTACTGCTTAACATCTGAACATTTCGCAAGCAACATTATAACTCTTACCTAAGTATATATGTAGGTATAGGGACAGTAGTTGTCGTTTGAGACTCCTTGCCGTTATTGATAATTGCTTATTTATACAAATTCCTAACTTGAATTGAACCCAGAATTTAGTGGACGGAAGTAAGTAGTTAGTGGTTTAAATTATCAAAAAAGAACTACTAAAGAAAACTTTTACTAAGTTTCCATAGAATTAGGAACTTCCTGTTTTCGGGATGAGAATGGAATGTGTCACTATTTCTTTATTAATTACGTGTATTTCAATCTTTTAGGTTATTTTTATGTATATCATTTAAATATCTACGATTTTTCCTAACTATTGCAAACATGATCAACAACATGCTTACATTTCAATTTTTTCTTGTAAAAAGCTCCAGGTACAGTCAAGGATACGACTATCTCGGCATCGAACGCCATGTTATCGCCAAATTGCCAGGAGAAATGGAATACAGACGACGCGGCCACCAGGCCTTGTAGATCCTGATCAAAATTAATGATGACTGTGTTTACTTGTTGTAGAGTAGACAGTCCTACAATCGCGAGAAGCTTACGCCGTCTTCTTCCGGTGATCCATGGACGTACTACCACGAAGCCGTCTGGGTGGTTGTTTACAGAGGTTTCCTTTCTTGGATCCCTGTCCATTGCCGGTCAAGATTATGTCTTGGCTGGGCGGTGATCTGTGTCTCGCAATAAAACGAGGCGTCTGTTTCTCGACAAGCAGTAACTCAAGCCATATCGATTTCTTCTATGCTACTCTGCCCAAAATATGAGTATCTGTCGTTGGCAAAGTGTGGGCCACCCGTACCATCACCTTGATTGTCATAGGTGGGTGAATAGACTGAAAGGAAATAGAAAAAGTACTCGTACCTCCACTGAATCACTGATAATGTTCATTTTTTAAAGGAATATAAACTGTACTTATGACATTAAATCGTTATTGATACATAAAAAGTACGTTTAAAAACTAAAAAATAAATATTAGCAAGGGGGTTTCCTAAGCACACTTACTTAAATAAATATTCAGGTTTACCGGACGATACAACATAAAGATGTACTATATTTAATAATTATTAAAAAAAATGTAACCGATTTCAATGATGGTAAATAGTAAAAGCTGTATTCTTTATCTCTTAAGTTTTTACAATACAATAATCATTTTTCTAAATTAAATCCTTGCATATACACCTTATGCAGCTGTCAAAGCTGTTCTGTACTTTTGCGTATATCAAATGAGGTGTCCAATCGGCACTATAAATTCCAATTACTAATATTTCTGTTCGCCAGGCACTAATTAAGAGCACCGACCAATTCACGCATGCGCATCGATTGAGACGCCCGGAGATACAATTACTCTTGCTACTATTCTCCTGCAGATGAAAATATTACAATAAAATTGTGATTAAAATTAAGGCTCTTTATCGTTTAAAATACTTGGTGTTTCGGCTTCGTCAAGCCAAAAAAAACATTAATCCATTCACTATAGTTGGGTTCCGAGGTATAAATGTAATTGCACTCGAAAAATACGTATGACTATATTTAAAATAGCAGCAGTGTCACTTAGGGCTTTAAAAGGAATATGCAGTAGGTACAATACTAGTGGCGTTGGACATAGCTTAGGTACAGTTATCCGGAATGATAATTATAGTAAAATACAACTCTCAGGCTAATCCATATCATCACATTTCTTGTTATTTTAATTAATACTTGAGATCACTTGGTATTCGAATTTCAACCATAATTAATTTTTGGTTTATTTCATTGGCCAGTATAACTTGGACTGTCATTGCATAGACTTACGTGCCCTAACAGGACGCGATATAGCTGTAGCTGTTTTCAGGTAATTATTAAATTTGTAACACATATAATTTAAAAATTTTAGCCTTCTGCACTTCTTCTACATAAAAACTTTAAGTATTCCAAATTTTTCATTTCTAAGTACGTGCAATTAGCTTAAAAATGCATACAAAAAAATCTCTTCATGTATTATTTATAGAAGATTAGGAATCCGTCGTGAAAATGTGTTTAAAAAAATTTCAACACTCACAAATATAGAGAGTTAAAAATAATAACTTAAGAATACAATACTGATCAGGTTGGTCCGCTCTGCAGCTCACCGTCCGTAGAAAAAGAAAACCAGCTGCCTCTACCCGCTCAGTGCGGCTATTTATGCCCCGATAACGGATGATGTGTGAAGTCACTCGTTTATTTCAGCTACCATCACCTAACACGGCTTCTCCTGACGCTCTGACCTCCTTATCGGTTTCGGGAGATGGTCTCGCCGGTGAAACACGGCGTTTTGCCGTCGCAACGTTGTCCTAACTGTCTTCACCGTTATCTCATAAGCTGTTGGCATATTATTCTCTAAGTTAGCAAAGTACTGTAGGCCCAAAGTAAACATACTTTACACACCGTTCGCATAAGCGCATTTTTAGCATACCAGCAGGACTTCAACACAGGTGTCATCAGCTCAATGTTTGCATTCCACACTGGCTGCTGGTATATGCGCAATGTTAGCATACCACAGGGACTTCAACACAGCTAGCAGAGACCCAAAGTTTGTATATCACAGCATCCAACAGCCGCACGCCGGTGAGCTCGCCAGCAGTCAAGCGATGCTGCGCACAGTATCCAGCAGCTGCACGCTGTTTCAAGTTTCGCAAGTAATCAAATGAGCCAACGACGAGCATAATCCGCATAATTAGGGTAGTTGCCAGAGCTAGTACTCATTCATTGGGTTGCACAAAATATTTTCAGTATCGAGGTCTTTTGGGCACAAAGGTCCAAACTCCCTTTAAAAATTTGTCGAAGTGCAATTGCTCGTCACCCACTCATTCATTCAAATCAAAGTTCACATAATAAAAAAAATAGGAAGGTAGATCTCAGCGTACTTTTGATTAACCGTATAGCATTGTGAATGCAAACACGACCTATTGCTGTCAAATGCAGAGACACCATTAGAGCGTTCACCAACTACCAACAAGCCCCAATCAAGACTCCAGCTGGAGCGCGCCGGCTACACAAAGCAGCGATGCTCACGGTTTCAGCAGAGGCACCCTGCGTGGGCGACTTACACCTCGCTGGTGAATGCGATGGAAAGCGTCCAGAACGCACCGGTGTAATTTGACTTGACCTTACATAATCCGATAAATAAATGGCTGTTAGGCAATAATTAAGCATTAGTAGCAGCTGGGTACATAGAATAAAACCACATGTAGAAAACCACCTAGGGCTTGATCAACATGGTTTCAGACAAAATAAAGGTACAAGAGAAGCTATATTAGCCCGCCGGATAATGATAGACAGGCGCACGGATTTAAGCCTACCAACATTCGTAGCCTTTATTGATTTAGAAAAGGCATTCGATAAGGTAAACTAGACAAAAATAATCGAAATTTTGAAAACGGTAGAATTGGATTACAGAGACAGGAGAATTATTTACCAACTGTACAAAAACCAACAAACAATAATAGAAATTGGGGATGACAAAGAAAGGCCAACAAAACCTTTTATTTTTAACATTTTTATTAAGTGTGCCATAAGGAAAACTATAGAAACAGGAAAAGGAGGGGTCAAATTTAATGAGGAGACTATACAACTTATCAGATTTGCAGACGATATAGCAGCAATAGCCGACAACATAAAGAATTTGGAACAACTGCTAATAATAATGAATAACACTTTTAAGGAATTGGGATTAAAAATAATCATGAACAAAACTAAAATTCTTATCACCTCCAAATTTCCATCCATATCTAGTAAAATTAAAATCGAAAATACGTATGTAGAGCAAGTGGACAGTTTTAAATATCTTATATAGCCGAATAACGCATGACTAACATAACAAGGTATTCTCCTGATACAATAGAAAGACCGCAATTGCCAAACAAGCCTTCAACCGCAAAAAACATTTATTCAAAGCAAACATCAACATCGAAATAAGGAAACGGCTCATTAATACGTACATATGGAGCATTGCACTTTATGGCTGCTTTAAACGTGGATGCTAACCCAAAGAGACAGAGACAGGTTGGCAAGATTAGAGATGTGGTACTGGAGGCGGACGGTGAAAGACAGTTGTTGGAAACTATAGACAACAGAAGGGATAAAATGGTTGGCCACTTGATAACAACTTCTTCAAAACAATATTGGAAGAAAAAATAGAGAAGACGAGGAAGGCCTAGAAGAAGTTTTATACAATAAGTGAAGGAGAAAGTAGTAGTCAAGGTTTATGAAGAGGTCAAAAGGATAGTAGAGGACAGAGAGGAGTAGGGATTGCTCCACCGACAAGAGCCTAGCTCTTAAATTTGAAGAACAAGAAGAAGCAGTTTCGGGAATCTAGGCGTTGTGATACTTCATAACTATCGCTGCTGTTAACTCATCACTTATTAAAAGAACAATGCGTAGCCGTAATAATTAGTATCTAGCATATTCTGCTTATGTAGGGTAGGTAGTTGTCGGATATAATATCTCTTTCAGATGGACAATGTTCTGAATACCCATTTCCCAATATGCGATCGATAATAGTTCTTTCTTTCTTCTCTCTTTTTTATTCATGCACCCACAGCTTAGCATCACTTTCAAGGCGTTTAAGTTTCCTAGACGCGTTAAATACTCGTGGTAGAGGACTTCATTTAAACTGTGTACGTGATAACACAATATATTTCAAATTACTAGTACTAATGACGTCGTGACACCATCCGCTGTCAGTAAATGCCGATGGGATGGGTTCGGTATTTGTGAAATTACCCGTATTCGATTTAGGGATGTACCGGCGTGACAAACTATTTATCGATGTTAATTAGATGAACAAAGAGGGACTGACGAAAGTTCCTAATTTTATTTCATTGTTTAATAAAATAAATAGAAAATCCTACTATCCCACTAATATTATAAATGTGAAAGTATGGATGAGTGGATGGATGGATGGATGAATGGATGTTTGTTGCTCTTTCACGCCAAAACTACTGAACCGATTGCGATGAAACTTGGTATGTAGATAGTTGGAGACCTGGATTAACATATAGGCTACTTTTTATCCCGATATTCTCACGGGATCGGGACGTACGCGGGTGAAACCGCGGGGCGCTGCTAGTAAATTGTAAATGTTTTGAAATTTTATGTATCATTATAAATACGTCGCGTAAAATACCCGCAGTTTTCTTATCAAACGATTCAAAATTGTTTTCAGTTAATGTTATAAACCCAAAATAGACGGTGTATTTTCATAGATTATTAAGTAGTTAGTATTATGGTTCTTATGTTCCGATTTTTTTCTTACAAGAACTTAACGCAAATATTAGGTAGCGAAGCCGTGAGCTAGTAAATTATAAAGTAAAGACTATGAATGTCTCCTCAAATCTTTATTTGTCTGAGAGTTTGAGTGAATTTATTAACGTAGTTATGTATGATATCTGCATTTTAGAAGTGATGCAATTTAGTTAGTAATACATACGAGTATGGTGGAATTAAAAACAGTTAGGTATTCATCAAAATAACTGTTCTAGAAAGAAGTGCATGTCAATTAGGGTGAAAACATACGTCAGTGTATCACAGACTTCATTATATCCAACCGTCTGAACTATATGATACGTCCGACATCAGACATTTACCTTACAGAGGTGGTTTTGCATAATCATAGAAGTACATACCAAGCTCCTGCATTGTGCTCCTTTCTGGAAACTCCGTCTATTTAAAGCAAATCTAGCAAATTTTGGTGTAACTATGAATCTGAAATGATGATAAATGAACTCATGCTATTTTGGACTATGGAAGAAAAAGTATAAAACCAGAATTATCTTTTATAATGATTTTATTATAATTAATAACAATACAAAGAAACAAATTAAAATAATGGGACTACTAGGATGTTAACATTATGGTAACATTGATAATGGATTGTTTAATTTCATTCGCATCTCACGTTTTTCTTGTAAAATCTTTTTTAAGTCACTAATGTTTTTAGTATCTGAGATATTCAGGGCAATGTTATTGTTTACTTTTTTATTTTGCTTACGGATTTGGGCACGTTCTTCCATATAGCTCTTGATAGAATTCTTCGTTTCTTCAAGGTCTTGTTTAGCGGTTTGCTTTTCTTCGTTTATTTTTTGTTTCTTTCTTTCAAGTTCCTCTTTTAATCCCATTTTCATAAAACTTAATCTTTCTTGTAGCTCAGCTATTGACATTTCACAAAGTAGGCCCAATCTAGCAGTTTCTGTTAAGTCTATGACTTTGGGAACTTTCGCTTTCTTAGCGATAATCTCTAGTACTTTTATCTCTTTAATCATTTTAATCTTGCGTTCTAATTCTTCTTGTTTTTCTTGCATGACTTTTGCCAACCTCATTTCAGATGCTTTCTTTAATATTTCAACTGTTTCTTTTTTCTTTATGGAAAGTTCATTCTTAACTTGCAGTAAGTTAAATTCTGCTAACGTTTGCTTTTCTATTTGTTTCTTATTCTTTTCAATTTCACTTTTTCTCCACTTTTCAATTTTTTCATTCCACGACTGTTTTTCTTTGATAAACTGTTCATATTTCTTTTTATTTTCAGCAACCAGGTTTTGTTTAGCAAGTACTGCCTCCTCATAAGTAATAAGACCCATTAAGTGCTTTTTTTCTATATCTAATAATCGTTCACGTTCTCTTTCTTGCTTATCTTGTTCAGCAATTTCTTCAATTTTGGCCGTATTTCTATAACATATAACATTTTGTAACCACTGTACTTCCTCGTCTTCCTCCATTTGTATTCTTTTCTGAAGTCTTTTTACAGTAGTAGCTGTTTCTTTAACTTGTATGCTGTGTGGTGTGTGTTTTATGAAATAATTCTGCTTTGGATTTGATAACGGATTTTCAATAACTTCTTTTACATTTGAAATATTTTTATAATATCTCTCAGATTTTGCAGTTTGAGCATAGTGGTAGTCTTTATTTTTCACATTATCTAATAGGTGTGCTGCTCTTTGTTTATTTTTTTCATGAATTATTTTTAATTTTTGATCAATGGTACTTTTCGTAAGCATTTTCTTCTTTTTATTAAGTACCGAGTTTGGTGGAGTAGCGGGAGGCAAAAGGTGCTGCGATGCAATTGGAGTTGTGGGCAAATCTTTACTTTTCCGATTCAAAACGTTCATCTGAACTGGTATAGTTGGAAGTCTTAATCTTCTCGACTCAATTTTTTTTACATACTCTGCATAGTTATGCGCCATTTCACTGATATAAGGTTGCCACTCAAAAAGCGGTCCTATAATTTTTCTTGTTATAAAATTGGTATCATAATAGGCTTGGGCTACTTGTGAAATGAATGTTAAAAGTTCATTATTACTCAAGAATTTTGTAAATGTGCTTAACAATGGTTTACATAAATTAAAAAGGCATTTATAAAGGTACTGCATATCTTTTGGTTCTGTGCGGAAAACGACAGCGTGGAATATAATCATGAAGTATACCTGTTCTTCGCTCGAAAGTTCTTCACTTAAGTGTGTAACAATTTCTTTCAGGAACTCTTGATGCTTCTGAAAACTTAGAAAAGTTTCTGCAATCCATGATAATTTGGTATCTTCGATTGATTCTGGACATTTCTCGATATAACTTTTCATATACTCATACGGGGATGTTTCGCTAGTATTTTCGTAATCAATAATTATATTCCTAAGTATTTTCACATTTCCAGATGTATGATAGTAAACCATCTTCTATGGTTTACTATTTTATTATACAAATATTTCAGATATAATATATGGATTCATGACCAAAGAGAAACGTACTATAGATTATGTCACTTTCTCACGTAGGAAGGTTATGTTTACCTATATGTCATTGTTTCTTAACTAGACTCCTTTTTGTAATGTGTGTACATACAAACTTTTACTTCGTTAAACCTTAGCGCTTAAAATCCAAGTAAATTAGTATATATCTAATATTAATACGTGAAGAGAATTATTTGTATATGCTACGGACAGTCTATACGATAACAATCATAGGTTAACTTATACTGGAAATAACTTGTTTTATTTTACACACAGGTAAATAAATATAAAAAAGAATCAAAATGACTTATAGTTGAAATCGACCACCAGGTAATTTCTAGCAAAGAGTATACAAACACTATCTCTAGTATGGACAAAAGCCTGTGTTCTTGGTCATCTGTTGGTCAAAGAGTATACAAACACTATGTGTTGGTTACAAAGATGAAAGATCTCTAAATGTAGTTGTTTTTCCAAACTTCAGATCACAAAAAGGTGCTATGTTCACCGATATCATAACAAAGCTTCACTGATTTGGTTCTGTATCTAGGTGTACGTGTCTTTTTTGAAGACGCAGGAGCTACTGTTTCCGCTCGTTCCTATTACAGCGATAAAATCAAATTCACTATCTTCACAGTATTAAATATTGTACATTCACTGAAACTAAATACAAATAAATACACTAATAAGTCATTTACTTACCTATATATATAAACAAGTCAAGCTTGTACTAATTCTAATTAATATTATAAATGCGAAAGTGAGTTTGTTCACTGGTTTGTTACGCTTTCACGCAGTAGCTACTCAACCAATCATCATGAAATTTTTCATACTCCTTGTCAGCAGTACAGAAAAGGATTCCTACAGTAAAAAGGGTTGTTTCTGAGGAATCTTCATTACGAATTGATAAAATCTACTTTAGCGCTAGCGAAGCCGGCTCACAGATTACCTAAATTATCTTTATATATATTTCTTCTGTGCTTCTGTAGGTTACTGAACTTCTTCTACACGACTGGAGGGATTTTAAAAAAAAAATTGTGTGTCTTCAGGTGGATTTGAGAATGGTTTAGATTTACAACTGAACCCGGTAGATGGCGCTGCGATAGGGTTACAGAAAAAATATTTTTTACGTTCCGGCAGGACAACGTTTACCATAGCGCTTTTGACATACATGACTGTCATTCATTTGACAGTTGGCGCGATTGACAGAATGCGCACTGCAAATATCGTTTAAAACAGATGCATCGGTCGGAACTATGTTTTTGAAATATTTTTTTTATTAATTATACCAATTCGAATTCAATATTCATAGTTAAGACAAGACAACGTCTGTCGGGTCAGCTAGTGTATATTTATATATAAATTTTTTGTTGTCACTGTCAAAGTTTTATCATCACTGCAGTTATTTTAAAATTACTCACTGGCTCGCAGGCTGTATTAAAAGCCAAATTGCAAGCAAATAATACGGCATTAATTTCGTCTGAAGCAATGTATTTTCAGGAAGTATAAATAGATTAATACTTTTTTTAATGTTTCAAGGCAACTCTCAAGACTTAAAGCCGTGACAGCCACCTTACCAGGGTGCTAAGTTGACCAACTGAGATACCTGAGATCAGTATATGTTGGTTACAGTTATATGACATGTAGATATTACAATGAAATTAATCCGCGGCTTCGTGACAGTCAAACAGATATCTGTATAACCACTATCAAATCCCGTCAAAATTCTTATTAAAAAAAAATGCTAAATCAATCGTCAGTCAAACGTTCAGCTCATCATACATTCCTGTCAATCCTTAGCCGACCAGAGTATTTAATTAGGTAGCTGGTCTGTTTTCGCCGGGTGCATCATTAATCAATCAGTTTGGACGCAAAGCTATTATTCGACAGTTCGACACCTCGCCGCTCAGATACACACAAAGTGCAAGTCACAAGGGCCCTCTTAAAATATAATAATCGTGTTAAACACGTCCATAAAAGCCATATTCGATTAGAACTATTTTAAATAGGTTCCCGTCTCGTTATCTTGGCCTATTGTTGGCAGTAACAACGTAGAGCATTGGATGGTTTTTGTTCTTCCTTTATAATTATTCTTACTGCATAATGATTCTAACTAGGAGCAGCATGTATTGGAAGTTTATAATATCTCCTACAAGTATTATTAACTACCTCGTTACTTTGAAATAGCTTGGCTGTCTCAATAGAAACCAGAGTTGGATCACGTTGTTCATATTTCGTTTACATAAAAATTATTTGGTTGCCAAACTGTTTCTTACAGAATATGTCTTGTACAGAGCGAATTGAACAGGTCGAAACTGGTAAGAAAACTCTTAGCTTCTTTTCTTTGGGTTTTTTTCTTACTCGTTTATCTCGTTATCCAACAGTTAAGTGAAAAGACAAGGACAAGGGCTTTCTTTTCCTCTTCAATTACTACTACTGCTGATACAATCCAAACCTCATTCCACAAACGTGTAAAATTTCTAACTAATTTCAATATAATACAAATAGTATTAATATAAACCAGTACAAATATTAATATTTGTGTGCATGAATATGTCCATTTGCAATAGTCTGAGTGTTTTCATAAATATTTTTTATGTATTTACAAAAAAAAAATATCCTAAGTGTGTATATCCGCGTTCTAAAACTCATAGTGCAAGTTACGCTAGATGGCGCTCTGTGATAAGCAACAAGATTCAAATCAACATTTATACAATAATTGATTATTTCCTACAGTATTTCGTTTAGGATTCGTTTATACGAATAAACGAATTAATTCTTTTATTAAATTAATTTCAATAAGGCTATATAATTTAATTTAAAATTTATGTTTTTTATTGAAGTGAATCTTCTTTAGAATCGTTGTGATTTGAAATTCGTTGAAACGGAAGGATCACGATAAAGTTCCTACGATAAAGTTCCTATAATCTTTGTCTTTACGCCTGCGTGCTACCAATCTTTGTCTTTGCACCTGCGTACTATGTGTCAATGTCAACGTGGTGTAATTTTTTGTGCATTTTTTCTCCATATTTACCTTATACTTAATTGATTCATCACAAATTTACATTTCAATCCAACCTTAACCTATATTGAAAACGAAGTATTGTTTGTTTTGAAAGTTGTGTACAGTTGTAACTGGACTTCAGGTTTGCTTACTGTTTATTATTAAGGCCATTCTTTGTATATCTTGATCTGTTTTTCTTAAGTTTCACTTCTGCCGTGTGTGAATTGCACACATACACTTTTTTTTTATTGGCCATCCTAATGTGACGCCATGCAAATAAAAGTCATCCGTTATTTTGTTATCATGGTCTTTTTATTCCTAAAACCACCGTTTGACCTACGTTAATGGCCTCTGCTCCGTGCCTAATAGTCGTAGCCTGATATTACAATATGCATTATACCTGCCTATTACCTATAACATTCCTCAATGAATATTCTATCCAATACAAAAATATTTATTTTTACAAACAAAAACGCTCTTCAGCTTTCTTATATTATAGTAGGTACTGGGTAGGTGATCTTCGCAAAAATACGTTTCAGTTTCAGCCAGTTGTTACGTATACACAACCACAAATTTCCTGCAGTCTTTATCGATGTTTATATAATGGTAGTATTAGTAGTAAGTAGAATAGCTTTATCTAATTAAATTAATATAAAGAACAGGATGGAAAGAGGCGGTGGAAGAGTCTGGACCTGGACGTCACACAGAGTGGACGTACCGCATCTTTCAAGAAGTCTTTGTGGTATTTTAATGTGAAAATATTTATACACAGCTCCCAGTATTTGATTCCAAGCTTGCCTCTTCACACACACCCGTTCCTGACTACCTTCTCGCTGCGCCCTAGCGAAGTGCTACTATACTATATTTTTTTTCCGTGCAAAGTAGTAGAAATTTTGTTTTTTTTTTATTGTGTAGGGGCAAACAAGCAGACGGGTCACCTGATGGTAAATAAATGACTACAGCCGCCCCTGGGCACCTGCAACTCAAGAGTCACAAGTGCGTTGCCGGCCTTTAAGGGGGATAGAGGGGGAGAATAGGGGAGAATAGGGAAGAGCGGGAAGAGGAAGAGAGGGAAGGGTTAGGGCCTCCGGTAAACTCACTCACGCTGCGAAAAGCAATGCAATCAATGCTTCACTGCCGGTTTTCTGTGAGGCCCTGGTATCACTCCGGTCGAGCCAGCCCATAATGCCGAAGCATGGCTCTCCCACGAATAAAATTATTAAAAATATAAACTTTACTATAAACTTAGGTATACAATTGCTTAATTGTATAAACAGTTTAAAGGTTTAAATAGGCGCGCGCGGAGCACGTCACGCCACTGTCTCAGGGTTGTTTCTGCTAGGGTAACGGATAGCCCGACCCTTGCAATAAATAGAACTATTTGTGATGAAACACCGTGTGGTTTTAGTCGATTCGATTCCATCATACCACTTCACCGTTAGCTCCGGTGAGGTGACAACCCGTGGGAGTATCGACACGAAAAAAAGGAATGCAATTGATTGTTTTGCTTTGCTTTGCTTGTTTACACAGCCTTACGCAACTCCCTTGCAAATAAACAAATGTATGAAACGGGTGCAAAAAAATTTGGCGGACATTTCTATCTTGTCTACTTATATAGACCTGTGTCTTTTCATCGGTTTAATTGTCAATGTCAATTTCCAAACCATATAAGTCTAAGGCACTTTAAAAAAGGGTCAATGTAATTAAGGTAAACCTTAGTATATTTCTATTAACCTTCATAGAAATCACAGCTAATCAAGTATCAATTCTATAGTAGTAAGTAAGTAAGGGCGTTATTGGATTTCTGCTGCTGATCAGTCGTCATAACTCCTTTGTGAGCAAAAATATGAGGAGGGTGGTATCTTTTTCTTAAAACAGCTGGCTGTGCCGCACTTACCCATGCCTATTACTGAAACAAAATACAGCCTATAAGCCTATATTAATTTTGGATGTAGTAGCTTTCTAATGATAAAATAATGATTAAAATCGTTTTAGAGGTTTCAGAGTTTACCGACCACAAACAAAACATCCTTCCTTATAATTATTATTAAAAGTATAGAATACGTTAAACAACTAAAGTTAATCAACTTATGGTATAAGTGTTTATTACTGAATCTTTACCATTATGTACAAGCTGATTGGAGTCTCGATTAAAAGTACTTATACTGTAGAATAAGGGGGAGTAATTTAACTTTGACAGAAATAACACTCATGTTATTTCACCTATCATCAATTGGGTATCCGCCACGAGTAGGTACAGTCATTCTCGCTTTAAAGAAAGCGGTGGCTTATTGACTCTGTCAAAAATAATTCAACTTTGAACACAAATCAATTTCAACATAATATTAGCTGTCAGAGCATGTCAAATTACCGTCTTTAATTAACGATACGGCTCGCCTTTCTCACGTCATATAAATGTCTAATGATTCTTGATTGTAAGTACGTATAGTGAATTGTTATTTTCTAACCATTGTGCTTTTATTTCACGTTTGGGTATTTAGAATTATAGACGCGTTGATATTTTTTTATTACTTTATTTTTTTAAAGTAAATAATTATGAACGGTATAAATATAAAGATCTCTATGGAATGTATCAAGATGGGAAGATGGAATTATTAGACGAAAAAAGTCGATAAGTAGGTATAATATACACAATGAATTGAATTTGAAATGAATTATAAGTAAAAAAATATAATTAATTAAGTGTTTTACAAGACAAACTAGCACTGGATGAATTTTGTTTACAAAGTCTACTTTGTCTGAGTAAATAAGGAATCCAAAAATGAAACAAATTATTTTTAAAACTGTTTTTAGTGTCTACCATGATACAATGGGCACTGTTAAAATACTAATAGACAAAATTAAAGTCACATTAATATCATACCTGTGAGTAAATTTAAAACTGAAAATTAATTATTATTCGAATATTTCAATTTTCCCTAACCTGTTGTTTCATTGAAACCTGTTATCGCAACCGTAGTTCGTATTCTTGGGTTAGTGACAATAAAAGGCTCGACAAGGCTCTCTTGTAAGCGCATTTTTCTTCTGACCGACTCCGTATTCCTGTAAAAAGGATGCAGCTAATGTCTTAAAATATATTATTTAAAATTCATACACCCACCCACTCAATGGAAAGGAAACAATTAGCAAGGTGAGATGTGTATAACGACAGCGATTTTTCCTCCCGCACCGCACCTTGTTTGCGCAGGTGGTATCACACAATACATTCTCTATGTTGTATTTAATATTCGTACATTATGTAGTAAGAACTCTTCGCGTCTGAATATGCCCTTGTTGCTTATACTTGTTCATTGTTCATAGATGAGTAAATACCCTTCGCACTAATCGCATACTAGATTTTATTATTCTTTTGTATTGTATTGCCCAACAATACAGCGTTGCATAACAGGGGACAACGTTAAAGTTTAGAATAAATATGTCATCTGCCAGAAAAGCTCTGCCTAATAAAGCTCTGAAGAAAATAAATCAGATGGAATATAGCAAAGTTCTCATGTTATATGGTTCGTTCTTTAAGGTTAAACTTAGGAAGTACTTAATTAGCCTGTAGAATGACATTGTTGGAGTACACATAATTCCATACAGTTAAACACTCTAGTTAAGGTATTGAAAACTACGTCATTATTTGCGTCGTAAAAATGAACATAAATTACTCACATATGCACAGAAAGTAATGTTTCTTGTTTTTTTTTGTTTTTAGTTACTTTACCTATCAAGAACGTCGTTAAAGTATTAGCAGGATATGAAGTTCCATCCACCATCCAGCCTAATCATCCACGAGTACATTTGTGACAACTTCTATCAATATGTGACAAATTCCGGCAGTTAGACTGAAACTCGTTCTGGCCACGGTCATGTCATGTCACAGGCTGTCAGTTTAGACTGATAACCAGCACTTTCCTTATAAATAACTGTTTCTGATCTTAGCGAATATACATTAAATGAAATACACTCTTTACATGGGGTAACATAAGTATTCATGAAAAAGGGGCCCAAAGGCTTTACTTGCTTTGGATGATAAAGGATTTATAATGTATATTTATTATTTTGAACAGTATATAAACACACATTATTTTAAGACAAATTTGTGTGGTAATGTATTTTAATTTTAATTACCTCTTTGACAAGTCTACGAAAAGGACCCATCAATTGTGCTTTTAATATTATAAGTTTCATTTGCATTTAAATCTATTTATTAGTGGATGCAGGTAGCTTTCAACCGCTCTTCTTGGAAGTCATTGAGAAAAGCCTATATCCAGCACTGAACGAGCAATGGCTGAATGATGGTGATGATCATTAGTGTTAGTTAAATTAGTTAGACGATTGAAAAAATCTCTAATTACAAGTCTCGATGCAGCGGAACATGAAAAGAATAGAAAATTGAACAATGTACTGTCCATTGTTCTGAATGTGTTTGAATTTGACTATAATTTGTAACGGTTCGTTACTAATGCATACTTAAAAGACAATTATTTGAATTTTTATGCTGTAGAGTTATGCACTTACCTTTACTTTCATATTTATACATATGTAGTTATATATGTCCATATACATACTTTATGTGTATACTTTTGGTCATCTCAAAAATAAATAATCGATCGATTAACTATAAATTTTGAATTCACGTTGTAAATCAATTGCGCTTATTTTTACAGTACAATTAAATATAATAGAATAGAATAATTTTTAAACTGAGTAGACGAGAAATAATTATTTATTTGAGTATCAAGAATTTATCGATGTCGGACTGTTGGATGTGCAATATTCTCGTAACTTATAAAAAAAATACAAATTACATGCATACACTCTTATTATTATTGCAATAAACAATATAAATAAAAAAAAGATAACAAATTAATTTACTAAATATCGTAGGGTCAGATATACAAGTTAAAATTATTAATAATTTAATAACATTATCTATCCATTAAAATTAGATTTTGATTTTTTTAATAATAATATAAAAAAGTAAACTCTATCCAAATAACCACTCTATCACACATTTCCGTGACAGATAATTTTAAACTCATACTTCCACCGAGTTTTAAAATAGATGTTGAGTTCTTTTCTGCTTGAATGATATTTTCAAAGATCCTACTAGCCTACATACTTAAAATCTTACAGGAGTCGTAACATTCAATAAAACACAACTTAGCTGAGTATTCAGGACAGGATATTTTCTAAACTAATTCTACAATGTAAGTGAAGGTAGTAGGCATAAACAGAGTGCTTAAATCATCGCTCAGATAAATGTTAAGTGGTTAGAGCGAGCGGTTGTTGTTCGTCGCGAAAGGTCACGGATCTTTATTTATTGCTGTCTTTGTCACGACATGACTTCACCCAATCCTGTCACTATGTATATTACTCCTTTCACATAATCGATTTTTTTAATATTTCGTTTCAAATTTTGTGGAACCTACAGATTTTGTGGATATGACAGATAAACGTGTTATAGTTGATTTTATAGTAATAAAAACTATTTAAGAATACTTTTAAACTTGGTTCTGTTCAGTCTTAAAATATATCAAAAACCTTTTTAATTTATTATTTGCCTGATTAGTTTAAGTGTTTGTTAAATATAAATGTTGTTGTTGTATACATATAGATATATAATTACTTTTTCTACACATGTAAGCTTTCTTCAAACTCTTAGCCTGGTGGGCTGACCCAGGTGACTCAGCCGCAAAGTGTCTAAATAAGATATAACTATTGCTTCTAAAGTCTTGACTGTCCTGAGAGCTATGGAAAAGTAAAGGATGAATAAAATAGCTTAATTGAATTTATCACGATTGAGGCACTTCGATTTGATTATGACAAATACAAATATCAAGTGGTACAACTAATTTACCACCTTACTAGTATAGAAGTATGAATACGTAGATTTATTTTTAATAATTAAAGCTTGGTGAAGCTTGATCTCGCATTCACAAAAATCACCCGTTCTCTTCTGTAGCCGTCACGGTCACGTCACGGTTAAAGGTTGAGTGTAGTGTAGTAGGTATGTAGGTCAGTATTCGGCCATGTTCACTGCTAAAATTATCATCATCATCATCATGCTGAAGTCAAAAAACATCGAATACTCTCTGACCATTTTGACTCTTTAGTTTCTAGTAATCAGCGGCATCCGTGCAGACACAGAACGTAATTTAACCAGTAAGTACAATGATACTTGAAAGAGCCGTGGAACAACAATGCAATCAAGTTTTGATTTAATATGTACGACTAAAGGTCGCTAACTGTCATTAATTGAATCGAACAGAAGTCATCGATTAATATTTTGAAGACAAAAATATATTATTGAAAGCTTATTAAGCAGGCCCACCTAAGGAGATGCTTCATCAATCTCTCAGCTCAGTTACAAAGGAATTCAACAAAGAATTATGGCTTTTTATGTGTAGGTGCTACTATGTTGAGAATTATAACTTTAATTTAACAACTACACTGTGATTAGAGATTGCTTTCGATTTTAGTGTTACTAACTTACCTGGTTTTGAAGCTTATTATTTATATAATTTAGAATAAAGTTTAGTCATATTAACGTAAATTTATATTCGTTTTTAACCAACTTCAAAAAAGGAGGAGGTTCTCAATTCGACTGTATGTTTTTTTTTTATGTTTGTTACCTCAGAACTTTCGACTGGGTGAACCGATTTTGATGATTCTTTTTTTATTTGAAAGCTGGTGCTTCCCGTATGGTACATTTCAATTTTGTCCAGTTCTGACAATGGCATCCATGAGAAAACCATATATAAGTCTTTTATGGAATAGTTTTTTTCGTTGAAATCGGTTTTTTTTTGAAAGAATTATTATTTTCGCGAGCGGAAAGAAACACCTATTTTTTGCTGCATAAATTAACAACAGAAACTGAATCTGTTCATTGAGTCCTAACATTTGTAGGTACATAATACAGACATTTATAGAGACTTCTTGGTATGCTGTTTATGTAAAATTAATGTTTATGTTTTCTGGTCCACGGCTCGAGCGTAAGTGCAAGTAGCACCAGTGGATGAAAAGCTGAGGAGCAATAGGTTATCGGGGTATGGACATGTGATGCGGAGGGATGAGCAAAATGTGGTGAAAAGAGTTTTATGTATGGATGTCGACGGGTACAAGAGAAGAGGACGACCAAAGAAAAGATGGATAGACTGTGTGAAAGAACATATGGCTAGAAAGGGAGTAAGCAGTGAAATGACGAACGATAGAGTAGAATGGAAGAATAAAAAATATTGCACCGACCCCAAATAAAATTGGGACAAGGGTAGGCAGATGGCTCGAGCGTAAGAGTCTTACCCTGACCTGTGATGATTTGTAAAATAGCATTTAAACTATACCTGTTTTTTTTACCCTATTCTACAATAGGGGCAAATGAACTAGAAACGATTTTACTGTATAATGATGACAGTTGAGGAGGTATTCCAGGACCTTTTTAATTATTTCGTTGCTTAATTTTATAATCAAGTGCAAGTGGCGATTGTCCTTCGATAAGAACAAAATGTAAACAAAGTCGAAATCTAGTAGGTTTTTATTTGTCCTTTACATAGGTAGTTAACTTCTCTTTATTTAGGTGTATAAGTTTATTTAAATTAAATTAAACAGTCACAGGCACAGTCCACAACTGCTTGTATCTACACCAGCCAACTGATCAAGAGATGTATGGAGCTCCATACACCAATATTTTGTGCAAAGTTAGATTCCGCTTAGTTTCTTGCAACATGTTATATTACGTGTCCCCCGGTGTGTGCGTGACAACGAAAAACAGTATAAGCCCGAATGCATTTAACTGTATCAAGTTATTTATACTATTGGGAGTTTTAGCCAGTAAAAATTGTTACTTCCTTTCTCACGTAGATGTCCTCTAAGCTTATGTTAGGTACTACTATTGTGTATGTGTCTTCCGTATCATGTATATTACCAACACACATAGACAATCGACAAAAATATCTAACTTTTCTTCTAAATACAACGCACTGAATGACTTTTGTATTCCTGTTTATTTAACAAGAGTATAGTTAATATCTCCATTATTTATCTGGTTACGTGAAAATCCTAAAGGTATAAAAGCCCGATCAAACTTAAAAATGTTATAGTTTCTAGATTCGTGTCATATGTTCAGAAAGTAAAGATCATATTTTAGGTTTAAATAAGCCATCCCAATACGGCGTAGTATTCAAGAAAAATAAGAACAACTAAAAACCAAAAATCTTGCATATATCTGGATCTAATAAAGCTATGAAGTTCATTTATGGTTTTAAATCAGCATATGAAACATCATCGATGCTTCTAACATTATATTTGTGTGTTATACTTATGCTTAGTTTCACCGCTATTTACATATTTTTTTAATTTCGTGATGAATATAAGTAGATTTTCATTTTTTTTTCTCAAAGATTAAACATGCTCACTAAACGGGGACAAGAAATATTATGTTTAAATGATATCAGATGAGCTATCAGATTTTCCATTAAAAAAGGTAATGTCCGAAAAAGTCCCTTTCTAAAATATTGTGCATCGAAAGATTACAAGACTTATTGACGAAAGTTCCTTCTTATGTAAATTCCAAGTTAAACTTAAAATAATAAATGAATTTAGAATAAAAACAAGTTCAATTTTATAAAAGTGCGATTTTTCTCACGTGTGTATTTCGGGGACTAGGACTAGTTCCAGACCCGACGGGGGTCCTTTATTAAGAAGTGAAGCGACCTTACCCGTCCGTGTCAGATGGTACACTTCAAGTGTCCCCATCGGGTCCAAAACTAGGCAGGCATCCCCGAAATAGATACGTGAGTAAAACCGTTTATCCTTTTTAAATAAAAAAATATGATAAGGTTTATGTACCCAACAAGGTAACATTAGAAAAGCCTCACTACCCTACATAAAATACATAGTGTAGTAAATATAAGATCCATTAAATAAGATATTCAACAGAATCGACACCGATATCTTTACTCACCTTAATATGTTTACTACATAAATCTTAATACGTATAAAGCCTTAATAAGGTAAATGTACTCTAATGTCGGTATCGCTCATTAAAAGCGAAGTTAAAATGCTAACCAACCGAGCCGCTGTTACACCAGGGTTGATGTTTAAGATCAAAAGATTAATAAAAATTTGACTTTGAAGTCTCTGGACATTGATTAGCCTACGAGCCTAGGTAACATTTGAACCCTTTTTTTCATACAAGTAAGACTTAGATGGCAGAAAGACATACAAACCGCCTGATGGAAAAATGTCACTTTAGCCGATACGTTGTATAAAGCTTTTATGTCTTTTTGGGCGGATCCCATCCTCTTCAGAAAACCATGGTGGGGATTTTCTTATCATGCAGCAGGTTAACATTCTGGTTTTAAAGAGTAAGAGTTATCTACCGAACGGTGTCAAGTAGTGGGTAAACAAAACCAGAACAAATACCATTCTAGAAACAGAGTCAGGTATGCAACCATCAAAGACCATAAAACCATGTCAAAGACTGTAAGAGCGGTGTCCCAATACAAGATAAGTGAAGTAACACAGGTAAAAACTTAATATTAATGATATATATGTATACAGGGTGTAAGTGACACCGTACCGAATCCTAAAATAGTGTGTTCAGACCATCATTTTGAGTGGCAAATCATTAGAAATTTCTGCCGGAAAATTCATATTTTTGTTTTTTCATGTCTTTGCTTAAAAGTGATATTACAATGAGTAAACAGAACATTTTACCGAAAAAAATCAGTAAATATCTCATTCGGCCAAAAACTGAAATGTAAAACCTTTATGCAATCAACTGCTTCGACCGCGCCGTGCGCTGAAGGTCATTCACCGTACCGCACAGTACGCGTGTTGCGTTATACTGCCTAGTTCAAAATCAAACGATTGACTGTAAATCCTTAATCTCGCATTTTTGTGATGAGCTGTCTAAGTACTGAACTGAATAAGTATCAAAAGAAAGACGTTTTTGTAAGTTATTCGCGACGGTAATACTTACACGCTGTATTTGTATAATCAAATCATCATAAAAGTTATGGTTAAATACAAATTCATTGGAATTTACAAACTAAGATACAGTCGAAGCTAAACACAAGTGTAGTCAAGTGATTAGACTCGTGTTTAGTTTCTAAGGCTACAGTTCAAGTTCACTTTTAAAATAAATATATTTCTTCATTTTAAAATGTTGAATAAAAGTAATAATTTAATGAATTTAAAAAAAAAAACACTCTGTAATAGTTTACAGCATTAAAAAGTAAAAAAATAATTTTACCATCCACTTCCTGGCTTAATGATTAGACCATTGTTACGAAGCCTACTCTGTCGGACTCGTCAAAATAAATTACATGATCCCAAACTCGAGGGGTTTACTAGTAGCCAATGAACAGTTCCATTAACCACCTCCTGGCCCCATCATCAGCTTACCTTCATAATCCCAAATCATAGTATTGCCATCCGAGCTACAATGTATATGTAGTTCGGATGAAATTTTTTGGGTACAAATTTTGATACTTAGATAGAATATATCTTTATTGTATACCATTAATAAAATACGGTTGAAAAAATAATTATCTTACAAACCAGAGTATGATCTTATCGCTGAAAGCGATCTCTACCAGACAACCTTAGGATGGAGATAATATCAAATTATTTAATAAAAACATAGTAGTGATGACGTACTATTCGAGATATTGACAAATACTTATAAACATACATATACACATTCATATACATATACAGTTACTTAGTGGAGATAATATAGTATTATAGATAGCAATTTAGATCTTAGTTTTGGTAAAGAATAGCATAATAGTACCCAAATATTATATATTACTTCTTATACCATATATTTAGTTCTTAGGTTGTTAGTTAGTTAAAACTGTTACAAGTGAAGCCAATGAAAGTGATGAAAACCAATTAAGGTGGTAACTTGTTTAAGTATGTAATTTTACAGAAAGTAATATTTGTGTATATCGTTCATGTAATCTAATTAGTACTGGTTACTTACTAGTGATTGTAATAACACCTGGCATCATAGAAACAAAAAAACACATGTTAACTAGACCTTGTTATATAAACAACTTTGAAAATGTTGATGCAATCTCCGTCAAGATAAAGTTTGATGACCAACGATGTTATTTATTTGTTTAGTAATTTATATGAGGTTAGTTACTGTTTTATTGGGCGTATTAAATCAAGGCTCAATAAGGCAGCCATTCATGTTTATTTTTACTGAGTTTCTGCTCGGAATGCCCAATAAATTATTAGCTTGGTCACTTTTATCACGGGCCCATGGTAACGTTTATCGTACGTTAATAGTGTGTGGATAGACCCGTCAATGTTCGTAGCTTTTTTGCTTCGATCGTTCACGGGTATAAGATAGGATTAATGGCTGGAATATTAAGAAATCATGAAGGCTTTAGGTTTTTTACCCTTTTTCCTAAATTATTTGCCCGTTTTAGGTAAAAAATGAGGTATATTAATCTTTATTATTGCACTGTATATGACATGATTCTCACAATACTCTGGATTTTAATAACCTTGGACCATTGTAATCACGATCCAAAAAGCATCTGCAGTAATAGTCTCCTATACATTTCGTAATATAATAATAAATAAAATCAGGTAATAATTGCTTCTCAGTATTGACTGATATAAGAGTAATTCGACAAAAGTTTTTAAAGTGTTGAGGTTCTAATTTTTTTTTCGTAGAAAGTGCATAGAAATTGCTCAGGTCATCAGTCTTCTATTTCCCAGTAACAGCTTACTTGTTGACTGTGGGAGAATAAAAAAAACTATTTTACCTAGACGGTTCATCGGTTAACGTACAGCTACGTAAGCATACAGAGTTGAGGGACTGTTCAAATATTTATATAAAAAAAATACGTTTCTTATATTTACGAGCATCTGATTCTTCCTTTTCCATTTTCAATTATTAATGTCGTTTGTTAAAAAACGGACGTTAAATGCTGTAAGTAATGTCCACACTAATCTCAAGTGCGCCTCGAAACAGCTCAACTCGTTCGACTTTATTGATTGACAAGCACACAGTTCGATTAAATTCTCGCAACTCTACACACATTACCTTTACACCGACCCTCAGATATATCTACATCGAATTATTCTAAACCAGATTAAGAATCGCATTATCCTTAAATAAATACGTCAATGTCATCAGGAAAATTGCCATATTTAACCTTGACTAGCTATATTACCGCCTTAATGTCTTTTAGTATTAATCTGCTATTAGCTCATTTAATAAAAGATCAGTGCGCTGTATGCTTTTTCATTAGAGCCCCGATAGACGATTCTTAGCAACTTTTAACCGCTTAATAAAAGTCGATCACGTCTAAAGAATTTCATATAGTCTAACAAAAATAGACTGTTAAATATTTTAAAATATAGAAAAATAATACTTACGGACCAACAACAAAAATCAATTAATTTTACTAGTAAACATATTTTAATGGTAATACAAGTCTTTGTAAGAGCCATTTTTTAATTTTCTAACTAGTGTTTAAATATAAGTGTTTATAGCATAAAGGGGGTGGGGGGGGGGGGGGCATTTATTTTTCTCCTAGCCTAGTGCTTATATCTTAAGTAGTAGAGTAACGGATACCTTCTCAATCTATATTAAAATGAAATCTCTACTCTAGAATGTGTATTATGAAGTTGTAAGTTTTGAAAAAAGTAGTTTTTTTAAATCAGGAACGATTATTCTTTATTTTAAGTTAAAAAATCCGGTGGAAGATTAGAAGGAGGCTAGCACACCTCCAAAATGTTGCTAACAGGTATTTTCGCGGTTTGCTTAGATACCCGAACAGGTATTTTTTTATCTAACCTTATTATGAAATTCTAATGTTAGTTTCCAACTGTGAAGGAATTTCTTAATTAATTAACTTATTAGTAATGCCAACACTAATAAGTTGAATATAAATGGGTGTGTTCACTTGCTAGTGATCGCCATAAATCACGGGGTAAGTTTTTATTGGGCCCAAAAAATGTCTGATCATGACGAACCATTCAAATGTAATTGGAATCAGGGGCTTCACATAAAATATGAGATCTTGCCTCAAGATGTTTTTATTGAGAACATAAACACTTTATTGTGTTTTTGTCCGATCGGTTCATACACTGTTTGCCTGTTCGCTACGTTAACTATCCAGACCTTTTAATTTAATTAAGATTTTCTATCGTGTTTATTGATGTTTTTTTAACAAAAATTTAAGCAATAAGATAAACTTACCAGCAACTTCCTTTACTGAATTGATTTGGAGTGATAAGATACATATAGAATAGGTTTTGGAAGATGTGAAAAAAGTTAGGTATACTAAGAACAGTGGGAAGAGTTTGAGTTTTCAAGACGCTATACACCTCCAATACTTGCAGGTAAAGTCATTTTTATTCCTGGGTAATTTATATTGAATTCATTTCTACTAAAATGTATCAGAATATCAGAAACGTTCAAAGATCTCTTAAACGAACTTCAATGATAACATGAAGCCAGCTCCGTAAAAAACAATATTAAAAGTTCTTCAATGTTTTTTGGTTTTTATGTATATCTATCTAACAGTCAATATAATAACAGCATTAACTATATATATATATAAACATTAAGCAAGAACTTTGCGAGCGTTCATATGCACCGGTAATTGCTTATCTTAGTATGTAATACAACAGTGTTTATTGAAATACAATACAATTGCTAATTAATACAGGCTTCTTATAATGAAATATAGTAGCGCTTCAAGGTTACTAGTGTTATAAAATTTAAACAAAATTAATTAACTAGCCGCTTTGTGTACCTCACACACACGCAATGAACACTAAGCTACTTAAAAAAATTATCTCGTACTCAATTCTGGTTTACTTTTCTTTATTTTTCTTATAATAAATTTATTAAATATTTATAAAAAAAATAAGTGAACTTCGAAGTTTTTTTAGAGGGAAAGTGTAACGGTACAGTCCGAATTTGGAACTGCAGATGTACCTTCTTTAATTGGAAAGAAATGGCAAATGAATCACCAGAGGTGCATCACAGGAATCCCTTCCTATGATATATGATCATTGAACATCAACACACGAGCTACACCCTAAAAGGCTGTGTGCTAGTTTGAGCCATGTCTAGCGCAGCCACTTATAGGTGAGAAATCAGATGCTTGGCTGAGGAGGCGGGGTCGATTATTATGTAATAAAAGCACAGAACGTTTTTACTTGCATATATCTTCGTCAACAACAAGAATATTTAGTTACAGTTAAAATTATCATTCAATTTATGAATCAACCAAAACCTAATTTCTCCCAGGGAGTATAATATAATACCTCAGTAGTAGAATTTTGTGTGTATAATTCACTAACTGTTCCCCTTTGCTTCGTTAACTTAAACTTAGCGCTCGGTAACAGTACTTTTTTTCTGGATATGTATTTTTCCGTATCCCTGACAACGTTAAACAAAATTTCTTTATAATCGGTTGGGCTGTTACGGCGTGGAAGCATAACCAACCAACAAACTAACTTTTGCATGTATTATATCAGTTAGATTTAACTACGACAAATTATACCAGGTTGATAGAGTAATGCCGCGATCCTTAACCTTTCGTTGAATTTTCAATGAAAATTTTACCGTCCGTAAGCAAAACGAATCGTTTCTTGTTTATTGGAACGCGGCATTAGATGTACATTATGTACCAATAATTATGAAACCTTGTTTACTCGATGTTTTGATCAAATTTAGATTCGTAGGAGAGCCATGCTTCGGCCAGTATGGGCCTGCTCGACCGGAGTGATACCACTCACACACTAGAACACAGCCTCACAGAAAACCCGCAGTAAAGCGATGATTTCATTATTTTTCGCCGAGTGAGTGAGCTTACCGGAGGACCTAATCCTTCCTCTCCTCCTCTTCCCCCTCTCCCTCCCTCACTCCCTCTCCCCCTTTTCCCCCTTCCCCTACTCCCACCTTAAAGGCCAGCAACGCACTTGTGACTCTTCAGTTGCAGGTGCCCGTGGGCGGTGGTAGTCACTTACTATCAGGTGACCCGTCTGCTCGTTTGATCCCAATAACATAAAAAATGGCCTTCATGGGTGAATCATTTTTAGCATATGAATAACCATGACAAATGCATTAGGTATACATAAAAAAAGTGAAAAATAACTTTGGATTTAAATGATCACCAACTATTTTTGTTTTACATTAACTTAATATAGTAGGTACCTATAGTAATGTGTCTTGGCAACAATTGATAGAGACAAACACAATAGCTTTAAGACATTTTGAAAGTTCAGGGTTTGCAAATGATTACAGAACAGTTAAAATACAGTATTTTCATTCAAATGAGCAGACGACACTGGAAAGTGGCTACGCTCCTGTTGTTATATAAAGCATAACTGCAATTCAAGCCAAAAGACAAAGGTGTGTGACACAGAGTCACACCAAAATTGCCATTCAAAATTTTCCGAGCAAGTTCCACTTCAGGTGAGGTTCATTTAAGCATAAAATTACATTGTCTCTGAGACATTGTTTGGTGGCAATGAACTGCACTTTGACATAAAATCGTTGTGGTAGCTATAAATCCATTTCATTGCCTTAATAAAGGATGACTAAGGAATTCGATAGGAGCCATCAGTCTCGGGAAGGCTTTCATAGGTTATAGTCATTAAGGGTACTGTATTATATACAGAGGAGTCATTATAACTAGTCGATAATGGCTATCTGTATCGTAGATTTGTAACTTTCTGTTCTTTTTTAAGTTAATTAGATATGCCTGTACACATATAACATAAACAGGTTTTGACAATGTCGAATGATTCGAGCCAGGCACAGGTGAATTTGAATTCATTTAATTCATTTAAACAATATTATTTGTTGCTTAAATTTATAGGTGCACGGACCAATTGTGTGACTGTCTACCGGCACCGTAACCGCTTTTATTCGGTGACAGCGTGCTTGTATAATAGGTAGTTTTTTTTTAAACAGTGAGCTCCTGCTATACGTAACAAATCCTCCTTTACAAATATACATGAACTTTTTAGGACTGTATAAAAACACAACTGAGGAACATAAAGTACATACAGACGCCAAACAAGTATCTGTGGGGAGTGATCACCTGTATACTAATACAGGTGATCGCTTGAACCATAAAATAATTTTTTGATTACTAAATTTTATTATATAGAGCTGTCTATGCAAACAGTTTCATACAATATAATAGCTGTAGATATTTTTAAGTCATTTAAGTATGAAATTTACGAACAAAAAAACGATCTAACGAAATCAAAATCTGTATAAATTGTTTACAAATTTTTAGGAGGTTTTAATTCTGCAGATGAGTAGGGTCAGTGGAATCTCTTTCAGGTCCTTAATGAGATACCACTGATGTTTCGAATGATTACAAGCATCGGCTTACAATCAGGTGGGCCATGTGGTCCTTTACCGTATAACAGAATTGTACAAAAACATAATATATATATAATATAATTGAAATAAAGGATTAAACTAAGCATTTTATTTAAATCGCATCTAATTAGGAGAAACATTTCACGATAATTTAAACTGCGATTTAACGCCTCAAAGAAACGTGAGCCGCACAATATTCTCTCTAAGTGGTTACTGGTCAGCCATTCAAAAGGCGAAAAGTGTTGTACACCATTAGCAATTTCATAAACTATGTTTTTATACAAATTAGGCGCCTTAGCTGATTGGAAACAAAATTACTTGTTAACAATCGGTAATAAGGTGAAAATGTTATGGGGTGCTTCTACAAAGACTGATTTATATAATCCTTTATTATCTGCCGCTGTTGCTTGTCAATCACAAGCGGTTAAATCCATATTCTGTGGTTGAAATAATAACTATCCCTTGTTAGCTTGAACAGAGAGCTTGGTAGATATGTAAATTCGTGAAAGGCACAACCACAAAAAATCCTTGGCCATGCGTGTAACAGGTGTGCTCCTGATTTCTAATAGCAGTATATGTATTATAATTGCTGAACTGAATCTGAGTATAAATAAACTTTTTTACTTTACTCTTACTATCAACCGACCGCAAACTTTCGACTTTTAAGGGACATTCTTTGTTATGATTATATGCATTACTTGTTTTTTTAAATAATATATTCTTGTAAGTCTTTCGGCAGATGTTTTGAATGTACGTTTTTTGTTGATGTTGTTTTATTCGTCGATTAGCTTCTAATTATGTAGCTGGTTTATCTCTTTTATTTATTTGTTATAGGTACATCTAATGACTAGCTTTTTTGCTGTTATTTGATAGGTTTCATACTTAGTATAAAAAGAGGTTTCGGTGTGCATTTCTGTATTTTCGGTCTTGCAACCACTTACAACCTACGCAAATGGTACTCACTCATCCCATATAAGGTGTAATTATATTTAAAATAATAAGAGTCAAATATTTGTGGATGACACAAATTTTTGTCCCGTGTGGGGTTTGAACCCATTCGGCGCGGCGTAGCTGCAAGACGACCACTTAAACCATTGCACAATCAGTGCAGTCGTAGATTCTCGGGGACTTAATTCCAAGGGTGTATACCCTATAGAGAGGTATCTCTCGCCTTTGCAATAGACTCACTTGTGATCCCCACTTCACTGCAGCCCCGGTGAGGTAAAAAATATTTCAATAAATTAGCACAACATTTCCTTCAAAATATTTAGAAGCACTTAGAAATGTTTTGCTCCCACTATATTGTAAACTACAATCAAACAATATTTTCTTGTCTTCATATCGGCTCAGTAGAATATTATTATAGTAACTGATACCCATAGAAAATGGTTTATAATAAAGAATTGTGATATCAAATGTTTCACAGTAGCTTCTGAAATGCGCGGGAGTAGCCACTATCGGTGCGCGGTGTGGATTTACGAGCCGCCTTGCCGCTGCGTTTGTGCAGCGCAGCAACGAACCATCAAATAAACATAATATAATATATATGATGTATTTTTATCGGTTATGATGTAACAATGATTGTAAATATATTTGTATGATACATTGTTTTGTAAATAATTATGGAGAAAATAAAGAATTAGGAAATGATCCAAAAATTAAATTAGGCAAAACGCAAACAAAGGAATAATGGAATAATGTCAAAATAGCATTGTGCTATTTTGACATGAATGGGCAAAACCAAGATAAACGTAACCAACCAGAGTAGAGATCAATCACATAGTAAATTAGGAAACTTACAATGTACAAACAGATGAGAGATGCAACGTCTATGTTGATGACGTGTCTGTTTCTATGTACGTTCTAGTTCTATTACTTACGTAGCCGCGTAGTAACTACTCAGTAACCTGTAGTATTACTACAAAGTACACATGTGAATGGAACAAAAAGTATAATTTTTTACTACATTAGGGTAGTTGTCTATCGTCTAAATACATTATTTAACTAACTAAGCGGTTTATATAAGACTTTCTTTATGAAGAAAGTTAAGTTTAAGTTTATATTTTTTTTTAATTTTTAAATCAAACATTAACAGTAAAAGATTTGTCTTTACCCTATTCACCACAAATTGAATCAAAGCATTCGCCACAGAAAAGAAAAAATCCATTAAAGTATTAAATCATAGGATTCATGTCACTTTTTAGTCTACTTACTAACAGTAAAGTCAGTGGAATCGCCTTTGTTGTCACAATTAACTCTTGTAAAGTAGGTAGCGACAGTTATTAACTACGTAAAAACGATTTTAAAAATAAAAAAGTAACATTACAGGTTTTTTACGTATATCAATGACATTTGGTAATCGGTTGCTTACAGTGTTCGAACACTTTTTAACCAGAATTTTGTAGTAAAAAAATTAATAACCACTTTTTCTATCACGATCGGTAGTCACGCTTGCGAGCGCAAACATTGAATTAACCTAATGGAAGACTACGTGAAGAAATCATGAAATTTCACAAGCCTTTTAAAACAGCTTTTCGCACTATTGTGTAAATACGGGATATGTGTCACTACTTACAAAAAAAATAAAAGAAATAAAACAAATATTAAATAGTTCTTATACATATAAAAATAAGTTTATTGTCAAATAATATAATAATGTTGTGTGTCTTACTATGGCACCACACTAGGCAAGCCTGTCCTGTGGGTGGCAGATAATGCCCGAGAATAGAATTGCAGAAAGTAAACAGTGGGCAACAAAATTACATGGATAGCATAAAAAAGCTCATACTGAGCTGAGAATTGGAGCCATTCGTCCAATATTAATCTAGAGACAGTTACCTATAAACTTATACATACCAACGCTGCAAAACGAGCTTTTGGTCCCATTGACAGTAGGCAGTTACTGTAGTCTATGGATATAACACAAGATAGTGTTACATTACTTTCAGATTACATTGCGTGCATTATTTTAGTTAGCTGACGTATTATTAGAATAAAAATGTATTCATATTTATTAGGGACATACGGCATACTCACATGTTTATGTCGGGGATGCCCGTCTAGGTTCGAACCCAATGGAGGAATTATCAAGGGGTGAAGCGACCTACCCCGTCGGTGTCAGTGCAGCGCATCTATTCTCTAAGATATCAGCGGATATGGTTATTCGTACTATGGTTACTGGATATTTCTAAACATTTAATCATGTAGAAATACTCGTATTAGTCTCGTCTTAATCATAGTAATACTTATACATAATCTATCTAGTATATTATAGTAATACTGAGGTATATATATAATGTGGCAATATTATATTATTTCTAATTAACTAGTACACACTCCAAGGAGTCTTTTTTATAGCATAGGGGACAAACGAGCAGACGAGTCACCTGATGGTAAATGACTACCGCTGCCCATAGGCACCTGCAACTCAAGAGTCACGAGAGAGGGGGGAGGGAGGGAATAGTTAGGGTCCCCGGTAACCTCACTCACTCGGCAAAAAGCAATGAAAAACATTGCTTCACTGCCGGTTTTTTGTAAAGCCATGGTATCACTCCGGCCGAGCCGGCCCATACGTGCCGAAGCATGGCTCTCCCATAAGCAACCAAGGAGTTTTATTCATACTTATTTATGTATTGCTCCAACCATTGCGAAATACCCTCATTGAAAGTTTTCTTACTCTTTAGTAATTAAGCTCTAGACTAGACTCTAGACTATAACATTTACACAATAATTAAAGATTCTCAACATATTGAGCAAAATTTAAAACTGTGTATGACTTACCAATGAAGTTTGCAAAATTTTACATCAAAAGCAACCTGAAGCTTCTATAACCAATATATAACATTAAACTAGTATAGTGGTGACGATTCGATGTGAGACAACGGATATTAGAGTAGAAATAGCTAGATAAGACAAACAAAACTGTCAAATTATTTAGATGTTTCGATTAGATTATGGACTTTAACTTTAGGTAAGTAGGTAACTGAAAGAATTCTGGGCCTCGGCAACGTTTTAATAAGTAGAGTTCTGTCACTTTCTTCATGCCAATAATACTCAACAATCTCCATACATCAGTCTTTATATTATAATTACAGGAGAAATAGAGATGGAAATAAACTTTATCGTACACTAATAAAAACAGCTATAGAATGTTAAAAATGCTTATAACCTACACACAATCGCATAAAAACTTTATTAACTACTCCCAGACAAATGTAAATAATGCTTTTATGGCATTAACGATATAAATCATGAATTGATTGCAAGTATTGTTGCATTGCATGGACTGGCTTCCCGTGCAATAAGAGTTGCGCTCGCGCGGCACCGCCGATAGGCGATAACTCATATCTCTTCGAGTGAAATGATTTAAACCAACCGGTAGAATTGCGATAGTTCTGTGTGAATTGTCGCTACACTTCCTTTGATATCATAACGGGTTATAATATCTAGTGACAGAGCTTCTGCTACTGGCTACGATTTGTCAAAACTAGTACGTTTTTGTGAAAAAGTGTTACTTCGTTTTTATCACTGATTAGTTAGTCGATGTCTTATTAAAATGTTTTTTTATTTCTTTATTTTTGAGTAATTTCTTTAAATCCTATTCTTTGATTTTGCTTAGTTAATTAGTTGTGATCGAGATCAATCTAAGTAGCACAAACTCGATCAACTTTAATACATTTTATTTGATTTTAAACACTTAAATACTCAGTCTTCATCTATTGACCACGGTATCCATAGTTATTGTACATAGTTGGTAAAACGAATCGTTTAAAGACATGACTATTTACCTACATACTTATTATGCTTTCAGTCTTCATTTGCCTTCCCGAATCCATCATAAATAAATAAATAAATAAATAAATAAATAATTAAGATTCCGTCAAGAGATTCTTACATTGTCTTGGGGACTTTATTTCTAAATACTATTCAGAAATAAAGTGCAATTTCAAGTATTATTATCGTCACAGTAACAGCGATATCAAGGATAATTTGACGGCTTAAAAACAAATGAACAACTGATTTAAAAAATGTTGTCTGTATTATAAAATTTATTTTAACATGGAATTCTAAATATAATAAAAGATGATCATCATACTAGCCAGTATACAAAATTAGATGTTTGGTTGATAAGAACGTACTATTTGTTAGGAATCTTGACAACCGACCAGGGCCACCAATTTTTTAGATTAATTGATTATTTTAGGTAATTAATCGTAAATAAACTAAGCAATACTTAGAAGATATATATAGAGGATATGTTTATGTTAGACGTGAATAATTTAAATAATAAATTAACTTAAAATAAAATGATAATTTGACCTTACCTATGTTCGTAAACCTTTGGGATAAAACAAATAGGTACACATAGAATCATGAATAACTTGTTTCAACACTTAAAATAAATCTACAGATAGAACCTTTAGATGTGACATGGAGCATTTGTATTTGATCAAGTCGCACGGATAAAAATCAAACTCGAGAATCACAAAGAATACATATCCAACACAAAAAATCAATAAAAGAAATTTTTATCTTAGATTGATTGGCCCTGCCTGACCCTTTACCGATGAGACCGGGTTTTTATAAACTTTCGTAAAAAACTTAAACGTAACAGTGTTTATTTGTGACAATTTGCTTTGTCGGTTTCTGCCGATTTACATTTGAAAGAAGTATTTTTTTGTGATGCCAAGCAACCTGTAACGACACGGTGAATGACACAGGTAGAACGAAATGATCGTGCTATGATCGAACAGTTTTGACCCTAGTACCTACTATTTTTGTAAAAGTTAAAATTTATCACTGCGATTAAGCGATATAATATAAACATTGATGTTTAGTGATATGTTAAAAATTTAACTGTGGATCAAACCGGTTGTTGGATTTCCAGAGAGTTTTCCAAATTTATTTTTAAGTTAGTCGTAATAAAATGAACTACTATTACTGAACTTTTTGACTTTATCGTGTCCAAGTTGCTTTGTAGCTCACAGCTGTCTATTTAGAGGCTATTTTATTTAATGTACCTACACTTCAAATTGGAAGATGGGTGATTTGAAACAAATAATTTAAATAAAATTATGAAATATCAAATTAAGGAACTTGCTTAATGTTTTCACATAATTAAAATAAAAAAGGATGAAACGAACTAATATACCTCTCATGATCATAATTATATCGTACACACATATCACTACACTAGTATTAAAGCTTGGTTAAAAATAACCATGTAGAGATAACACATACTAGTTTTACGTAGGTTTACTATTAATTCTATAATTAAACTAAATTTGTAAAAAATGTTTAACGTTTAATTAAAAGTATAAATAATATAACATATTACATTTTTTTATTCTATTATTTTTTCAAGTATCAAAACCGTTCAGCAGTCTTTCAACAGCCAACGTAGTGCGCTTCCCGAACATCTCCGGGAGTCGGGACATAGATCTGTGAGTGAATGAAGACATAATCATCGATCAATCGAAGTTCGCTGTTATGTCCTGATGCGACCGCACACCGAACGCTTTGACTCACATTCGTTTCTCAACAGTCAGCTTTTTCGATTGAACTAATTTGGACGTACCCTATATTCGGTAAGACTTTATTACAAATTTTAAATTTTTAACATAAATATTCTTTAAAATAAAATTGTTGAAGTGAAAACTTCTTTAGGCACGTTGGGCACTTTTGGTAGGTATGAGGAAAAAACACTGAACTTGCGTGACTGTCACACTCAGATACATAATATATACAGGTGTGTGTGTGTGTGTTTATGTTTGTGTGTGTATGTGTGTGTCTGTATATGTATATATAAATATTTATAGCAAAAGCTAAACGTGTGACAGCTACGTCAAACGTGAAAAATTCAATTATACTGATAATAATTTAATTTTTATTAGTTGTTTGTTAATATCACTGATAGAAATAGCACCCAAAATACAATTTATAACTTACATGTCATCGCAACATCAGTGTCATTTGCTTTGGTGACCCTATTCACAAGCGGCAAAATGATACTAAAATGGTAGTGTTATTCAACGGTAGCCTTCTGTGGATTCCATACTTCCAATCTACTGTGCCCCCTTTAAACTTTACTTACAACTAGGCCTGCCATTACTTAAATTGCCGACGCCGGACAAAAACTTAAAAAAATCCGGACACATGGGTGAAATCGAGATTCTTTCCCGGACATCTTCAAAAAACCGCTGATTCCATTTAAATTTTTATCTTGTTAAAGATTCATCTAACAATTGTAATTGTACCTTGGCATAGAGTGTCCGGGTTTTACCCGGACACTTTTTGGAAACCCCGCCCGGACGCTCCCCGGACTCCCTCTAAACTAGGACAAATCCGGGGAAACCCGGACGGATGGCAGCCCTACTTACAACCATGTCATAGATTTTAGACGAAACGAGATGAAACGCCAATTACTTTTTTATTCTTTTGACATTCAAGATTTTTATTCTTCTATTCATAATACGACCTCGCGATACTTGTCTTACTATTTTCTCGTCAAATACCGTTGGATAACTTTAAACACATTATCTGTTAGAATTAAAGTTCAATCAATTCAATTCATAACAAAAATGTACATTATACAAAATATTATAAAATGGGTTGCTCAATATTTTTTTTTCAACGCTATTGGCGGGGAGTTTATAACAATACGGGGTACGGAATTCAAAAAATCTTTTGGCTATGGCTGAAAGATAGAGTTGGATATGAGACCTGAGGTCCACACGACCGAAGCTGCTGTCTAAAGCTAGTTTTGTCAATAAAGGCATAATTAAAATTGACATTTACATGACCATGGTCCCAGTCCCAGTGAAAAAGAACTTAGTGGGTCACTATGGGTTTATTTTGCTAAGTTCTTTTCCACCTGATATACCCCTTAGGTACAATTTTGATTTAACTGTCATCCCTTTTACATCAAAACTGTACTTTATCTAATAATAAATTAGTCACACAGTGTACAGATCAATGACACTCAATAAAAAATCATCCAGAGATAGGCATAACCCTTTTAACGTCTAATCTAATTCATAATAAAAAGACAAAAGATTTGAATACGTTAGTCCAAATATTGATTTAACCCGATCGGCGACGGAAGCAGGTGCGTTGCGCACGCGCTGCCTTGGAATCAATAAGCGTTTCCCAACTATGAAATTAAATGATAATCACGACTTTTTTTCATACTTATATAAGCAGTTAATCAGTACATTTTGACTGTGTGAACAGGGATCATCAACATTTTCGATAGATCTTTTGTAAATATAAGTTCCAACGTATGAATGAGATTATTTATTGAAAGTGCCATGTGTAGGGTATACGACAGTACCCGAACAGAAACAGAGGGAAATAAAAATTTAGAGAAAGCTTTAGTTATGGATCCACTGGCTTGCGAAATAGATTATTAACGGTTCGTGTATTATATTAAGTAATTATTTCTAAGACTTCAGAGATGTTCACCCATGGTATTAAAGTATATATATAAGTGAATCAAAAAAAAAAAATGATTCCCCTGGAACATGCTCATAAAGCTTTTCTAGGAATAGCAAATTTTTATACTAACTAGGACCAATATTCTGAGGACAGTAACAGTTTTTTAGCAGGAAAAATATACAAAATAACATTTATATAAAGACAATTTTACCTACCGGGTAAGAAAAGAATTATCGCTACAGTTTTATTGTCAAAGTTTTATCGATTTAAAATTTAACCCGATTGCCGACATTCCTTTAAGATTAGTTTATTTAAGTATTTATGATATTTAGCTATCTTGTCATTAAAATTAGTAAAAACAGGTAGGCACTAACCTGGACTTTCAACCTACGATCATGTAATTAAGTATAAAGCATGCTTAAATAGCAATAAAATGATAATATAATCCACTATGTACAAAGAATGTAATGATAAAATAAAATTCGCAGTTACCTTTACTGCAGTTTATTGAGGCTATAAAATGTTAGGTAGTATAATATAAGCAAGCGAAATAAAACTTGATTGTGTTAAATTTAAGTTCAAAGATGCTGTTTACTCTGAATGAAATTTAATTTTTTTTACAATCGAAATAAGTGCTTTGTTATTGACTTGATGGGAAGGTATATATACTTTAAGGAATATTTACAAAATAATACGGAATTACGTATATACTAAACATCTTCCATCTACATACTTTTACTCACATACATACTAGATATACCTATAGTCACCAGGGATCTTTGTAAAAAAGGATATGGTTACTAACGAACAAAGGGCACCATTGCTGCGAGTTTAATTAGGCAAGCAGGCAGTATACAGGCACAGTTATTGGTTGAAAACATTAATAAAAATCTCTTTAAAATTGAAGCCTATTATTTAATCTAGACGACGACGAATCGTCGTCTAGATTTAATACTTTATGGAATGGAGAAGAAACGTTAAATAGTGTGGAAGAGCACAAATAAACATTTTTATATCTATAATTAGTTAACTACGTTTTAAAGTGGGAGAGCCATGCTTCGGCACGTATGGGCTAGCTCGACTCCGCTCGATACCACGGCCTCACAGAAAAGCGGCAGTGAAGCAATGCTTGCATTGCATTTCGCCGCGTGAGTGAAGTTACCGGAGGCCCTAACCCTTCCCTCTCCCTTATTCCCGTCCTTCCCCTCTCCCCTCTTCCCACTCTCCACCCTCCCCCTCTTCTCCTACTCCCACCTTAAAGGCCACGCACTTGTGACTCTCGAGTTACAGGTGCCCATGGGCGGCGGTAATCATTTACCATCAGGTGACCCGTCTGCTCGTTTGCCCACTATACCATAAAAAAAAAACCATAGCGTGGTTTTTTTTTGGGCACCTGAAAAGTGTCCATTCAACACGGTATAGTAAATCGTATAAAATAAGACTATATGTACCTTACAATGTATCTTGTTAAAAAATATTTGCTATTTTAGTTATGGTTTTTATATAAAGATAATCGATCATTAAGATGTTAAGGAACGAAATGTACATCTCTTCCAAATGTTGATGACCCCTGCAACTTTACCTCCATCACTCACTTTAACGGTTTGCACCCAAGAGAGGGTTGCCGTGACGCGTCATGCTCCGATGTTACGGATAGATACGCTCCAAACCTTTCGGGCAGATGTACAAACTTATAATTGGAGCGTATCAAAACATTATTACCATCACAAGGGTGTACTCTCCTAATGTATGCGGGCAATTATATTTTGATCACTTTAATTTTGTTCTCAAGACGTCAATGTTAACCTGATAGTAACATCACGCTTTTTGAACCAAGTAAGGTCAAATTGACTAGTATTATCTTGCGTTTTCATTTGAGTTTTTATTGTGTTAGACATTCTTAACAAAGTTATCGTAAGATGCATATGAAATTTTCTGTTTAACATCGTTCTCGGGTAGCTTAAGAGTTACACCGTAGATTGGACTTTATATTATTGAATCATCTCCGATTAATATGTAAACTACCTGGGCGACCAGTACTTTATTTTTACAATCGTATTTTTTCAGGAAAGACATTTATATAGACCAACTTAAAAAGCAAAACCTTATCTAATTACAAAATTTGATCCAAAGCGTTAGAGCCGTTTTCGAGATGTACAAAATATATGTATGTATTATGTGCAAGAATTGCTTGTAATTAAAGTTATCGGATTGGTCTTTAGCGCATATCAAGTTTGTTTGTTTGGCTATAAACTTATTTGTTCAGAGAAACCAGAGTGTTTCTCGATAAACTTTCTGAACTCTCAGAGTTAGAGAATACGAAGTTGACAGCAAAATTGTGTCTTGTAATCCAAGACTCTAGAAGCATAACATAAGTATTCACTCTGTATAACGATTACTCTTTTTTCATCTATGACTTCTTAAAAGCAAACACTGACGTTGTTATACAAAGTGAAAACAAGGCTCACATTAATAATATTTCTATTACAAGTTTTAATTCATCCCAAATGCATATTTCAGATTCATCCCAACTTAAAAATTATTGTATGATTAAAAAAGTTTATTCTCATAAAGACAAAGTCTCTTACATGAGAACAGTAGATAACATTTAAGGTACTCAGAGTAGACGCTATATAATCCCACTAATATTATAAATGTGAAAATCTGGATGGATGGCTGGATGGATGGATGGATGTTTGTTACTTTTTCACGCAGAAACCACTGAACCGATTGCGATGAAACTTGGTATATAGATAGGTGGAGACCTGGATTAACGCATAGGCTTTTATCCCGATATTCCCACGGGATCGGGACTTACGTGGGTGAAACCGCGGGGCGCTGCTAGTGCAATAATAATTCCAGTTTAAACCCACGGTTTAGACCTAGAGAATTTATTGACTTGCAAAATTTAGAGGTTGTAAGGAGTCGTTTTGTCAAATGTGCTCTGCTGACTTGGCTTTAAATACGTTAAATGAGTTCACATTTTTTTTTATTTTAGGGGCTAGTTTAATATATTCGCTGTGTTCCTTACGTTTTATTTTGAAATAATTTAAACTAAATTTATTTTCTAGATTCTCTAGAACTGAAAAAAAAATTATAGATAGGCACATTTCACAGTATCGACAATGATGTAAAGTAGGCACTACAATATAATTGTACAACATGTTACTTTTTACATGCAAACTTGTTAAACGTATTCGCTTTTTAAAGCACCGTTAAAACAGAAATCCCTATCATTCGCGTCAAATCTTTAAATAATAGAGCCATTTATCAAGCAGAAGCAGTTTTGCATATGTAATCGCGAGTCAGGGAGGCGATTGATGTCTGTTGAACATACACCCCCTCGCTACTACATATGCTTATAATATTACGCACATAAACGTCAAGGATGTATTTTTTTTGCAAGGGTACTTTAGGATTTCTTTTTTAATTGTGGCAAAAGTAATCAACTTAAATATTTGTCAAAAGGTTACTAAAAGTAAGCAGCAATAACTACATTTTTAGCTTCAGTACTTCGTACAATACTAATTGTCTACGCCGTCTTCGCTTAACATTTGTACTAGGTTAATTATTTTATTGTAATTGTTTTCTTTTATTTGTATACAGCCTGAAGTATCCCTTAATGTTGTATGGATGTTGTGTAATATGTATGGAGCTTTCTTTGGAAACTTACCTTGTGAATGAACGAGCTTTTTAATCGTCCATTTCCACTTCCTTTATGACTCACTGCCTTAACGTTGTCGAAGATACATATTATTTTAAGCGCTCTGATTATTTTATATGTTTTTAATTACTACAAATCAGAAGAATATTTTGCCTTTGTTCCGTAACAAACTCCACTCTATTCTAAGAATAAAACTAAAGAATTTGTTTTTTTTTTTTGTTAAAAGCACTATTCTCTGAAACTACCTATCGAATTTGAAAAATTCTTCTTTGCGTATGACAGCCCTATTCTTAAAGAAGAATATAGATTATTTAACATCACGCTAAATTGAGCAATGACCATAAACTCGGGTCAAACCGCACGGATCGGGTGAAACAAGTAGCTTATACGCTAAGCGCCATCTAGGAACAATAAATTGAACTAATTCACATTATTTGCCTGCTTGAAATATTATGATTCATGATTGAATGATTATGTATTTTTGGTTTTTTTCTCGCAGCTTATATCGCGAATAAATTGTAAAATTATTTATTAGCAGGTAGGCTGAGCCAGCAAATTTCTGTTTGAATGGAAGCCGTGCCATGAGGGAAACGCCACGGCCATGTAACCACGGTTAGCTTAAATGCAGATAAGAGTGGTAAATGTTATATATCCATCGTCTTAACCATTTTCACAATGGGTTTTTGCTATCTATTATCCAAAGCTTTAATCTCGGGATCACTATGAGATTTTGAGAGGAAGAAACATGTAGGTATTTAATACATCAGTCATTGTAATTTAAAAAATTGCCAGTTAACAAGCACAACATAAATGTTTAGTGTATCTATGGATGACTCAATTCGGTGTCTAGTTTAACATGTGCATTGATGTTATGTACGCATGCATTAAACATAAAAAAAAAAACAGTCAGTCGTAGGACTGTACGTCAGAAGTGAAAACATTACTTCACAATGCATTTGCATATACATACACACACACACATCTGTATTATAATTAGGTTAAAAATAAAAAGTAGGTAATAACATATCTAAATGTAGGTAAATACATAAGGTACACTGGAAGTTCTGCGCTCCTGGCCGCTCATAAATGTTTGAATTTCGAATGTTATATTTTTTTAAATATAAGAAACTCGGCTCCGCCTTAAGAATTGTCGATGAGGTCATGTGCCCTGACGCGAGTTTAACATTTTTTACCCATCTCAAAAAGTGCACAACGCCGCTAAAGAGGTTTTCACTTCAAAAATGCATTGAAATTAGAAACGAAAGTAAATTAGAAAACAACATCTCTTACATATTTACATACCTTACAAAAGTGCTATTTGTGACTACCGTCGCCCATGGACACCTGCAACTCAAGAGTCACAAGTGCGTTACCGGCCTTTGAGATGGGAGTACGCTCTTTTCTTGAAGGTTTGAAGGTCGTATCGGTCCCGAAATACCGCAGGCGACAATTTGTTCCAGAGATTGGTTGTGTGAGATGAGATGAGGATCAAAGTTTTGTCGCGTTGAACGATGGTGAAACACTCCGGCCGGTATAAGTCCTATGAATATACGCTATGTATTTGTTTAAATTTTATGGAAAAAATCACTTGCAGTTTTCCTCAAACTTTTACATTTGCCGGGCAACTTCAAATTTTTCTTTCACTAAAAATCTTATTCGTACCATTAATAATTAACATATACAAGAAGGAAGAAGACAAATCGGTCCAGCCGTTCTCAAGTAATGCGTTTACCCACGAACAGCATTTAATTGTTAGATAATTATATAGATTTATTTTTTTCGCGCACACCACCTATAATATAATTATATTTGATCCCAAACTAGGCAGAGCCTGTAGTATGGTAACCAGACTGCTGATAAACATACTTATATATTACTAAATACATACAAATTACAGAAAAATACACCCAGGCAAACAACAAAATGATCATGCTCACCGCGCAATAATTTGTCCTAGATTGAAACCGTTACCTACGACCTCTGGCTCAGCAGTCAGGCTCACTAACAACTAGACCAACAACCCTGTCAAGTAGATAACATAATATTATTTGAGCTAGTTTTGAATACAAAAGTGATGAAAAAATACATAAAAGAAACCGAATAAATCCGACAATGGGTAATTTATACTATTATCTCTGCAAATGTCAGTTAGATTTGAACATTTTTTTTTATTGTAAGCTATGTAACATCACGCCACGACTCTTAAGAGCAGAGCAGAGGCCATAAATGCAGGTGAAACTGATGTTAACAGCTAGTTTTTGGAAAAGTGATCTATCTCTGACTTCTGTATATTTCGTACTGTTAAGCTATTTGAGCTTTTCATGCGTTTTGGAATTCATATGTAGGCAGGTAGGTTAAGGACATTTTACCCTTTCAATTATTTCAAGTCCCCTGTTTTTGCGAAATATTGTAGTGCTCTCTACTAACCAGCTTTGTTTGTGTGTTTATCAGCAGTCTTGTTTCCATAGTACAGGCTCTGCGTAGTTTGGGACTAGACAGCGGGTGTGTGAGATGTCTCAAGATAAAAAAAAGAATTCCATACCAATAACAATGAAATTCTGATTGTTAGTAAGCGCATCACTTAAAAAAGGCGCGATCGATTTGACTTATTTCTTCTTGTATAGGTATGTTATTAATAGTCCGAATAGGCTAATCAAAGGTATATTGCGTGTTTGTGAAACTCGTGTATAACACACAGAAATAGCATTCAAAGCGTGGCTCAATATTAACCACAATAAAAACCAAAATCTTTCCGAAGTTCATCGTTTCTGGTTGGCACTTGCATTTGTAAGATGTCAAGGTGTCTGGACAAGCACACAGAGGATTTAAGGTAGTGATCATAGTAAGAGAGATAATCTTTAAAAATCTTATGATTGCTATTGTTAAGTTGTAGCAATATGCATCCATAGATACAGGTAAGGTTGCATACCATTACGGCCTTATAAACCTGTACAGTAAATGCGCTATAAAACTGCCATTAAAGCCTTTTGATTGATTATACACATAACATTTATGTTAGTGTATTATAAAATAAATTGTTGTAAGTACTTAATGCTTAACTAACTTTATCGGAGGAAAATTTGACTTTGAAGAATCATTTGTGTTAGCAAATGCTCTATCTGTATTTACAATTTTTATGGAAAAATTAAAAGAAAAAGTTTGAAGGAAGCAAAGAGAAAGAAGACTGAGTTACACCTAAGAAAGATCAGGCTTAGCTTCTATTTTTATAATGTTTTAGGGCAAACTCATTTTGAGAGAATAATTAAAACAACGCGAAATACCCATGTTTATTTTCACGTCGAATGGACAAACACTTTCCAAATGAATTAGTATATCTTAATATTCAGAAAATAATGACCTGATTTAAGCTTTCAATGCGCTCCGATGACATGATACAGTGATAAATGTTGCGGATCTCCACACAGTTGTGAGACACGAATGATCGCCGCGTTCCACTGCCTCTTTTTGCGTCTTTCATGGTCAGAACGTTGTATAACTGTCGAAACGATATCTAACCAAATAGATATTCTTCTATGTTTCAGAAAAGTGTAAGTCAATTAACTAAACAACGTTTAGCTGAATCTAAGATTCCAGGCTATAGAGTAACTTTTGTTCACCTTACGAAAAAATTCATTCCTAAACGATTGTATTGATTTTGAGAATTATTATCCACCCTGTTAACAATGATTTCATTCTCTTATATTTTCACAAAACTTTCAAAATATATGTATTTTATTAATCCACGTTTTGCTCATAATTCGTTGTCAAGAAGCTCTTTAGTCTTTATTCCATTCTGGTAATACCTACCCTGATTGAGGAGCAATAATATTATGTAAGTCGTGTCCTTGGGTGAAATAAGTAGTTTAAGAAATGATAAATTATAATGAATGAATAATGTTATGGTACCTTTTACTTACATGTACTTACTTATACCAATAGAAATCTAAATAAGGTAATCAGATTTCTTTGACTATAGGTACCGTTAGTTTTCTTTTTATATTACCTAAGTAGTTAAGTAAAGACAAAAAGTTCAGTAGCTTTTTCTTCTTTTTTTCAACAGATTTTGTTTTGTTTACTAGCTATTGAAGAGCGTTACTGTGATCAAAAACAAAAATTCCTACCGTAGACGGGGCTACTGTTACAAAAGTGGTCCTATGGTCTTAGATGTACAATGTATAAGTACGAACGTATAAGAATAGAAACAAAAATAGAAAAATACAAATTCAGAATTATGTTTACTTCAAATTTTCAATAATGATGACTAATAGTTTTACATAATTACCTTGTTCTCCTGAATGCGTTGCAATCCCTTCTTCCAATTTAACTTTTTGAATCAGTACTATACGTACCTACCTAGTTACGTCTAGTACCGATTCAAAAAACTAAATTCACTTATCCACTGAATAAGGTTCGAGTTTTAACATTTTTAAACGTACCTATGTGTTGAGTGATGTCGATCTCTTCATACATTTATTATTAGTGACCGTGAACTTTATTGTATGAAAAAAGCTACTTACACATTATTTCAATAAACATGATACAAACAATTTACCTGTTACGCCATCTATCTACCCCTATTGGATTAACGATGGTAGAAAAAGTTTCGTGAATGACGGCTTAGGCTGCTTTTAACTTTAATTCATAGATGTCTCGTCACTTAAACGTGCTGTGCTGCCCTCTAGCCTCAATTGTGTACAATACTCAATATGACGACGGGTTGTTCTGTTTTTTAGTTTCAATGTAGTAACATAGATGGTACTAAATTAAAATACAGTCCAGTGATGTAAATTAAAGTTTAATGTCTTAATTATTTAATGCCTTTTTAAGACTGTATTGATTGTGTTATTTAGAAATAAATAAAGATGAAATTGAAAATCTTCACCCGCCGTGAAAATTATTTTAGAATATTCAATTAAAAATTATGTCATTTTTAGTATATTAACGATTTAAAATCTTTAACTTTACACATTCCAGCTGTTCTTTATGCGAACCGGAAGTAAAACTATCTGGAAATTCAAACGGTCATAACTTGTAAACGAATAGATTAAAAAAAAAACATTATACTTAATTCTCCTATCCTATAGTCATGAATGACCTATAGCATGATTTAAGTGTTCCATTTTCAGATAGCCCCTGTATATTTCTTTACTTAATAAAACCTAAACAGTTTAGATAGGGGCAACATGTTTTTTTTTTGCACCGGGGCCTTTGGATATCTAACCACACCGATGGTTGTGGAGACGTATCCCTGACCAACGCAGCCGCTACACTGTCCTAGTCTCTAGCGGGAGGTTAATCGTCGCCCTCGATTAACCTATTAAGTGCCAAAACAAAACTAACAGTAATTTAAGCAATAATCGTTCATTTTCTAATAGTCAGTAACACAAATAACCATATTAGGAAAAAACATAGTTCTTTTTGTTTTTTTGGAACGAAGTTCCTTATGGGGCGTTGCGGAGGGGTAACCTACCCGGCAAAAAACGTCCGTAACGTGAAAAAAGCTAAGATTTTATGTATAGTCTAAAAGCAAAGTTATTGCATCGTTTAGACCTCCTGTATCTTGAGAATTACTCACTATGTCCTGTAATCTCGATCATTTTCTGTATGTTATAAAAATATATCGCTCTCATTTAGTTATTTTTCACAGATGTTTCAAATTATTATAAATATTATTATTATTAATATATTTTTTTTTTTTATTATTAATATGTAAAAGATTCTCTAAGTTTAGGTTTAGTTAATATTAAGTACTTTGAAAAAGAAAAAATCTTAGATGAAACTGTCCCTTGTACCATGCAGTGGCAACTTGTAAGTAAAACAACACTCAGCACACAATTTATTGTAAAACATGTTTGTAAACGCCGTATTAGTGTATGTTTTGAAAGTTGTCCTAAATAAATAAATAAATGTATGATGGCTATACAGTGTCTAATGTATAGTCTACGTGATGACTGTTATAATTATTATTACCTATATATTTTTATAAATCATTGTAAATAAAATAAAGGTATTAATAATATAATTTTGTAAAGTAGTTTTTTGATTTTTATCGATAAAAAATCATAATAAAAATGTATACAATAAGGAACTTCGTTCCTATCTGGTGTCCGTCGACACCACATAGTTTTTTTTTAGATTTTAGAGGGGTGTACTCGTACGAGTACAGCGGCCACTTACCGCTCATAATTTTCAATACACTTTCTTTCGATAAATTATGTTTTTAATGAAATATTGCATTCCCAGCGCTCTTGCATGACAAATTGCTTATAGCAATTGTTTTTTAATTTTTGCTTCCCTAAAAGTGTCCAAAGGCAACTGGTGCCAGACCCTGCACAAAAAGTCGCCAGTTTTTTTGTGCAGTTTTTTGGTTACGAAACATAGACCAGTTCCCATAATAGATACCAATCTTACATGTACAAAAACATAAAAAATTCATTGAAAAACTAGTTAGAAAAAAAAAACAAATGCGTGTCCTTTTTCACCTGATAAACAAAATAAGGTATTACTTTTGTGAAAAGAGGTGCTAGTTATTTTGTACCCTTTAAAACTGAACTTTTGTGACTGGGTATAAATCCCTATCTTTAAAACTTTGACTCTGACGGGATTACCTCGCTCAAATCCTAAAAACACCATATGTTTAAAAAAGATTGTAGATGAATCCCTTTGTGCGTTTTCCATATAAAAAATATATAGTGTACTTAAGGTGCTCACAAATACATTGTATTGTTTAAAATTTTAATAATCTTTCCCAAATTTTGTTAAAAAATATCAGTAAACAGGTCCTTTTTCAACCTAAACTGTAATTTTTCTCAGCAATGGCTAAATAGTTCGACATGAATTTTGTACCAAATAATATGTAATGACGTATTTCACAATTTGTATTGTTTTTTTTATTCCAATATCTTTTAATATTTTAAGTAATAACTAAAAACCCGAAACTTCACCAGTACTCCGCTGGAGCACCCCCACAAAGGCCTGTGACGCATAGTCCAAACGCGATACATCAGTGTCGCAATGACATGTGGCGGGTGTTCTCGTGTTGTATGATTTTTTAATGAAATCATATTGCAAATATGTAGTACAAATATAAATATAGCGCAAAATAAGAATAGATATTAAGATTGTAAATATATGTAAAGTAGTTTCTAATTTCGTTTTGTTTTAGGAACCTGTCATAGAATAAGCTTGATTTAGATTATGCCTAAATATAAGGATAAATGTTAGGTGAAGCGAGGCCGGGCAATCTGTTCAACTAAACTAGGTAGTCACATTTCATTCAATGATGTTCATTGAGTAAAATGTGAAAAGGCAGTTTAGTTCAACTTGACCTCGTTTCCCACCATTGGTCAAATTAAGCCTTAGCTATCTTGAGAATTTCGTTTGAGGGAGTATTGAGACTTAAATGACTGAAGATGTCACCTACCTAATGGTAGACTCCGAAGGTGGGTATATTATCTCAGTGTCAACACTACGTAGGACCATCGTGTTTGGACTCATTTGAAAAGTCTCATGGAGACCTTGGTGACTGATGATGTCACCTACCTGATGGTTGACTCCGAAAGTGGGCATAGGATCTCAGTGACGGCACTACGTAGAACCACAGTGTTTGGACTCATTTGAAGGGTCTTATGGAGACCTTGGTGACTGATGATGTCGCCTACCTGACAAAATGTTAATTAATTATCTCAGAGAGCGAATGAAATAGGCAAAAACGATAACAACTCTGCGACACATCTGTGTTCTTGCTTAATCTGCAGTTCTTATTTTTGTAGTATGGTCGTTTGTCGGTAGGCGGCGCCAAAGTAACAAATACTATTACAGAGATCAAATCTTCAAGGTCACTGAGCAAGGAACCCACAACGTGGCGAGGTGACCACTTAAGGGTATTTAAGTGGTCACCTCGCCACGTTGTGGGTTCAAATCCTACACGGGACAAAAATTTGTGTGATCCACAAATAGTTGTCCCTTTGTGTCAGTTGTTTGAATGTTTGTGAAGCCCTTCGCGACATAGGAATATTCTTAATGGGGGAGTTGTCTTTAAAAAAAACCTATTAACTTTAGATGAAAGTAACAGATTTTTAAGAATTTTAAAGTTCTTTCTTAAAAATGTGTTACTTTTTATCTAAAGTTAATAGTTTACCCTAATTAAAATAACGCATTAAAATAGTTAATGCATTCAACTGCTTAAACGTTTTGAGGATTAATTTATTTTATGTATCTATACAGCGTGCGCGGAACGTATTTTGCGTCTCCTGTAAAAGTATGTAAAGTTCAGACATAAACTCCTTGGGAATTGGAAGATATAAGAGATGGGAGGTATTCAATATAATTTTTCAAGTAAGTATATTACATATAAACTGTGCCTCAAACCAATAGCGCCAATGGTGAGTTTAAGCTCTGTTATCAGTAGGTATATGATTATTTGTAGCAATGACTTTTACGATAATTTAATTCTTTTTAGCAACACTGATACGATTGAAAGATCTTAAATCATAAAAACAAAACAAGAACGTAATTACTTGAAAGAACTGACAGTTATGCAAAGAAACGTGTCAAACGATGTGTGTTATGTATGATCATCATAATACTATCGGTGATTTAACCTTAAAATGAAAAGATATAAAATGATGATAGCATATTACAAACCAGATAATTGTACACTAACCGTACATGACATTACACAAATAATATATTTACTTAATAGTATTTATTTTCCATTTTGCTTTATTAACTAATTAAAATAATATCTAACTGCTTAGTGGCGTTTCCGTTAGAAGTATTTTCTTTTGTGAATAAGTAAAAAAAACAAAACTAGTCATTGTTTTGACATAGGAATGTTGTTACAGGCTATTAAAACATAGTATTCAAAATACAATAGGGAGCTAATATTATTAAATAACTAGAGGTATTAACGTAAACTCCAGAGTATCTCGTAAAATGGAAATTTAAACATTAAATTTGAGCTTGATCTGCGATCAGGTCCCGAGGGATTACTTCCAATATCTGTAGACCAATTTGCGTTGCGTTTGAATTCTCTTTAAAATGTCGATCCGGCTGTGACTGGTGCAGTTCGATTAAACGATGTCTTGAATACCTAATAGAAGTGGAGGGTGGAATGCTCGTTCTCAATTCATTCGCCAGCGCATAAATTAGCGGTGAGAGCTCACAACCACCGCAGCTCTGCAAAAACTCCAATCGTAGGGGAAAGTTTGGCGATTAAGCCGTGAGGCGTGGCATGGTCAGGTCTGTTTCTGACAGTTAGTGCCCTCACTTGTTATAATCCGTTAAACTTTTGACCCTCGTCAAGGTACGCTGAAAATTAATGGAAATGCTTTCTTTCCTAGATTTATGCTATTCTTTTTTGAGCCCCGAAAAGTGCCGATTACAGAGATAAATTAAACTAGATCAGTTTTGACAAATAATGATTTGCAAAAATAGTGATTAGTGGTTAACCTATTATGATTATAACATCAAAATCGGACATAGGGCCTTTCAGTTTCTGGTCAAAATTAACTGTACCTATTTGTAGGTATCAAATGTATTAAGTACCAACCAGTATATTTGTTTTTAACTATGTTGATAAGGTCATTGTAGCTGCTGTCTAGAAAACTCTGAAAAGCAACATCTCATGAAAATATGTACTTAAGTTTAAGAATATATATAAAAAAGGATGAATATTCAATGATGTGTTTGTATGATTGAATCAATAGAAAGAAAAATATTTAGACAGATTAGTATTATCAGTAACCATAAAATATCAACTCTGCTGGATGTTGAGTGTCCTCTTTGTATGATTGTTTTTTTTTCACTTTATGCTGTTTTATCTCGATGTATTTCTGTGGTCAATTTCACCTTTGCTCGTACTACTCGCGATAAAAGCCTACGTCACGTTTGTGTTATGTAATTATGTAGCGTATACAACGCTCATCTTAATAGAATTAATTTGCATCCTCTTTAATGGGAAACCCTCCCAACTAGTTTGCATAAAATTTCGTGTTTATGTAATTTTTAATCAGGTCAATTAAAACTCTCAGCACTTAGTCAATTTTGTACATTTGAATTTTTTTTATTTTTAATAAGACAACTCCCGCATTAGGAATTACTCCTGTGTCGCGGGGGACTTTACAAACATAGAAATAACGGACACAAAGAACACCCAGACTCAGGTGGGAATCAAACCCACGACCTATAAGCATAGCGGTCAGGGTCACTAACCACTAGACCAACAGGCTAATAAAAGTATTACTGGACAAATATTAAAAAAACTTGATAATTTTAGGGTGTGTTTACATGCCACGCTGCTTTTGATCATAGTACAATATTGTCGGTTACGGTGTGAACACAAACCTTGGCGGTCGATGCTGTACTACCGCCTCGTGTAAACACGCCCTTAAATCATAGACCTAGGTCAAAGTTCTGAGAGAGGAATGGGAATATGTACTACCTACACTTTGTCCATTCATTTATTTTAGTTGCTTAAGAACGTAACTGTGACATAGTTCGTAAAATTAAACTTTAAAATACGGAGTAAGAAAAATATATAGATTTCCTATTTAAATTAAATTATACTATTTTTTACCCTTCGTAAACATATATATTATACTGTAAATGTAGTTTTTTTTTTTGCAAATAAATGTTTTCGTAATAAAAAGAGTTACGTTCTATTGTATCTACGTATGTATGATATTGTAGTGATGAGAACAAATGATGTTTCTATTGCATATTTGTGAATTGACATTAAATATTTTCATAAGTCAAAAAGCCTTTGGTCTAGTTATGAATAGCTGTATTTAATTGTATTAGCAGCTGTGTCTGCCGCGGTTTCTCTCAAGTGTAGGTATATTTATATCCTTTGCGCGGAACCCTAATAAACTTATACTGTGCGGTTGGAAAGCTCACTTTGTTGTAAATCGATGTATGGGGGAGCATTTTTACAAAGTTAAGTATTTTCGTCTTTCGGAAAAGAATTGCAAAATTCTTCGAGAATTCGGATGGGCGTACTATCAACAGACAAGTTTGTTTACTGACGGAACCCTCGGTGCGCGAGTCAGACCTGTCCGGTTCTTTATATATTTACGTATTGGGGGTACAATAAAGAGTACTTACTTACTTAGTGATTATTTTTAAAATTAATCCTCAATAACTAATTGATGATAAGAGATAATTTTATTTTATACATTCACTTAATTCTAACAATAACTTGTTGATGCAGATTTCCATTTCTTGACGTAGAACTAGACTATAATGTATGTGTAAATCAATACCAATCAATTGTCAAGTTTATTGGTATGAGTTTTGGTGTAGAGATAGAAAAGACCTTGGAAAACGACATATGCTCCTTTTTATTGCGAAATAAATCTTAAAGACAGCAATATGGGAAATCAAAGTTTGTATAGGAGACCAATCATTTGTCAAGTTTACGAATATAAAAACTAATCTTATCCATGTTTCTGGGTAAAAAATAAATAATGTTCTGTGTTTTTTCTCTACCAATTTGCCATTCCATTTTAAAAGAGAAGGGGGTACCTCTGAAAGTATATTTGGCGATGACAATAAACCAAGCTCAAGGAATTACCTGTCGCTGCGTCACCCCAGCAGAAGCAAGACAGTGGCGCGACATCTTTCACGCGCACCTCTCAGAATCAGACGAGGCAACGCCCCTCACACTCCTCATTGGAGTCACCTATTGTTAAACAGGTGACTAAGTATGTAGGTATTTTTTTTATGTTACAGGGGGCAAACGAGCAGACGGGTCACCTGATGGTAAATGACTACCGCCGTCCATGGGCACCTGCAACTCGAGAGTCACAAGTGCGTTGTCGGCCTTTATGGTGGGAGTAAGGGAAAAGGGGGCGAAGAGGGGGAGAGGAAAAGGTTAGGGCCTCCGGTAACCTCACTCACTCGGCGAAAAGAAATGAAAGCATTACTTCACTGCCGGTTTTCTGTGAGGCCGTGGTATCACTCCGGTCGAGCCGGCCTGTACGTGCCGAAAAGAATTTCCTGTTTAGGGTACACCTGAGACCCCGGAAATTAGGACTTTGTGACAACAGGAACACTTTGTGGTTTTAGTCGGTTGGAGTCCATCATACCATCTTGCCCGTACTCTGTTGAGGTGATGTTATTAACATGCTGAACCAAGGGGTTCAGCATGTTAATAACATTAGTTCAACATGCTGAACCAAGGGGTTCAGCATGTTAATAACATTAGTTCAACACGTCAAAAAACGGTGTACATTTGGAAAAAATAATTAAACATGACTCGAAAATCTCTTCAACGATTAAAAAAGAGCTGATGATCTTCGAATGGCTGAATTGATTGACTGATTTTCTTGAATTAGGTATATCTAAGAACAGTCTCGACCACTTTTAAAAAAAAACGCACTTAAATAAATTAGTACATTTGTTTGGGAACTACGATGCCACAGACATACTCACAGATACGCAGACACATAGACACGTCAAACTTATATCGCCCCTCTTTTTGCGTCAGGGGTTAAAAATAGTTTTATATCCTGTCCTATAGGCAACTATACATAGGTATGTGGCGTCCTCAAGAAAATTATATAAGCTATGCTAATTACTCATTTACACATATATACCACTATTTTTAGTTTTATAACTACTTAATTAATATAGATTATAAAGGCTTGGAGAAAAAATAGACTACCGAACTACTTATTCTACGCATACAAGGTCGCGGGCAACGCATAATCTGCCGCTTTCTAGTTTTCAGAAAAGCAATTTATTTATTTACTTTGCTATAATTCAGAAAATATACCTCACTGCTATTTCGACTGTAATTAATGGGTTTATATTACCCTAACCTACTAACGCTGCATACCTCCTTCAATAAAATTACGGGTTAAAAGCTAATATTATTATATTATTTATCGATAAGGGAGCCGCTTCTAAGAAATTCCTGAAATTATCGTCGAAATAATTGGAATAATAACTGTTTGAGACGCTGGCAATTTATGGAATTTAGCTCAGAAGACAAGATTAATACTTTGTATAATGTTGCTAGGCATAGACGTCATTCCCTCGCAATATTTTGAAGTCTGCTAAAGAGGCGGTGGAAAGGGAACAGGACAGGGCTATTCTTCCGCCCCGAAGAAGAAGCACGAGGCGTGCGAGAACGCAGAATGATCGCCGACCTCCATGAGCGCTGCCTTGGGGGTAACGGATGAGACTGTACGTTACTCTAGCAGATGAAGACCTGAGACGGTGGCACAACGTGTTCCGCGCGCACCTCTCTGAACCGAAAGGTTTGAAAGCCGTTCGCACGTAATGTGTGAGTGCCTACTTTTTAAGACGGGGCCAATGTCTGCCGGGGTTTTTGGGGACTTCCCTCCGACTTGTGATGGATCACGGGTCACCGTGTAACGTCAGCTTATTTGCTCAAAATGTACTATTATGCTGATTCTTGGAGTGTTTAGTGATCCTGACTGCTAAGTCAGAGGTCGTGGGTTCAATTCCCACCCGGACAAATAAGCTTTTTTTTGCTCTTTCTTATTTTACTTACTTCTTAACAAAGTAAATCGTAATATAAAACAAAAAATATTTTGATACTTCAACCATATCCCGTACATGGCGTAATTAAGAATTGAATTAATGTTAATGGTTTAATTAGCTATTCCTGTAACAATACTTTTGTATAAAAGTTCTAAAACTGTTTATAATTCTGTATTATAATTATTATACAGAACAGATAATTAGAGCATATCGATAATGTAGCAAATTAAAAATCAATAAAAAGTTCATATAGGTTTTTATCTCTCCTACTTGTGCCAAAATGTTCTAATTACGAAATTGACAACAGTTTCGAAATGTGATAAACTCGGTTCTTCATTGAATATCGCCATTTGTACCGAAAAGAAAAAAGTTATATATAATTGTACAATCTCAAGAAAATGGGTGCATTGAACAACTCAACTCAACATAGTGTGTCGGATCTCGTAGATTTCTACGAGATCCGACACACTTCAGAAATGTTAATGACTAGTTGAATAATTGTTGAACTTGCCTAGAAGACTGGAATAGGCTCCCTCACTAATGAAATGTAACCAAAGAGTAGTGCCCTTTCAGGGATATATCTAGTAGGAGTCTTTAAAATCTATACTAATATCTATTACAAAGCTGAAGAGTTTATTTGTTTGGTTGGTTGAACGCGCTAATCTCAGGAACTACTGGTTCGAATTGAAAAATTCTGTTAGTGTGGGATAGCCCATTATACTTATGAGCTATCGTGCCGTGATGTTGTACAGCCTATAGTCTATATAACATCACGCTACGACCAATAGGAGCGGCGCAATGACCATAAACGCAGACCTTAGGTTAAAAAATTTATTTAGAAAACTTCTGGACTTTAATACTACACTTTTACTACTTTAATAGACTCTAAAAAAATACTTTAGAGTAATGCCCGGTTCTTATAATCGAGAAACGATTCGTTTTGCTTACTGACGGTAAATTTTTGTTGAATATTTTCAACGATAATGCTACCGTCCGTAAGCAAAACGAATCATTTCTTATTATACAAACCGGGCATCAGAGACTCTACTAATATTAAACATTTTGTTTTGACAAAAATAATCGTCAGTGATTTTGATTATTGTCAATTTTGTTCATATATCTTACAGTTTGACCCTATAATTTTAAACATATAATCGTAAAACCCTATTATTACATATGTAAAGTAATCCAAAGTGTTCAATAATTTATACACTGCAACTCCTCATCTCATTCATAATTTCTCTTTTCATCCAATGGTTGCCTGGAAGAAATCGCAAATCGCGATAAGGTCGCCAATTGTACTGAGACTTTAGTTTAGTAAGAATCTACATTTATGAATACAAGTTTGTATTAATTTCTTTCTTTGTTGTACAATAAAGAGTTTATCTATCTCTCTATCTATCTAAAATAACGCATGGGTGCAAAAAATATTTTTAAAATTAGACTGGTAGAACAAATAGACTCTTCACTTCCCGTTGGACCAGATACACTGACGTAATTCCATCGTGCTCGAAAAATCTAAGAAAAACACTCCCAATCAAAGATAAAAATAAATAATCAAGGGTATGCGTACAATCGAATTCACGATATAGACATTATGATAATCACAGGTAAGAACGAAATCACAATAGAATCGGATAAGAAAGGTGAATTCCCAAAGACGATAACGTAGAGGGAAAAACGCTACAGTAAACCGTGGGCAATAAAGACTGGCAACAATTTATTTATATGACGCTTCAGGGAGAAGTTATCCGCGGAGCCAGGGTACGAACGAGGTGAAATCAAGTTGATGTGAACAGAAACACGAATGAGAAAATGGATATGGATCTGTACGGAGTAGTGAACACGGTTAATCCTCCTTTGGTATGTGCTGTAATGATTGCTGTGCTAGCAGAACTTTTTTCCTATTTAGCTGAGTCCAATTTATATCATAATTTTCTTGTTTATTGCAGAGCTATAAAGACATGTTCATGTCTTACATTAGACATGAATATATCTTTGTTTGAGTAGTGTTGGTCAAGAATTTTGAGCTAAAATAACATTTTACTGTATTGTGTCTGTTATTTTTGTTAGAGTTCTTACTACATTTGTTATGTTAAATTCTTATTTGTAATTAAACTGACTAATATTATGCTGTGAGCCTGCGACTAATGTATTAGAAATATTATTAAGAAAGTGTAATTTTTATGATTCATTAAAATAAATACACAGGTGAAGTAGGAAAATGAAATGTCTATTGTTCTCAAGCTCGGTGACGTTCTTTGTTTAACGTACATTTTATAACGAAGTGTGCGTGCTTAAGTTTTAGTAACTGCATATATTGTAATCTTGCAGAACCAGAAACCGTTTTAGAAATGGTCCATAACGGCATATGAATATATGACTTAACCAATCTAAAATAAATATAGATGCCCTTAAATATGATTACTCGCAGAATAAAAAGGTAAATTTTCATTATGAGGACGATGATGCACTTGTGGTTTGTAATTTTGCCATAGTAGTGGTGTGTAGTTCATCACACACTACAAGTAGATTTTCTGGTTAAGCATCCCAATCAAATCTTTTTCAGACCATGATGCCACCTTATGTAACTTTCTTTTTGAAGTTATACTTCTTTTGGCGTGTTATGGAAAAATGATGAGAGTAAATTTTTACGATGCGCGCACACACCGTCACGAAAAACCGACACCCTGAAGTTATGCTAGTCAACATTTTAGTTTTTCAAAAAAAGTTACCAACTTCACGATAGTGATAAAAATGGTTTTTACGTATTACTTTGAGTACATTTGTAGAATTTGAGGTTAGTTGATGGTATGTATTAGTTATAATAATTTACTGTGATTATAAGTGATAAAAATGATTTTTACATATTACTTTGAGTACGTTTGTAGAATTTGAGGTTAGTTTACGGTATGTATTATTTATTTTATTTATTATTTATTTAAACTTTATTTAACTAGATAAAAAAATAACTTCTTACGTGCGTACATAAGTACACACATACTTTTTTTATAATTACATCAACTGTATGTACTACTATAAACTATCGATGGACGAGGGCAAATGTGAGAACTGACCACCATATTTGAAAAGATAAAACATGTAAGTAGGTATCCATATATAAACTTATCGTTTGTTTAAAACAACTCTAGTTGATTTAAGTAAGTTACTTTAACTAACAAATTACGGGCTTTCCCCCTCGTTCCTCGTTGCAGCTAGTTACTTTAAATATCAGAATCTGTTAAACAAATACACTTGGTTTGCATTTAATATTTCAGAGTGGATAATTAAAGAAAACACTTAAGATTGTTTAATTATTGTGCAAACGATACTCTTGTTTGAATTCTTTGGCAGTTATACAGTTGAAGAGGGTTATTGATGTAAACTCAACTTTCAATAGATTCAAAATGCTATCGATGATCCCCTTCAAAACTTTATTCATAGTTGCTGTATTATATTAATGCAACTTTATCCGCTAAAAGACTTTCAACTAATATACAATATTCTAATAAGTATAACAGGTATAAGTACTTAAAAGTACTATGATGATGTTATTACAAATATAGAATTTATCAATATTAAGATAGATTAAGCAGAATTTTGTGTGCCTACTTCATAAGACTTGCTATTTGTTTTGCTTTCTATCTTTCTGCGATATAATGTTTATGTCAATATTTTCGGTTCTTTATCATCCATCGTTAAGAGAATACTCAGTATTCTTTGTAATGTTCTGTAAAACCACACCTAACGGTTTAACATCCAAAATAATTTAAAAATCGAGTACATATTTTCTTTTAGTTTATATCATGTACGTGTAAGAGTACCCACTGTCGTTATTCTATTAAATTTGCTTTTCTATAATTTTTTCAAAACAAAATGATCCCAAAATTTATTTGTTATCGCTTCTTGCCCTTACGAATAAATCGTATTTTTATGTGTTTAGATAGTTTATATCTCATTATAAAGTTAAATATCTAGCAATGTGCCATTACTGTTAAATAAATTGTTTACCGCTACGATATTTTAAATAGAAAATGTTAGGATTAAAGTTATCGGTGTTTGTAGAGATGTCATATAAATTTCAAAATATAAATAAGTCAAATTTAATCATTTCCCGCGTCTGAATTACATAGAAATGTTTGACAAACGCAACACCCAATGCATTCTAAAGGTCAAAATTTTAAAATTTCTATGTATTTCTATAAGTAAGTCAAATTTAATCATTTCCAGCGTTACTATTGACCGTGTACAATACGTCTGTAACTATGCGGGCATTTAAAACCTCACCACAAGTTTATTAGCTTTCGGTAATTAAATAAAATTCGTCATTAAACATAAAAATCAAACAGCTGCAATAAACCGAATCATGGGCACACGCGATATGAACGGTCTAATAAAACTCGCGTGCTCACAAGTTGATGACGCGTGGCGTTGCAGCAGCGGATTAAACAGTCATACTGGAAACATCACCGGCTTTGCCTTCATAGCTAGACATGAACATACTGTCAGTGTTCGGATTTGCGTGGATTGGGGATATTAAACCTCCCAACCCACTCCGCTCAATGCGCGTCAAATACGTTGCTCTGTATTGTTTGAATGGACGTTTTAATTCAGACCAGAATGAAGGGCATCGACACTTTCATGTTTGTGTTGACAACAAGTTTTAATAGGTTATAACTACATACATGCTGCGTCGTTTTAAAACGTTGTAAAGGTATTGTATGTTTTATTTATTGTAAGAGACGTCTTATGGATATGTATTTTTTTATATTCGTGTCAATTCTATCTCTTTTATATTCCCAAGCTTTAGTATTTATTTTCGGAAAGAGGTTCCTTATCGCACATTACATTTCAGACAGTCGGCGGCCGGCCGGCTAGCCGGAATAAAGTGTTAGAGCAACGAAAAATGCTGACCGCGAGTTGATTGATTATATTTTTACGCCATATGTGGGTTTGTTAACTTAGTAGTACCTACTACACACACACACTCACACTTACACTTTCTAGCCTATAAATATTTAAAATATAAAAAAATCAATTATCCTGTTTTTTTAGGCCGCCTTTTAAGCGGATGACAATGTTTGATGTTAAAATTGTTTCATTTATGCATAAAAGAAATAAGAAATGTAGCAATCTATAAGAACATTTTATAAGTGGGAGAGCCATGCTTCGGCAAGTATAAGTATGGTATGGTAGTTATGTAATGTTTGTGTTGTGTTTCGCCGAGTGAGTTTACCGGAGGCCCTAACCCTTCCCTCTCCCCCAGGTGACTCAGACGCCACCAGTGCGTGGTGTTGCACTGTTACTCGTGAAACTTTGTGTCGGCAACGGTTAAAAAATTGTGTTTTGCAGCATTGCCCACTGCGGCAATTCGTTTACTACGTGTAATTACACTAATGAAGGAATAACGTTTCATCGGTAAACGTTTTCTTTTGGTTTTATTGATGTTTTTGATAAAAGTACTTTTCAAAACATAACTCTACCAATAAATAGTACTACTGGCATAATTTGCGACTTTATTGCTACTTACTACTACATTACCTCTTGTGTTGGATGATATCTGACAGTTTGCTATTACAACAAGGAATGTAGTACGCAATAAATAATAGTGTTTGCTTTAGCATTTTTAGTGGTACAATCACAGAGAATCGTCGAGAGCTAGTGGTGTGCTGAACGACATTAGGGTACCTATAGTACTACTCACAAACTGTACATTTTACACTTAAAAGATAAAAATCAAACATTATGAAAAATTGTTTGCTTATGGGAATATATTATTGTATTCACGCAGAATGCACATACGAAAGATAAGTGGAAATATGCCACGGGAAAAAAATGGTTCCATACAACTTATAGTCGGATTTATTCGATTCATTTTACGGAAGATGACTTCAATAAATCAACTACGTATTCTGTTAAAAACTGCAGTATCTACAGTTAACACATGGAAACTGTTCAATGTAGTAAGTTCAGCTTTCAGCCACCTTTTTTGGGAAAAATATAGTATTTTATAAACTTGCAAAAAATGTATTATTTTATTTTGTAATTATTACGCCAAAAATACTATTGAAATAGTTCCAAAGATAGTTATTGAATAAAAAAGTATTTCTTCATTTTACAGGACAGTAATTTTAAATACTTAATCTTTTTATATTTTTTTTTAGAAAAGAAAAGAATAAATTATATTTAACAATTAAGCATATACACAGTTACAACTTTCTTTTATTATACCTTGGTTCCCTGGTATAACGGTATTCCCAGTAGTCAAGCAGATTACGCAATCACTACCACAAATGCAGAATCTGTTATCCTTGTGTGAAGTGAGCAGACTAATTCGACGTAATATCAATCTTAGTTAATATTCATACGGTTTAGTTCAGTTTGGATAACATTCTCGGTGCAAATGTACGCGTGACTGTGTAGTTATTATTTGTGTATGTAGGTGTAGCACCGTGCTGGCGACACCCGTTCCTGATAGATCCCATTTCTATTACCTTATTTAGATTTCTGTAATCTAAACTAATGTCTTTTAAGTGCAAAATTTTCTGTCAAAGCCCTATCCGCCTCCATATAATATGTAAGTATACATATAAGAATTATTTACTTCGCAGTGCCTTAACTTAGTTTTCTTGGAGCCAGAATACTTTTGTAAAAAAACATTATCAATTCACAGCAAAACAGCAATGAAGTACTTTATTTCATTCAAATTCCATATGTGAACTAACGGAGCATGAAATTAAAAATGTTCGATAGTAGGTAGATAGGTGGAACCGCACTCGGTGCGACAGACAGCAAGCAAATAGGAACTACTTTTGCTGAAGCGTATCAGTTAGCGTAGCACGCACGACCGTGAACTAGAATAGAATATAGTGCTAAAAGGCAATTTCGTGTTCCTTCAATAAAATCGGCGACAGGTTTTCAAGTAAAACTTCATTAGACGTAAAATGGAGATTAACGTTTGAGGGGTTAAGTAAGAGAAATGTCACAAACAGTCGTGGAAATGTTGATATACATTCAGAATCAAATGACATCTTGACCTTAATTGACGAGCGCCATCTATCAAAATATAAAGAAACTATAGTAGATATGAAGCTTCTTCTTAATGAGCCATATTAGACATTCTTATTTTTTCCTTTCAATACTAACAAATACTATCTTTTTAACAAAAAACGAAGGACCGTTTTGTTTTTTTATGTATGACCACGCATAACCTTTATTGGTAATTATTCAAAAACAAAAAAAGCTACTGTTGGTATAAAATTATTATTTTATTGACAAAAAATTTGCTTTAAAATTATCAATTAAATTATTATTATTTTATAGACTTAATATCTGCACGTATTACACTGCACTGTACATAACACGTCCGAAAAGCAAATCGTCACTGATATCCTGTAGACATTCGTAACACCAGGGATATCATTCGCCTCACCCTATCTTCATTTTCAAGGAGCTCTGGAAACGTCAGACATTATCAGAAACTCACTACACTGTAGTAATTCTGTAGGATAGAACAGATTCCATTATATTTAAATGATTACCCTTTGAAGAAGACCTGATAATGGTATCTTAGACAGATGTCTATCCATTCTTTGAGAAGAAGATTCTTTGAGAGTAATTTCGAAAAATTCGATTATCGGTAATCGAGAAAATTTGATTTGTCAATACAGGTCCAGTATTTATTAAGCAAGTACATATAGCAATAGAATTCTATCTTATATCAAAAAGATTTTTTCTGAGAAAGCAAACAAGTTCAGGTCCTGACTGAATATAGGCGGCTACCGAACGCTCACAAACAATATCTTGCAATCTCCTCCTCATGAGAAATAAAATAACTTCTCTCTACAATTGTGATTTTAGGATATACACATGAATATATGTTAGGCATTAATGTAATCGAGCGCTCATTTCCCGGTTATGGTCAGGTTTCCTCAGCGGGCTTATAAAAAGATATCCTCTTACGTTTATCACGGACTCATTAGCTCACTGACTGGTCGGTCAGTTCTACTTGTGATAATAACTTTAATGTTACATAAACATTACTTTATTTATGTTGTGTTCTTCGTCGTTACTTAATACAATATTGTTCTCAAATTAAAAAGGCAACTATCATAGTGCGAAGGTTCGTATTCTTTCATAGCAGGTAAATGAAGGTATCAAAAATATAAGCTACGTGCGCTTTATTGTATAGCGAGTGTTATTAAACTTTATTGCATATATCAACTTACATGACCTACCTTGACAAGCGTTTCTTTTTGGTAAACTTCAAATAATGGGTATGTGCATGTGGCTCATATTATATGTATTTCAAAATGTAAATATCCGATTCAAAGCCTTAGAGTTTACTATAAACTGCCTTCAAATGGTTTTAACATCTACTGTTTTTTTTATAATCTAAACTAATATTATAAAGAGGAAAGATTTGTATTTTTGTACGTTTGTTACAAATAAACTCAAAAACTAATATACCGATTGCAAAAATTCTTTCACCATTAGAATGCTACATTATCCCTGAGTAACATGAAAGCTATATTTATTATTAGAAAAAATTAGGGATCCCAAATGAATGTTACATTCCTATACCTTGAAATGTCTTTCATTGCGTGCGCTGCAGAAACTATAGACGATAGAACAAAAATATGTTCTACAATATTAAAGAATATATCAATATCTACAAAAAACTTTGTAGTACCATATATCTATATTGTAATTATGTCACTATAACTACTTTTTTAATGCCGAAATGCCGACCAAAATCAGATCATGTTATCCATACCCTTATATTAATCCTTGTCCAAATAAATTAATAATCATATTCAAGACTGTTTCAATACCTGTAGATTACTTTTTGAATTATTCAAATCGGACATTCCATTCAAAAGATATTACGAATTTAAAAATGTCAATCCAAACAGAAGGATCGGATCAAGCAACTTTCAGTGCCAGAAATGCTCACGAAGCGGAAAATTATTTGAACGGCCGGTACATCAGTACATCCGAAGCAGTATGGAGGTTATTAGAGTTTCCTATACTATACATGACAGACACTCTACCGTAGTACACTTAACGGTACACTTAGAGAATGGACAACGAGTATACTTCTCAGCGGAAAATATGCTATATATGGTAGAAAATCCACCAAAAACGACACTCACGGCAATTTTTCACCTGTGCAATGGCCCCGCGGCCAGACAGCTCGCTCACATTCCGCGGATCCCGATGATACCGACGGATTTGCCTATATATTTTAAAAGGTTACAGTTTCCTGTAAACCTCACAATAAATAAATCCCAAAACAAGACTGAGCCTAGTGCAAATTCGAACAAATAAACAATACAATATAATTTATATATATAAAAATTTCGTCTCACATGGTTTGTTCGCTATGAACTTCTACACTAATGAACCGATTTTAAAGAAATTTTGAACACTGTGTAAATTACTTGGCCACAGCAATGCGCGGCTGGGTAACTAGTAAACTATATAAGATATTATAACTAAAAGCCACATGTTGAGGATTTTTCTCTGTCTAATTGCCCCAATGGCTGCGAAGAAATGAAGTCCAGATCTACCAGGATGATTCTAAGATGGGGACAGGGACTGGAGCCGGAGTTTTCTCACAAGACTAGAATATAAAAATATCACTGGCGCTAGGCCAACACAGTTTCATATTTCAATGTGAGTGTGTTGCGATATCCTTCGCCGCTACCGCGGTCATGTCAAAGTGTTTAAAGGAGTACAACATCCGCATACCTTCAGACAGTATGGCTGCCCTAAAGGCCCTGGAGGGCAACACCATGAACTCCGGTCTCATTTACGAATGCCACCAGACGCTGTAGCATTTTGCCTCTGCCAATGGGTTAATTCTTCAATGGATCAAAGGGCATAGTAATTCACTCGGGAACGACGCCGCCGATGAGCTGCCAAGGAAGGGATCTTGGTTGATTAAAGGGAAGCAGCAGCAGTATAGTTGAATCTGCTACTGACGTTAGTCAGTAGCAGATTCAACTATACTGCTGCTACTTCCCTTTAATCAACTTTGCTCATGGGTAAGGCAAGAGACTCGTGAAGCGCACAACGGTCGCTGGGCCGACACATCCGGCTACAGGCAGTCTAAACTGCTGCTGACGAAGGTCTCACTACGTTTAACTTACAGATTGCTCAGTCTCAACTCAACCGACTTGACATCTGAATAGTTGTAGGAACCATTACGGGCCACTTGGCCCTAAACCGGCACCTATTCACCATCAATGAAACAGACAGTCCTCTATGCAAAGGATATCTCAACGCGAAGGAAACGGCCGTCCACGTTATCCTGGAGTGCGAGGGAGTGGCCACACAACGGACAAGTATCCTTGCGGGTGAGAGGTCGCTCCTAGAAGCTTGTGAACGCCCCAGGAGCCTTCTGTGTTTCTGGAAGGAGCTAAGCTGGCTCAACTAGTCAGCTTATCTGAATGCATAATGGACCGACTATGAGTCTAAATGCGGAAACAAGTATACCAGTACCAATACAGCCCCAACGGTTAAGGAATAGCTGATATTAGTTCTCATAGGGTTCACTAACCTCTGGTTAGATCCAAACATTCAACAAAAAAGTACCTGATTTTAATTATCCAATGCATAACATTTTGTTGGATAGAATGTAAAATTGTAGTAAATTTTGAAGTTTGTAAATAAAACAGGAAGGCAAAAGAGGAAGAAATTACATAATATACCTACACGTTTTTATAAAAATAATCTTACCACAACACATTATAGTAACTTTACCAAAAATAATCTAATTTATCTGAAAAAAGCTTGTCACATAAAACCTTAAAAAACGTCAAGTTCAATTGTAATCTAGGTGGCAGGTCGGATGGCACGCAAGGCTCAGTTCTCCCGCTGGAGTTGCGAGTCCCACACAGCGGTCACGTATAAATTACTCTGAGGGGAATGGCCCTCTCTTTGTTGTCCCGACAAACTTACTTTCTTCTTAGGTTTAAATCCTGTCTTGAATTACTGGGGTCGTAGTTTAAAGAACTCTTCAGTGCGCATCCGTTAACGCCATTAGGGTAAATCTGCGGCGAAAGTCAATAAAACTTTTGGGAATTAACTTTAGTTTGCATAATTTATATTGGCGTCTGTCAAAAGCGGCCATGAAATTCGTTTGTTACTTGAGCAAGTAAGTAATAGCTGTAAAATGCTTTAATTTGTTTTAAACTCTTTTAATTTGCCAGTTATCTTCCGTGTGATCTTTATTTCAACACTTTGTCTTCTTATACCTACGACGTTCCCATTGTCTCAAGCGAGATCATAAATTTAAGTACTACCATAAACGTTGAAATGCCTTATTCAAATCGTACTTAAACTATCATTAGAATTATATTATAACTGGTGGGATTACCTGATTACTATTTGTACGTTATAGGAGACTACTTAAATAACTTCCGCGGACAAGTGCCATCGGAGCAATGTTAATGTTCCAATCTCTAATCTAATGTACTTACATAAATCGCTGAAACGATTAAAGAACTTTCTCGTAACCGATATAAAAATTGCACTTACCAATTCCCTTTACTACAGAATAACTATTAGTTTATATACCTTTCATCTCCTTACTTGTATATACAGATTTCAGCTATCCCAATCTCATCGAGAAACAATTAGATACATTTTAGCCATGTCAACAGTTTTGTCATCGTAATTATATAAGACTACGATACTATATAGTTTTGCTGTTGCTGTTAATTATTCGCCATATTTCACATTATTTCAGAATTGAGGCCATAAGCCCATGGGCCGTTATAATGCAAATCGATTCATTCATTCATATTCTTCATAATATATAAAGGAAGGAAGTGGCATGTACAAAGATTGAGTTTTCTTCCAGCAAACCTTGTCAGTGAAGAGAGGATAGTGTAGAAATGTTTGAGGTAAAGTCGCGTCACGCGTGTGCGTTGAAGAGAATTCAATAAAAATATGGACCTAAATACCTACCTAAACTAAATATATAAAGGCACAATTACTTTTGAAACTAGAATATACCTAGATGTTCGTGTAAAAGTAATTAAAATTAAAACTTCATTTCCAAAAAAATATTCAATCAGAAGACAATATGTACAACTGTTTACTATAGCGTTATAAAATACGTAACTCAAAGGAGTTACCCAGTGTGCACTCTTATTATTGAATGTAGGTATGGCTACTGAGCCACCGTATGCAATTAAATCAAGGACACTGACGAAACTTACTATCTGTCACATTGTTCTAAGTTATTTATTTCAGTGAACAAACTCATATGCCCCATACAAAATATCGAGGGCTCGAAAAAACATTAGCGTTGTAATTTGACACTAATTAACCATGGACGTTATGAAAGCGATACATCAACTGTGTTGCCTCACCGCGCCTACCCGCCTATTACTCACCAACACTTCTTGAACCTTCGCGTTCCCTTCTACAATATTGTATGCCGGTTGTTTAGAGGTAAGCGGATAGGTTGGTAAGGGTTCTTCAGTGACTGGTTCTTTGTCATAGCGCATTCATTAGAACAGTTAATTTGCGAGCAGATGAGTCACGACACCATCGCTCATCTCGTATATCTATGATAGGTGTCGGAAACATTTGGTGTAGATTTTGGAGCTATTAGTCAACAGGAACTTCGGCCAATTTGACTAAACCGTACAAAAGTTCTCTTGAAATAGATTTTCATTTATTGATTTGAATTTATATTTCATTAATACTTTAGTTTCTCTTATTATTCCAAAGATTTATTTTGTTTTTGTAAGAAATCTCATTTTAGTGATTGGCTATTACTATTCCAAATGTAGCGATTTTTGTTAAATTATTAAAATGTACGTACATCTTTTACCGTCAGGCGATTATAACGTATACTAATACAATCATTGGTTTATGAAAATATGTACGATACGATACGATTAACAGAATATCGCAGTAAGGAAATAGGGTATTACACTCTTTTTTAATGTTTTAATTTGATGCTAAGACAGTAAACCGCAAAAATTTGATTGATGAGATTTGTAAATAATAAATTATATTAGTACGAAATAAGCAGTTTGGTTCAATGGTATTAATTACTATCCTGATGTACTAAATAAATAGGTAATACAATTGTGTTTTTTAGCAAATTTCGAACGGAGGAATGTTAGTAATAGTTAAAGTTTATAATGTAAAAGTGCAGAAAGGTAAATTTTTTAATCAATGTATATTATAAATTATGAGAAAACGGCTACAAAAAGATACGTTCATACGTCCAGTGTTTCATATAATGTTGACCTGTCATGATACGGAACATCTATACAATGACAGTTTAAGTTTTACTGGTCAATGAGTTCTTGAATTAAGGCCTAAATTTAACCACCAGGCGATATCTAGTTAAGACTAAACCATAAATTCTAATTATCTAACAAACTTTAAACGACCAATTCTTGAATAATATAAATACAAAAATGTAACTCTGAAACGACTCTAATGATTTGGATCAAATTTGTATTTAGATAAGATTTTGTTTTTTATATTAATATACATATGTATTGTGAAAAAATACAATTTCCCAAAAGAAAAGACCGACGCCCGGTCACCCAGGTAGTTAGATACTTGAATCTTGGGTAACGAATGCACTCAGATAAGGATGTTTGACACTCGTGACCCTTAGACCAGGCAGGCCAAATATCTAGGTGTAATCCATGACGATCGCCTATTCTTCGGACCTCACATAACCGTAACCGGCGGTTCGTAACCGGGTCGCTTCCGTGTTATGTCGACTCCATGGCTTACTGAATGCTCGTTCGAAGTTGTCGCTTAGGAGTAAACTCAAACTTTACACAGCTTGTGTTAGACCGATCATGATATATGGTAGTGTTGTTTTCGCACACGCTAGGGAACAGAATCAGGAAATTCATAAAACAGAGCTCCCTTAGCTGCTTTGACTCTGCTCCGACTAAACGCAACCCAGTAGCGGTTGCGGCTGTAAATGACACACATACTCTGGGAGAGCTAGATGATATAATCACACTCGCTCAACGTAGAGCTTACACAGCTCGCGAAGCTATCACAAATCATCCGCGATTCCAAACCGAATACGCGCCGCGTTTACTTTTTAATTGTAGGTCTAGGTCACCCTAATTTACCAGCAACGCCGCAAGACGAGCTTCCTACCCCAAAGAGAGTAAATAAAATCGGTTAAAGTGCCATAAACGCTCACTGAAAGCTCGTCTAAGGTTATCGAGCCCATCTGCAGCCAACAGCCATAAATCACACAAAAAAATGCAAAGCCCACTACATATATGGTCTCTCAATCATAAGTAAGGGAAAATGCTTGTATCGTGTGTTTAAAATTGATCATGCCGAACATCAAGTGTTCAATCCAAAAGGTCGTAAGGTCTTGGTACTAGCCGCGTATTATACATATATAACGTAATGTTATTTGCATTGTTCTTATGAAAAATTCAAAAGAATTAAGGAGCTGTGTTGGCTAGCATCGTAAACATTTCATAGTGTTTTTACGACAGTACCCAACGGGCCTCGGTCTTGTAAGCGGACATGCCTTTGGTTCGTGTACGAACGTTTAGCTACATTCGTTGGTTTATTTTTAACGTGTAGGTTTTGTGGAACAATAGCATCGTGACAACTGTATTATGTTGGAATTTTAACGGCTGTGTGAAGTTTACTAAAACTGTTCATAATTAAATTAGCTAAATTATATGTATTGTACAATGTGTGGATTTTATTGTTACTAGAGTTTCGAATGTAGAAACTTAGCTTAAAATTAAATACTGTAATTTTCTATTCTAGGTCAATATGGGACGTATACTAGGTCAGAAAGATTTTACAGCCACATGCAATTTTACATTATAATAATATGTAAAATAGTCGTGCTAGTTCCAAGGTCTAAACAGATTTTCAAATGCGAAATTAAAAAAATACAAACAGTTTTCTGTATTAGATCTCGCGATTGCTGATAAAATGTTTCGTTTTTTTTATGGCATAGGGGGCAAACGAGCAGTCGAGTCACCTCACATGTTAAATGACTACCGCCGCCCATGGGCACCTGCAACTGAAGAGTCATAAGTGCGTTACCGGCCTTTAAGGTGGGAGTAGGGGAAGTGCGGAAGGGGGGGGGGGAGAGGGGGGGGGGGAGGGAAGTGTTAGGGCCCCCGGTAATCTCACTCACTAGGCGAAAAGCAAGTATTTGCTTCACTGCCGGATTTCTGTGAGGCCGTGGTGTCACTCCGATCGAGCCAGCCCATACGTGCCGAAACCATGGCTCTCCCACAATAAAAAAAAAACGTTTGTCAACATTTTGTTGCCATTATTAGAAACAAATATATTTTACAGCCGTTCGCCACTGTGCCAAATATAGGCAGCGTAAAGAATAGATATTTACTTACGATTTGACTGTATTTTTTGTGGCTAACAATTTGGTTTGACTTTAACTAAACGAACCGAAAGAAAATTTTTGTAGAGTAGTAGACTGAGTGTTGTTTTTGTAAATAGTTTCTTTTATCATTGCGGTAGGCAGACATACAAACTTAAAACTCGCTTGATGGTCACCATAACCTTTTATATTTTGTAACATGAGCATAACCACCACCTTCGCTTGTTCCGAGAAATAGCAAGACGAGTTACCTACAGACACTACCGGACATGATGCAACACGCTCCATTATGTAGCAGAACGCACACAGAGAGCTGAAGTTTACCACAGACTTAGTATTACCAGGTACTATTATGTATTCTGTGGTATTACGATAACGGATTTAAATTTGACTGGGTCACTGGGATCGTCAATATGTTTATAAGTCTCCTTTGCCACCAAAAAAGGGTTTGGTTTGTCTTGATGTTTTTTGATATTTTATTACAGAAATTTCTTTGGAAACGATTTTAGGAAAGGCTGACGATTCACGTAGTCAAAATCAAAAAGTAGTTCAAACTCAAAAAAAATAAAATGCAGTCCTCACAAGACAAATAACAAAGTTGCGCTGCAATCATAGTTTTGTAAGTTTTGTAAATCGTTAAAACAAAACTAATTTACAAAAAGTGCAACAGGAAAAATCCTTAGCCTCATTTAAAAAGCTTATAAAATACATAGCCTATTAACATGGACCTAATCATACTGGGCAACCTAATTAGCGTAATGACTCATAAACATTAATTTAAATCTTCTGTTAGTATAAATCGATACTGAAGTTGTGCCTACACACTGTATATTAAAGACAAACAATGAACCCTGTACTTGTAAACAGGAGTTGCCCTTGCGGCGATTTGCAATAACCCCGCAGTATGATGTTTAATGTCAAGTTAAGCTACATTCAAACGGGACCTCAAGTTTGTCATTAAGGAATCTAGGTACATACCTAGCCACCTTAGGCATATGCCTAAGGTGGCTAGGTAAAAGTATGATATATATTAAAAAGTCCATGTCCTAACACTAGTCGACAACTCTTACACAAGAAAGTATCGCATAGCTGTTTTAAATCATCCTCATCCTCCACGGCTTTTCCCAACTAATTTGGGGTCGGCTTTCATTCTACCTACGATACGACGGCCGAACTTTGATATTTTACTACGTGAAGCAACTGCCATCAAACCTCCACAACCCAAATACTAGGCGATATAGAAGTTCTGTAGTTAGACCGATCTCCAACTATCCGAAACGAATGCCACAAGTGTTCGTATGGCAACCGGGACCGACGGCTTAACGTGTTCTCCAAAGCACGAAGGGTAGGCATCCTGATGGGTGACCATTCTTAATACATTGAGACAGTCTCAGGAGACTGACCTAACTAGTATTACTTAACCTTGTAATGTGCTAACCTACTCGGTTACCACTTAGCCACGAGACTTTCAGCATAGCTGTTTTAAAATCAGGTTAAAGACATATGAAGCGCCCCTTGGTTGAGGAGTTTCTAAGGACACTTTCGGGTGCGCCTAAGGCTATGGCTATCGCCATGACCAATGGTGCTTATTTATACCGCGACCACATCTACGGTATTATACTGTTTAAACTTACTAATAATAGTGTTCTTGTTTTCCACGGAAACTAAGCTGAATGCTCGTATTGCAAATGCAATACGAGCATTCAGCTTAGTTTGTCATCACATATAAGACTACGCAAACCTCGTGTGGTGTGGTCCGTAATCTGAATCGTCATCATGAGTTGTCCTAAGACTCTAAAATCGACGATCGATCTAATCAAGAGAAAGATTAGATTAGGAGAACTCTAAATTATGCATGTTTCCTCAAGATATTTTCCTTCACTATCAACCATGGTGAACTTTGAAAATTAAGAGAAGCTCCACCGAAGAACAAACTTTCACCTTAAATGTAAGATATCGCTTATTATCGTAACCGTTATTCCGTTTTATAACCGCCTTCATAAATATTTTTTGCCCTTATAGCGTCTTGTTGTGTAAACATACCCTTACTTGTAAGGGCTGTAAGGTCGCAGTGATGTATGTATTTGCAAATGCTACGTTACTCGTAATTACACTACATGAGCCTAACCATATTATGATTATTTAACTCTCAAACTAAACTTTACTATTGTGTTGTGTTTTACTTTTGCAGCTTGTGCTACGAAGTGAAAAATGTGAAGCTTTATGCATATTTTAACTTAACAATAATTTTTAACCACAATTTCGCCCATATTAGATCTTCCAAAAGATAGTCTATATAGGGTATAAACTACTTCCAAATCCATTAAACCATCAAACATACCTACTAACTAGCACATACAAGCACGCACACATTAATGTGTAGTGTAGCAGCTTAAATGAAATGTCAACATTTGACCATAGTCTACTGAAAAGGTATCCGTGGGTAGATTCTCAGTATTTTTCTTTATTTATAGGGTTTTTGTTACCTCTAACTTTCTTTCACTTAAATTCGTTACTAGTACCAAGATCGTTAGACTTTAACGTTGGAAATGTTTACTAAATACACAGGTGTTTCGTAACGTTACGTTTAGTACTGTGTTTGGTGCCTTGCTCCATTCGATTGTGTGAGGTTTGCGAACGGAAAAGGTATTATTGTCTTCGGCCTGCAAATGCAGTTTACTTGCCCTGCGACTTTCTGAGTATCATTCTCGTAGTTTTGATTCGTTTCACAGGGAATGGTAAGCAAAAATGGTAAAAAAAAAAAAAAAAAAATTTAATGAAGGCCAATTTAAAGCTATCAAAAAACCGTTTTGCCAAAAACGGTATTTCATGTTTTTTAATGATAATCCATATAAGGATTAAATTCTTGTTATATTATTGTTATCATCATCGTAATACTAAATATTTAGTTAAGAGCTTATCTTTGCACGTACCATTTTCTTGTGTTATACTAGACAATAGTATTCAAATCAACCGTCACAATATACATAATAAGCTAACCCGACGGGACGCGATCTTTATCAGTCCATTCGCTACTGTCTGTATTTTTAACCGACTTCAAAAAAGACGTTATCAATTCGAAACGTAGGAAGTAATATTATTAGAATTGCACAATATTCTTGTATATATGTATGTTTATCCATGTTTTAAAGCTCTTCTTTAACAATCTTTGTAAGTTTGTTAGTTTGGGTCTTAGAAGCCGAATGAAAATCAATTTTCCGAGCAAATTTCTGTAATTTTTTTTTCTTAAGAACCTTCTCCTGACAATAACAAATAAAAAATAAAAAAGAATTAGCGAAGTCGATCCAGCCGTTCACGCGTGATGCCGTGACCAAGGGAAATAGGGATTCATTTTTATATATATAGACATAAAATTATGTAAATTTTGCAAGCCTATTTTCTTATTTTTGGTGCATTTAAATATAAACTTGTTTTGAATAATAGTTTTTAAAGGTAATTTGTTTGTCTTACGAATAATACGAGGAAATCTTGTCAGAGCTCGGGATTGGCTTTTGGGCTTATCAAAGCAGTCAAATACATTTATGGCACCAATAACTGAATAGTCTTACAATTGGCGTTATAACCGATGTGTTGACTTCTAATAAATTTAATAAAATATGTGACGTATTGTAACCTTCATTCTTGGGAGTTATTTAGTATTATCTCGAAGGTTAAGCCCAGCATTCTAGTCTATGGCCTATCTTCTCTTCTCTTTTAAAATCAGGTTGGTGTTGACATCTAAATAAAATTATATCGTCAGCAGAAATGTGTGACTATACCTGAGAGAAAGATCGATGAAGATCGTATTTACTGTCATTACTTTTGTAAATAGTCGGCCACCTATGGATCTACTAGCGACAAGGTACCTACCTTAACATTTCTCGTAACTTCTTAATAAAAACATTGTGTTTTTACTAGGATAAAGTATACAAGTAGGCATATTTATGTGAGTCTATTTTTCACGGTTAGTTTACAAGGCCATGTATTGAACAGTGCTTGGAGTCCTCATTAATTTTCACTAGTTTGTCCCGCGGCACGGCCTTCGTGCGGCCCTAACATAAATTCCGAGATAACTTGGACAAACAAGTCCAAGTCCAAATAAGTATAGCCTTTTAGAATGTGTCCCAAGTGACGAACTCGTTTGTGTACTGAAATAAATAATTAAACTCTGTTTCTTTTAGTGAAAAAAAGTTCAAGAATATTATTGTGTCGACTAAATATGTTTTTTAAGTTTACTCAACGACTATTTAAACAACTTTTACGATTTCTATCAAAATGACAGATATGCGTCCATCATGCATAGTAAGTATGCACTAGCAACAGAAATCAATAGTAATTAATTAGTCGAGTTCATCACTAAGCTGTTATTGAATATGAATATCACGCAAAATCAAAATACTGGCGAAATTAAGAATCTAATTCCAACAATTTATATTTTTCCATAAATGCCCTACATTTTAATCATATTTATTTTGAAATAAAGAAAGAGCTGAATATAGAATTGAAAGCGAACATTTCGGTGTAAATCTCCGGTTTGCATTACACCACTGAGTCGGAGAACATCGTAGAAACCGGTACACATCAGTACGCGCCTGCACATGCGCTAAACACCGATATCTTCACGCCAAGGATGCAGTTTCTGAAAATTCAGCCTGCATGCCATATGTCAAAGGAGTAACGGATAAGATCTATATTGCGATAGTATACACACTAGGCATAAAGTTTCAAAACATCGTGGGTACGCCGAAGCATGTCTTGCCGTTACAAACTTCAGGTGTCTACAAAATAAACTGCAGCTGCGGTAGTTCCTATATAAGCCAAACAAAGCGGACTATTGCTGAAAGTGTCAAAGAAAATATCGCTGCTGTGAAGAACCGACAGATTAGCAAATCAGCGATTGCAGAACATGCACTCAAAGCGGGCACCAATCACTGGATTGAATTTCACCGTACGCAAGTCCTCTCTACAGAACTCCACTTTTACTCAAGAGTTGTATGTGAAGCGATTGAAATTCAAAAACACAAAAGTTTCAATCGGGGAGCTGGTTTCAAATTATCTACAGCGTGGAATCCAGTGACAACAAACATGCCACCTTGCTTTTATGCGTTGTCGGAAAACACCAAATAAGGACATATGTGTTTGCTTACTAAATATGTAGTAGGTGACTGTTAATATAGTATGTGATGGTACATACCGAAACCAAAATATTAAAAATATCGAACATGTGCGGGTGGATGAAGAACGGTCTCGACGACGGAGGGCGTGCACCACTGTGCCAGTCAGCCTGTGACCACGGCTAGCCCAATCTTATCGAAACGTCACACAATTCAGAGGTATGTAATACCTATTTCGTGATCGCGTTAATTCCCGTCCGTGTAAATACATAAATATATCATGGAACGCGAAAGTTTAAAAGTTATATTATATTTTATACGATTTTATACAAAGTTTCAATGAAGTGAAAAAAACATTTTTCAGCTTTGTAAAATATTATTATAGGAATAATATTTTACAAAGCTGAAAAATATTTTTTTTAATATTACATCTATTGTTACATAGCAAGTTTATATAACAAACAGGGCACCGAAAAGAAACGACAAAAAATCTCCTTGTTTTCGTTTATTGAGGATTATAGCCAATAAAATATTCTAGTAGTTTTGTCCAGTATTTTTATATAAGTAAAGATTTTACGACTAAAAATGGGTAAAAGTATTATCTGGCAATCATACTCAGACGTAATTGAAGCCTCGTTTAAAGCAAAGAACGAGCAGAAACTTGCTCTTCTTTGTAATAAACACCATGAGCTTTTGCCGTCGGATATAGCAATACCTTTGTATAGGAAGGTGAATGAAGCTTAAAATAGTGATAGTAAATATAGAGCTCATGTTTGTAACGTAACAAAGAAAATGCCGAGACTTTATTGCAATAGTTGTAGAGCTTTATCTTTCTAGGTAGTGGGTGACATTATGGATGATGACACACATTCACCCACATGCACCCACACGCACACACGCACGCACACGCAAATGCACTCACCATTCTATTCTATTGGCAATTAGGCGTATATTATACTATGACAGGGGACGGCACTAAAAACGCAATACAAACATTTTGCTTGCGACAATTTAAAGTGTGTGCAGAATTTAATTAGCCAAAAGACTTACATTCTATTCTAAACACAGACGACTCTTTGTTCAAGTAATTGATAACATATCTTTTGAAATTATTCTGCAATTCTTAAATAGCGCTTTCCCTGTTGTGTGTGGCATGTTAATTTTTATTCAATCAAAATATTTTTTTAAGGAACAGACCGTTATTTGGTTTTGCATACTGAATATGCCTCGGTGTCATAAATTCTCTAGTCGAACAGAAAGACAACAAAAGAGAAGCAATTATCTTTTGGGAAATACACGCGGACATATTGAAAATAATTTAGTAATTTTTCATGATAATTTTAAATGTGCTTTGAATATTGTATTGTGAATTTTATTAGTGAATACTATGGATCAATGGATTGTATCATGTCGCTTTTGTATCGCAAAAAAAATTCTGTCTGCAATTACTCAAAATGATTCATCTTCTTTCACATCATGTTGTCATGAAGGGAAAGTTTCTTTGTTGCCATTATATGAAATTCGTTTTTTTTGTAATAATTTGTTCAATGGATTAAATTCAAATCATTCTCCTTGAAAACGTAAATTAAAAATCTTTTTTGAAAGTATTCATGCCTATAACTCAGCATTTGCAATGATAACTTCTAAAATTGATACAAACTACATTGATACAATATCAGTGTCAGTCAGTCAGAATATTGTAGGAGTCCATACTATGCGTAGTTGTATTTTTGTGATGTTCATACTGCGGTTAACTTCAGGGTTACGTGCAAATATGCGATGTGATATAATCAATTAATGCGGGTAGGTAATTGCAATTGAATTAGATAGAAGTAATCCATTTGTTTGATCTTTTAAAGCAAGACAGGAATTTTACAATTGAGCTGTCACCATTTGTAAGGTGTTGAGGTTATTAAGGATAAAAGAGATTTAGACATTAGAGTATTTCATGATGTTGATGTTGAGTTTACTTTTAGTACCATATATGGAGAACCACCTGTAGATGCTATGTATACACATTATGGTAAACCAAGTTTATTAATTCAGAAGATTTGACGTTGAAAGCTTGTGTGATTTAGAAAATGATCCAATTAAAAAAAGACATTATTTGTAGACAAAAGGGTAAGTAAGTAAGTTCTGACTTTGGTAAAGATATTATAGAATGGCCACCACAAATCATTGGATATATTAATTACATAATTGATGACCTTTATGGTAATATTTTCGAAACTGATGATAACGAATAATGATTGTAGTTTAATTACATTACATTACATGTAGAAATTAATGCTCTGGTAGACGCACTTTGGTGATGACAGTAATACCCTTCTACCTCCACCTGTTTTTAAGTCCAGCCATAACCTCTTTAGCCTAATGTTATTATTATTAAAAAAATATATTATTATCACAAATAAGTAAAATTATATTTTTGTTGCATAGAAGCTTTTAGTTACCAATAACGGCATAAAGAAACACGTCCCTAGGACAGTATTCTAATTATTTTGCTTTCTAGGCCCGAACTTAGCGTAGCTTGTACTATGTGCTCTAGAACACGGATAAACATTCAGAGACTTTTATACATACACATAGAACGGTCTAGACTGACTGAATATACCCAGACTGATTTTATTTCATTGCACTGCATTTAAATGTATATAATTCATGTATACAAATATTTGCACCGAACCGGTTAGCTGATTAGCCGATAAAATCCAACCCGCGTCCTTCGACGTGCCAGTCAAATGCTATACTGCCGGCCACATAGATCGTTAACGTTACGGTTATCATGTTTTTTTATAATTGAAAAAGAAATAAAAATATATATAGGTTTTTTCATTACAAAAAATCTTCATAAAGAAAAACAGATAGGTAATCTAAATATTTTGGACCACTACTTCTCAAGTTAGTGCCGATAATAAAGAAAAATAATCATCATAAGGGAAAGGTTAACAAACATCCATATATAAATTATTAAAGACCGTTAATTAATGGAGTATTCAATCAGACGAACCTGAAGTTGGACGCATGAAGTCAGTTTGGGAGCACAAGTGTTGAACTGAAACACTATTTACGTAAATAAACTCGTCGAGTTAAGGCGGTCTACGTCGGCGGGGTTCGTTTAAACTTTTAATCGCTTTCGAGCCGTGATAAACAAATTTTAATTAAGTTTTAATATCACCACGTAATTGCTGAGTGGATGGGTTATCACAATTATTTACGTTTATGAATATTTAAGTTGGAAGAGTAGAGTTTGAAGTCTATGAATAACAATCAATCGGTGTTTACAAAATTCTTTTCTGTCTTTAGTAGAGCATCAGTTCTCAAATATATTGCCATGCAATAGTTTTAATGATTTGAAGAACATTTTTAACCCAACCCTTTTTTATCTCAAAAAATGTGTTAATTTATGCAAATTATTCGATGATGTTTTTTATGTTTGTCAATATGTATGATTTCTTGGTAATGGCTAATCGATAGCCACTTAAAACAATTTTTATGGGTATTCTTCTATAAATTAAGTACGATAACTCTCCGTGGTATAGATTGGTCTTCCGTGGTCTTATGCAGTAAGCTTACCGTGGGTCCTCTGAAATGTAAAAAATGTCTGTTGTAAGTTTAACTTATAACACCAGTTGTAGTTTATAAAGTATATTTGTCTTGTCTTGTTTGTTGCTTTAGTTTGGTAAAATACATAAATGTATACAAGTTTATTTTAATTTATTTCTTTGCTGTACAATAAAGAGTTTATCTATGAATCTATGTATATTATAAGTATTCACAATTTACACAAGTCCAAATTTTGCGGCCATTTCCGATATTTTACACAATAAAAAACGTATTTCAATTCAGTACAAAGTCTGTTAAGCAAAAGAGCTTGGAAGCCACATGAATGACCAAAATTCGTTCAATTTGTGTACCGGCTCCCCACATTTATCCCTTGACGTATTTTTTATTTATCAACTTAGGTACTTTCTTTGTTTCCACGAAGCTTATTGTTAATTTCATCGTGTAACGGTCTCACTGAAGAAGTTTTTATGCTTAACATTGGCTTCCGGGAAATTGGTTATGACTCGTAAAAATTGTGCTTTGTTTTTCATTTGCGTGGTTTCAATGAATCCAAAATAAAATATTTACACAATACTGTTCTGTTTTTGATGCCCTAATAGTTTAATGATTCGATTTATTATTTGTGTTGTTCTAACTTCATTCTATTTTTATACAACACACATTTGCCACAAATGTATATAAAGGAATGTTGGTGACACCGATAAATTAACTAAAGGAAATTAAGAAACTGTTAAATAACAATAACAAAATAAAACAATACAAAAATACCTACCATAAGTTTGCCTTGCCTATCTAAAAAGTTTTGCATATAATCTAAGATCATAGGGACCACGACATGGACGGATTTTGGAACCCATTCTTGTTCTTTATCTTTTCGTTATTTCATTTCTTTCTAATGATTGTGATGATGATTAATTGTATTTAAATTATGTGTATGAGTTTAGTTAGGCCAACAAGTTTATTTTTATTGTTTTCCGCTTTTCAGTTCCTTTCTTTTTTCGGCTAAAATATAATAATTAATGGCTACTTTAAACAAAATTCTTACTTACCTACCTTCCTTAAATTAAATTCCTAATAAATAATATCATTTTTAATATTCATTTCTATTTATTATAAATATTTAAGCAATCATCTTTTATTAGATATACTATTCTCATTGAGAAGAATGAATAAGCAAAAAAAAAATACATACAGCCGAACATAAAACCTCCTCCTTTTTTTGAAGATGGTTAAAACACGGGGAAGCTGCTGTAATCCGTTGACAAGTTTCTTCGACTGTCTCCGTCATCAGATCGACTACAAGTTTCCGTCACATTGAGTGTCACTAGAACAATATATTATTATGTGTGTCAAGTGTCAACAGAATCGGTTCACAGATGAAAATTCAGTAAGTTCACAATCAATCATTCCCTATTTTTCTACCCTTTGTGTTGATTTTTTTTTAAATCAACCACAAATTTCATAATATTTTTTGTTAAATATGTAGCAAAAATTGTAAATAATGTTTTTGAGACTATAATGCTTTCAGTAAATAAGTACTTGCAACAGAAAAAAAACTCTTTTTGTTCACTTGACAAGTGAAATCGAGATAATGCTACCATTTTTCATCTCGGTAGGAGTGTGGACGATGCGACGTTATTCTGAACGAATTGTACCTCGGGGTACGAATTTAATCTCAGAATTCAGCGTGTCAGATTCATAAGAAATGCCTCTCCGGTAATATTTTGAGTTTTATGTACGTATACATGGATCTTTGTTTTCACAGCGGGTATTTGAACGTTTATTACACTCATAAAAAATATTGGCCTTTTGAAAATTACATAAACGTCATTCCAAACGTTAGTTTCATATAATCTTGTTTTATAGTCACGGTCTCTCGGTAGAGAGTATATGTGTTCTGTGGTCACGGCTGCATCGGCAGAAACGGAAGCCACGGCAACTCAACCACAGGTGGAATTCAATAAAGAGGTACATTTCTCCGACCCCAGGTAAGTCTAAAAATATATAATTTGTTAAAAAAAAATAGTATTACAGACAAGCGTCTATAGGCTATAGAACATACTATCAGAATTCAATGCGCATATAAAGTGCCGTATCTGTACTATCGATCGTAGTAGATTTCCTTCGTCTGGAGCCAATCCTTGGAACAGAATCAGGTCATGTTCTTTATAAAAATGCGTTGTCATTGTAACTAAACCACCATATTAAGTGTATTTACTCGTGGGAGAGCCATGCTTCGGCAGGTATGGGCCGGCTCGACCGGAGTGATACCACGGCCTCACAGAAAACCAGCAGTTAAGCAATGCTTAATTCACTTTTCGCCGCGTGATTGAGGTAGGAGGCCCTACCTCACACTCACGGTAGCCCTAACCCTTTCCTCCCCCTCTTCCTCCCTTAAAGGCCCGGAACGCACTTGTGACTTTTGAGTTGCAGGTGCCCATGGGCGGCGTTAGTCATTTACCATCAGGTGACCCGTCTGCTGGTTTGCCTATATCATACAAAAAATATATATATATATATATAAAATTCAACTCCATAAGATGCAAGCAAGTGGTTTTAATTCAGCTTGCAAGATTTGAACCAAACTAACAAACTTTGCAAGTTAAATAAAAGCTTGTAATAATAATTTTCAATACGCAGTCACCTGATTGCTACAACTGTGAAGATTCTTGATCGTATAACCAAGTTACATGTAACAAGAAAACTAGATAAGTATTTTTTAAAAGTGCAATCGTTAGTAGAAAATACTTTTAGCTGTAGCTAACAGTGTCTAGAATAAACACGCCACCTTTGCACCTTGATACAAAATTAATCCGAAGCCTGTTACAGAAGGGTTTGTTTTCCTTAACGAAGCGTCTCTGGCGTTGCTTCATAATGCACTTATGATTTATTGCATCACAATCTGCAGAAAATTTTCATAAATATTTTTCCTTTATTTTATACAGCGTTCAAAATTGGACTTGAAATAGCGAACGTTCATTCCGAAGTAGTCCACTTTTTGTCTGTTGAATGTTTTTTAAAGGGTGAGTTTAAATCACATAATTTCTTTATTATTGTATGGAAAATTAAATTCAAGAGTTAATACGAGCACAGAAGAATTTCTTGTCAAATTGGGCTAGGGAAGCATATAAGCAGCGGTTAAGCAGTACTAACAGCGTAGTGTAGTATTTGTGTTAGTAAGAAGCGTTGACGTTTCTTTTTTGCGAGTAGGGGTCGCATACCGGGATCCCGGATTTCAAAAATATCGGGATACCGCACTAAATCAAGCACTAAAAAATACCGGTATTCGTTTTACAAAAACCAGGCTTTCGGTATTTTCGGAATTAATAAAAAATAATGATCCAATTAGTTAGATTAATAATTTTAATAAATTGTAAATAAATTTGTAGATAGTTTAGATGAAACGGTTAGAAGTTTCGACGAGTAGTCCCAAATTCGTACGTCGATAGTGGTAGCGGCGTGCGTGGCGTGGACGTGTAGCTGTTTATAGGTAATCCAATTTCGATGATAATTTTTCTATTAAAGTTGTTCCCGTTTAAATTTGAAAACAACCTTTTACCCAAAGGGTAAAAAAGTAGAGAATGAATGATTGTTCTCCCACGTAGTTTTCATCTGCGAACTGATTTTGTTGTTACAAGATGATGGAGACCTGTAGTTGATCTGATGATGTAGACGGAAGCCAGTCAAGAAAACTCCTCAACGGTTTACAGCAGCTACCTCGCGCTTGGGCTAAGTTTATGAGCTCGTTGGATTTTTTTAGAAATATTGATTTTAATCGATTTTATTTGAATTGATTTTGAAAACGAGATATCACATGAAATGTAAAAAAAGTATTTTTTTCTATTAAATTGATAAAAAAAAATGACGCTCACTTGTCCAGATTGCGGGTATTGAAATTCTTAAACAGCGCATTTTTTTACTATTTATCCGCAAATAAAAATGCGTGGTAATCCAAAATTTAAGTATTTTAGTTCCTTGACTGGGCTAAATACTAAATATTCGCCCACGCCTTCGGCCAAAGCGTCGAATATTCGGCGCCGGAATATGTGACAAAATATGACTAAGTACATTTTCCAGGTGACTACTACTCGTACCTATTTTAAGCGTCGTGTCCAACACCGCAGGCGTAATTACCTTCGTTTGGAAAAGTGTATTTAAACCTCACAGATTTCATTAAGTGTTATTTATAGGTAGCATAGCATAGATTACATGGTGAGTTTATGAGGAAAAGCGCAATAGTTTTAGTAATACCAAATCACCATCACTCTCTAAACTATAACCTGACTAAATTTTTTCATGTAAGATGTAAACCTTATTCACTTTGAAACAAGGTCTTATTTCATTTCAACAAGTATGTAACATATGTCGCTACCGAAATAAGCAATGTATTTATCGACTATAGTCTGACACGCTTAAATGAATTTCAATACCACGTAACGAGAGCCGCTATTCGTTGAATATATCTATATATATATCTCTTCTGCTCTGTGTTTTTAGTAACCGTCTTCCCAGGTGCCGATTAAAATAACGTTATCTTAGTTCATTTTCAACAAGTTTTTATACGGCATTTGAATGATTGGGGACTATCGCTGCGTGGTAATTATACGGCATTTGAATAAATGGGGACTCTCGCTGCGTGGAAATAAAGTTGAGTTTATGTTGATAGGTTTTAGTTAAATTTAGTGGCGCTGAGAAGAAATAGATGCCAGTAACAAATAGACCTTGTTACGAAGAAGACAAGGTTGATTTCATATGACGACATTAAGTCAGATTATAGTTTAGTGAGTGTGTCATAGAATCTGCACCGCTGGTTGCCGACCATGTTTGACTGTTTGTTTAGATAAGACAACGTCTCTGCGTTGTTATAACAATAATTTATTTATAATTACGTGAGGGGAATTCTTTTCACCCATTTTTTAAGCACACACGCACTGACAGGAATCTGATTTTATCACTTAAAGTTTATAAGTAAAAAAAGTGCAGTAAGCTAAACTGTTTAAAAAATATGTGCTATAAAGTTAAAAATTATGTAAAAACATTTACATCAAGCTATAGGCGTCCAGTATATATTTAAACCTGACAAAAGTCTATACAATGAGAGTTCAAATTATACTGGTCTTTAAACTGTCGACCATCCGGCAATCTCTAGTATTTATTATTATACAACTATCTATTCTACTAATATTATAAACGTGAAAGTTTGTGAGTAAGTATGTATTTTGTTGTGTTTGATGTTTTGTTTGTTGATCTTTCATGGAAAATCTACTAAACTGATTGCGATGAAGCTTGGTATGTTAGCTGGACACCTGGATTAATACATTGGCTACTTTTTATCCCGATATTATCACGGCATCGGGACTTACGCGCGTGAAAGATCGGGGTACAGATAGTATATTATAAATATAATTAACAATATTCTGTTTTCATTTAGTACTACACATTACTTGTCGCATTGGTATCGATTTTATAAACATTTATTTTTATCTGACGTTTTTCTATGTATATTATTATGTTTGCACGTAATGCATTCACATTTGCCCGGGACACTCGTTCATGTCAATTTGTTCACCCTGTCTATTACTATAGTCATCTACATGTGATAATATAGCAATCTATAGTAAGCAGCTAAATTTCAAAATAAAGATACTACTATTATTATTCCACATTTACTTTTGCCAAAAACTCTTAGTCATGCTTAACAAGCTAGAAGTGTTATGTCATACGACTTTATGTCTCCTAAGAAGAAGTTTGATCACTGCTTTCAAACATTGAGACGCACGAACTAGGATTTATTTTAACAATATTTGCTGTATCGCTCGGCGGCAGACAGGGAGCTTATAAGTTGCAGTTACACAGGCGGTAATGAATGCAGCCGGGATTACCAAGCCCGACCTACGCCCAATTACATAAAAGTTCTCTGACATCGGGAATCCGATGCGATACATTATCCGACGTGGTGGCGTATTTGCCAACCTTTCAAAGCGTTTTATATATTGATAGTCAATTAATTTTGTTGGTTTCCGTTGATGGGCTGTAAGAGCCATAGAATGATGCTTTAAATAGAAAATACTGACTGAGGTTGAACAGAAGCACCGTAGACGCTTTAATTTACTTTTGAAGTAAAAGACGGTAACGACAAAATAAGTACCGTCGCCTTCAATGCACTTAAGCCATTCTACTATAGAAACATTAATTAGTTATGTTGCTCACCTTAGGATTGTTTTTGAAGTGAAAACTTCTTTAGACTCTCACTCTCACTTTTTGGGATGGGTACAATTAAACATTAAACTCGCGTCAGGACACGTGACCCTGATGTCCGACGACACGTGACCCTGATGTCCGACTGTCCTCTGTTTCTACGTATGACGTACGTACGTACGTATGAATTCGTACGACGGAGCCGAGTTTCTTATATTTACATGTGCAGAGTCGGAGATACTTGGAGAGGGACAGGGACAGGAACAGAGAGAGAGAGAGAACTGAACTCATGACCGTCACGCTAATAATACATGTGTAGATCCACTAGAGCTCTTTATTAATTAATGTCACCAGCCTGTTAATGTGACATTTTAAGTTCGTCGTTTCGTTTAAGTTTCCATTTCTGTCGGTAGTCCCATAACTGCCTATTTTTTTCTTTAAATCATAGTAAGGTCGTGGCCCTCGAGGAACCTATTGGCAACAAATCTGGAAAACACGCTTACCATGCAATGACACATTTATTGTCAACGCTTACACGTGCCCGATACCCATCTTTAACTGCTCCTGTTCACAAAATGTAAGAGCCCCACATATCAAATACTTATCTAACTGTATTGTACATAAATGTACTTTCCTCCAAAATAAGAAGAATCATTTTGTATATTATTACACCTTGGACAACTAGCCGACATACATCATCTACTAATGGTATCATCATCATCATCTTAGCGTTTATCCCAGTTGCGTCTGATGACGCCTGGGGTCCGCTTTCCAGCTTTTTCTCCTCCACTTCGCACAATCTTCTTCATCCTGCGGAATCGTACTAATCGTATATACTGCCTTATGCGAATCTCTTCTGACTCAGTGTAACGGGGCCTGGGGCGGAGCAGTAAAATGTCACCAAGTCAGCAGGAAGACGTGGATTTTTTACTAAGAGAGGAATATTGGCTACGGTTGTATTTGATAAAGGGAAGACTATTACTGCTGCATGATATACTGAGGTATGTCTACCTCAAGTATTAGAAGCCTTAAAAAATTAACGACCAAACTCAAGATTCGATACTTGACTTTTGTATCAAGATTATACCCCTGCACATCGAGCCGGCAAATCTACGGACTATTTTGCACCAAGTTGGGACATCCTCCATATACATAGTCCAGATTTAGCGCCATGCAACTTTGCGCTATTCCCGTATGTATTAAAAAAACAGAACGGACGCAAGTTTTCGAGCGATGAGCATAAAGCTAAAGCCAAATACACACAGTTCAACAAATTTTTTTTCAGTCTATCCTCTCAAGAGATTGCGTAATTTGTTTGAATATGTATAGTTTATGGGCTAGACTGGACATATTATGCTACTTGAATTGACGATAAAGTACACATAATTATGTATTTACGCGATCACGAAATAGGTATATATATACCTCTGAATTGCCTGACATTTCGACCAGGTTGCACTGGCCGTGGTCACAGGCTGACTGCTATTTCGTGATCGCGTTAATTCCCGTGTAAATACATAATTATATCATGGAACGCGAAAGTTTAAAAGTTAGTAGAGAAAGTACACAGTTCTTGAGGGATAACTTATCGTGTCAGAAATAAAGCAAGTTAAAGTTATTATCACTACATATTATAAAACAAAGTCCCCCGCCGCTTCTGTCTGTCTGTTCGCGATAAACTCAAAAACTACTCAACGGATTTTTATGCAGTTTTTACCAATAGATAGAGCGATTCATGAGGAAGGTTAAGGTATATAATTTGATAAGGTTTTCTGTAAATTGGTTGAAATATGATGATGATTGTTGAAGATGTCTCTGCTACCCGTGCGAAGTCAGGGCGGGTTGCTAGTATAAAAAATTGATCTTCAAGGGACGATCGGCATATAAGAAATATTGAAATTGAAGTTTATTGAAAGTGTAAGTAGTATAAGAGTATATGGTATAAGCGTCATATATACAAAAGGGAGTAGAGACCGATTTCAGAGAGTGGGCTTTTACGCTTTAAGACAACGTCATGCCGTATGACTTCAGGCACAGATAAGATAATAGTTACTTCGTAATTCAGGGCATTTAATTGCGTCTTACCCCGAAACTATCAATTTTTTTTTTAAAACAGCACAGAACATACAAACCTCGACTCTGAAATTGTAAATGTAGCAACCTTTACAACTTACAGTAGATATATCGCGGTTACAGTTCCCAGCAGATATAACAGCACTAAAAGCTTTTCCGTCGACATTTTATATTGCACACATCCAGGAATATGTACGTACTAAATACTCGTATAACTATTGAACGTAACGTGAATATGACTTGTGTAATGAAACTCGTAGACGAATAGCTTTATAGTAAATAGATCAGTAACGCAATCGTAGTAGTTTAATCCGGTTTTCATTATTAAAATGATTTTACATAATTGTTTTCTTTGTTATCTATTGTCGCAAAATAATATTTACAAAAAAAGCAACAGCAACAAATGCTAATAAAATAACACTAGTGATAAATACAATCGGCCGTCCGCAAGCGATACCTTGGTGGTGTTCCAAACGTTGTCCATAACGATGGGCATCGTTTATTCATAAACCGAATAACTCAGAATTCCAATTTTGTGGGAAATCGCATTTAAGGTTTGACATGTTTAGATCAATGACTTCAAAAAATCATAAAAAAATAAGTAGATGGGTTAGGTCAATTACAAAAACAGATTGTGTAGCGTAATTAAGAGGCCAATTAAAATTTTTTGCCAATTTCGCTAATTATCGTGATTTTACAGACTTATTTTACAGTTAAAATACTATATTTCTATAAGTTATTATGAACAACATAAAAGATCATTTCAATTTAGATCTAATGAATAAGCCACTTTTTTACTTTTATTATAAATTAAAATGCGAGATTTAGGTTGTTTTATAACATTTTTTTTTTAAGGTTTTGAATGGCTCATTACTGAATTCGCTCAGTTTACCGGTATTTCTAACGTAGTGTTTGTATAATCTTTGCCGGTATTGACATGTACACCAAAGTACGCGCGAGTTAATCAAAAAGAGAACGATGCTCTTTTATCTCTGTCAGTTTTATAGTATCGAATCGGCTGTTGGATTGTACGTATTTCTACTGACGAAGTTAATTTGGTTTTTGTTGAAAACTCGAAAACCGTAAATTTGGAATTAATTCAGTTTATGATTATAGGTGCGATAGGGTAATTGCTTATCATTGAGCAAGTCGGTGCCTTATTTTCTGCCTTAGTAGTTTGATTAAAATTAAAACTGTAGCATGCTTGATACTAGAACATTTGGGAGTGTAGCTGTCAAGGGTCTGCAGATTAAAATTCTTTATCGGATCATTTAAACAGGTTATAGAATAAATTTATATTTTCGTTTGACATATTAAAAATTTAAAAGGAGAAGAGTCGTAATGGTTAATTGTGTATAAATATTATAGAAAAAATAAATAAAGTGGATAATGATAAGGGTTTAATTGCATCGGCCCAGATCACCCTTAACTAGTTACCGACTTTCAATATGTAAATACTCAATTCGACCAAGTTTTTCACATACATGTTGTGGTATGTTTGAAATATATTTTTGTCCTTCGCTTTTGTGATTATAATTAGAATTTTAATTACGTAGGCCGATGTCTTAAAGAAGTAAAAGAGTAACAAAAAACCTTTCGAAATTTCATAAAGTAGATTATTTTTGGCTGCCTTCAAAACAGAAAGAGGCTAACCGTTAATTTGTTTAAGGTATGTTTAACTGTAATAATTCTAATTCCACAAATAGGGTAGTCGACAGTCAAGTCAAATTAATTTCTCATTATTAAACGTCAGAATGGTTGACTGTAAAAAAGTGGTATGAAATAACAACTAGTGACGTTATACGTTGATATCGTGAAATCATTCGCTTTAGTGTTTGACTCTACAATGAAAACATAATAAAACAATGACAATAGTTACGAATCTAATTTTCGAAGTCATACAATACCACACCTAATTATATGAAGATTTGAACCACAAGAAACTCTCCTCGGTTAGGTCTCTTCTTCGAATGTAAATGTATAGTTATACACTACAAGAAACTCTCCTCAGTTAGATCTCTTCTTCGAATGTAAATGTATAGTTATACACTACAAGAAACTCTATACATTTACATTCGAAGAAGAGACTTAACCGAGGAGAGTTTCTTGTAGTGTATAACTATACATTTACATTCGAAGAAGAGAGCTAACCGAGGAGAGTTTCTTGTAGTGTATAACTATACATTTACATTCGAAGAAGATACTTAACCGAGGAGAGTTTCTTGTAGTGTATAACTATACATTTACATTCGAAGAAGAGAGCTAACCGAGGAGAGTTTCTTGTAGTGTATAACTATACATTTACATTCGAAGAAGAGACTTAACCGAGGAGAGTTTCTTGTAGTGTATAACTATACATTTACATTCGAAGAAGAGACTTAACCGAGGAGAGTTTCTTGTAGTGTATAACTATACATTTACATTCGAAGAAGAGAGCTAACCGAGGAGAGTTTCTTGTAGTGTATAACTATACATTTACATTCGAAGAAGAGATCTAACTGAGGAGAGTTTCTTATAGTGTATTACTATACATTTACATTCGAAGAAGAGAGCTAACCGAGGAGAGTTTCTTGTAGTGTATAACTATACATTTACATTCGAAGAAGAGACTTAACCGAGGAGAGTTTCTTGTAGTGTATAACTATACATTTACATTCGAAGAAGAGACTTAACCGAGGAGAGTTTCTTGTAGTGTATAACTATACATTTACATTCGAAGAAGAGACTTAACCGAGGAGAGTTTCTTGTAGTGTATAACTATACATTTACATTCGAAGAAGAGACTTAACCGAGGAGAGTTTCTTGTAGTGTATAACTATACATTTACATTCGAAGAAGAGACTTAACCGAGGAGAGTTTCTTGTAGTGTATAACTATACATTTACATTCGAAGAAGAGAGCTAACCGAGGAGAGTTTCTTGTAGTGTATAACTATACATTTACATTCGAAGAAGAGACTTAACCGAGGAGAGTTTCTTGTAGTGTATAACTATACATTTACATTCGAAGAAGAGACTTAACCGAGGAGAGTTTCTTGTAGTGTATAACTATACATTACAAAACTAGATAAGTATTTTTTAAAAGTGCAATCGTTAGTAGAAAATACTTTTAGCTGTAGCTAACAGTGTCTAGAATAAACACGCCACCTTTGCACCTTGATACAAAATTAATCCGAAGCCTGTTACAGAAGGGTTTGTTTTCCTTAACGAAGCGTCTCTGGCGTTGCTTCATAATGCACTTATGATTTATTGCATCACAATCTGCAGAAAATTTTCATAAATATTTTTCCTTTATTTTATACAGCGTTCAAAATTGGACTTGAAATAGCGAACGTTCATTCCGAAGTAGTCCACTTTTTGTCTGTTGAATGTTTTTTAAAGGGTGAGTTTAAATCACATAATTTCTTTATTATTGTATGGAAAATTAAATTCAAGAGTTAATACGAGCACAGAAGAATTTCTTGTCAAATTGGACTAGGGAAGCATATAAGCAGCGGTTAAGCAGTACTAACAGCGTAGTGTAGTATTTGTGTTAGTAAGAAGCGTTGACGTTTCTTTTTTGCGAGTAGGGGTCGCATACCGGGATCCCGGATTTCAAAAATATCGGGATACCGCACTAAATCAAGCACTAAAAAATACCGGTATTCGTTTTACAAAAACCAGGCTTTCGGTATTTTCGGAATTAAGAAAAAATAATGATCCAATTAGTTAGATTAATAATTTTAATAAATTGTAAATAAATTTGTAGATAGTTTAGATGAAACGGTTAGAAGTTTCGACGAGTAGTCCCAAATTCGTACGTCGATAGTGGTAGCGGCGTGCGTGGCGTGGACGTGTAGCTGTTTATAGGTAATCCAATTTCGATGATAATTTTTCTATTAAAGTTGTTCCCGTTTAAATTTGAAAACAACCTTTTACCCAAAGGGTAAAAAAGTAGAGAATGAATGATTGTTCTCCCACGTAGTTTTCATCTGCGAACTGATTTTGTTGTTACAAGATGATGGAGACCTGTAGTTGATCTGATGATGTAGACGGAAGCCAGTCAAGAAAACTCCTCAACGGTTTACAGCAGCTACCTCGCGCTTGGGCTAAGTTTATGAGCTCGTTGGATTTTTTTAGAAATATTGATTTTAATCGATTTTATTTGAATTGATTTTGAAAACGAGATATCACATGAAATGTAAAAAAAGTATTTTTTTCTATTAAATTGATAAAAAAAAATGACGCTCACTTGTCCAGATTGCGGGTATTGAAATTCTTAAACAGCGCATTTTTTTACTATTTATCCGCAAATAAAAATGCGTGGTAATCCAAAATTTAAGTATTTTAGTTCCTTGACTGGGCTAAATACTAAATATTCGCCCACGCCTTCGGCCAAAGCGTCGAATATTCGGCGCCGGAATATGTGACAAAATATGACTAAGTACATTTTCCAGGTGACTACTACTCGTACCTATTTTAAGCGTCGTGTCCAACACCGCAGGCGTAATTACCTTCGTTTGGAAAAGTGTATTTAAACCTCACAGATTTCATTAAGTGTTATTTATAGGTAGCATAGCATAGATTACATGGTGAGTTTATGAGGAAAAGCGCAATAGTTTTAGTAATACCAAATCACCATCACTCTCTAAACTATAACCTGACTAAATTTTTTCATGTAAGATGTAAACCTTGTTCACTTTGAAACAAGGTCTTATTTCATTTCAACAAGTATGTAACATATGTCGCTACCGAAATAAGCAATGTATTTATCGACTATAGTCTGACACGCTTAAATGAATTTCAATACCACGTAACGAGAGCCGCTATTCGTTGAATATATCTATATATATATCTCTTCTGCTCTGTGTTTTTAGTAACCGTCTTCCCAGGTGCCGATTAAAATAACGTTATCTTAGTTCATTTTCAACAAGTTTTTATACGGCATTTGAATGATTGGGGACTATCGCTGCGTGGTAATTATACGGCATTTGAATAAATGGGGACTCTCGCTGCGTGGAAATAAAGTTGAGTTTATGTTGATAGGTTTTAGTTAAATTTAGTGGCGCTGAGAAGAAATAGATGCCAGTAACAAATAGACCTTGTTACGAAGAAGACAAGGTTGATTTCATATGACGACATTAAGTCAGATTATAGTTTAGTGAGTGTGTCATAGAATCTGCACCGCTGGTTGCCGACCATGTTTGACTGTTTGTTTAGATAAGACAACGTCTCTGCGTTGTTATAACAATAATTTATTTATAATTACGTGAGGGGAATTCTTTTCACCCATTTTTTAAGCACACACGCACTGACAGGAATCTGATTTTATCACTTAAAGTTTATAAGTAAAAAAAGTGCAGTAAGCTAAACTGTTTAAAAAATATGTGCTATAAAGTTAAAAATTATGTAAAAACATTTACATCAAGCTATAGGCGTCCAGTATATATTTAAACCTGACAAAAGTCTATACAATGAGAGTTCAAATTATACTGGTCTTTAAACTGTCGACCATCCGGCAATCTCTAGTATTTATTATTATACAACTATCTATTCTACTAATATTATAAACGTGAAAGTTTGTGAGTAAGTATGTATTTTGTTGTGTTTGATGTTTTGTTTGTTGATCTTTCATGGAAAATCTACTAAACTGATTGCGATGAAGCTTGGTATGTTAGCTGGACACCTGGATTAATACATTGGCTACTTTTTATCCCGATATTATCACGGCATCGGGACTTACGCGCGTGAAAGATCGGGGTACAGATAGTATATTATAAATATAATTAACAATATTCTGTTTTCATTTAGTACTACACATTACTTGTCGCATTGGTATCGATTTTATAAACATTTATTTTTATCTGACGTTTTTCTATGTATATTGTTATGTTTGCACGTAATGCATTCACATTTGCCCGGGACACTCGTTCATGTCAATTTGTTCACCCTGTCTATTACTATAGTCATCTACATGTGATAATATAGCAATCTATAGTAAGCAGCTAAATTTCAAAATAAAGATACTACTATTATTATTCCACATTTACTTTTGCCAAAAACTCTTAGTCATGCTTAACAAGCTAGAAGTGTTATGTCATACGACTTTATGTCTCCTAAGAAGAAGTTTGATCACTGCTTTCAAACATTGAGACGCACGAACTAGGATTTATTTTAACAATATTTGCTGTATCGCTCGGCGGCAGACAGGGAGCTTATAAGTTGCAGTTACACAGGCGGTAATGAATGCAGCCGGGATTACCAAGCCCGACCTACGCCCAATTACATAAAAGTTCTCTGACATCGGGAATCCGATGCGATACATTATCCGACGTGGTGGCGTATTTGCCAACCTTTCAAAGCGTTTTATATATTGATAGTCAATTAATTTTGTTGGTTTCCGTTGATGGGCTGTAAGAGCCATAGAATGATGCTTTAAATAGAAAATACTGACTGAGGTTGAACAGAAGCACCGTAGACGCTTTAATTTACTTTTGAAGTAAAAGACGGTAACGACAAAATAAGTACCGTCGCCTTCAATGCACTTAAGCCATTCTACTATAGAAACATTAATTAGTTATGTTGCTCACCTTAGGATTGTTTTTGAAGTGAAAACTTCTTTAGACTCTCACTCTCACTTTTTGGGATGGGTACAATTAAACATTAAACTCGCGTCAGGACACGTGACCCTGATGTCCGACGACACGTGACCCTGATGTCCGACTGTCCTCTGTTTCTACGTATGACGTACGTACGTACGTATGAATTCGTACGACGGAGCCGAGTTTCTTATATTTACATGTGCAGAGTCGGAGATACTTGGAGAGGGACAGGGACAGGAACAGAGAGAGAGAGAGAACTGAACTCATGACCGTCACGCTAATAATACATGTGTAGATCCACTAGAGCTCTTTATTAATTAATGTCACCAGCCTGTTAATGTGACATTTTAAGTTCGTCGTTTCGTTTAAGTTTCCATTTCTGTCGGTAGTCCCATAACTGCCTATTTTTTTCTTTAAATCATAGTAAGGTCGTGGCCCTCGAGGAACCTATTGGCAACAAATCTGGAAAACACGCTTACCATGCAATGACACATTTATTGTCAACGCTTACACGTGCCCGATACCCATCTTTAACTGCTCCTGTTCACAAAATGTAAGAGCCCCACATATCAAATACTTATCTAACTGTATTGTACATAAATGTACTTTCCTCCAAAATAAGAAGAATCATTTTGTATATTATTACACCTTGGACAACTAGCCGACATACATCATCTACTAATGGTATCATCATCATCATCTTAGCGTTTATCCCAGTTGCGTCTGATGACGCCTGGGGTCCGCTTTCCAGCTTTTTCTCCTCCACTTCGCACAATCTTCTTCATCCTGCGGAATCGTACTAATCGTATATACTGCCTTATGCGAATCTCTTCTGACTCAGTGTAACGGGGCCTGGGGCGGAGCAGTAAAATGTCACCAAGTCAGCAGGAAGACGTGGATTTTTTACTAAGAGAGGAATATTGGCTACGGTTGTATTTGATAAAGGGAAGACTATTACTGCTGCATGATATACTGAGGTATGTCTACCTCAAGTATTAGAAGCCTTAAAAAATTAACGACCAAACTCAAGATTCGATACTTGACTTTTGTATCAAGATTATACCCCTGCACATCGAGCCGGCAAATCTACGGACTATTTTGCACCAAGTTGGGACATCCTCCATATACATAGTCCAGATTTAGCGCCATGCAACTTTGCGCTATTCCCGTATGTATTAAAAAAACAGAACGGACGCAAGTTTTCGAGCGATGAGCATAAAGCTAAAGCCAAATACACACAGTTCAACAAATTTTTTTTCAGTCTATCCTCTCAAGAGATTGCGTAATTTGTTTGAATATGTATAGTTTATGGGCTAGACTGGACATATTATGCTACTTGAATTGACGATAAAGTACACATAATTATGTATTTACGCGATCACGAAATAGGTATATATATACCTCTGAATTGCCTGACATTTCGACCAGGTTGCACTGGCCGTGGTCACAGGCTGACTGCTATTTCGTGATCGCGTTAATTCCCGTGTAAATACATAATTATATCATGGAACGCGAAAGTTTAAAAGTTAGTAGAGAAAGTACACAGTTCTTGAGGGATAACTTATCGTGTCAGAAATAAAGCAAGTTAAAGTTATTATCACTACATATTATAAAACAAAGTCCCCCGCCGCTTCTGTCTGTCTGTTCGCGATAAACTCAAAAACTACTCAACGGATTTTTATGCAGTTTTTACCAATAGATAGAGCGATTCATGAGGAAGGTTAAGGTATATAATTTGATAAGGTTTTCTGTAAATTGGTTGAAATATGATGATGATTGTTGAAGATGTCTCTGCTACCCGTGCGAAGTCAGGGCGGGTTGCTAGTATAAAAAATTGATCTTCAAGGGACGATCGGCATATAAGAAATATTGAAATTGAAGTTTATTGAAAGTGTAAGTAGTATAAGAGTATATGGTATAAGCGTCATATATACAAAAGGGAGTAGAGACCGATTTCAGAGAGTGGGCTTGTACGCTTTAAGACAACGTCATGCCGTATGACTTCAGGCACAGATAAGATAATAGTTACTTCGTAATTCAGGGCATTTAATTGCGTCTTACCCCGAAACTATCAATTTTTTTTTTAAAACAGCACAGAACATACAAACCTCGACTCTGAAATTGTAAATGTAGCAACCTTTACAACTTACAGTAGATATATCGCGGTTACAGTTCCCAGCAGATATAACAGCACTAAAAGCTTTTCCGTCGACATTTTATATTGCACACATCCAGGAATATGTACGTACTAAATACTCGTATAACTATTGAACGTAACGTGAATATGACTTGTGTAATGAAACTCGTAGACGAATAGCTTTATAGTAAATAGATCAGTAACGCAATCGTAGTAGTTTAATCCGGTTTTCATTATTAAAATGATTTTACATAATTGTTTTCTTTGTTATCTATTGTCGCAAAATAATATTTACAAAAAAAGCAACAGCAACAAATGCTAATAAAATAACACTAGTGATAAATACAATCGGCCGTCCGCAAGCGATACCTTGGTGGTGTTCCAAACGTTGTCCATAACGATGGGCATCGTTTATTCATAAACCGAATAACTCAGAATTCCAATTTTGTGGGAAATCGCATTTAAGGTTTGACATGTTTAGATCAATGACTTCAAAAAATCATAAAAAAATAAGTAGATGGGTTAGGTCAATTACAAAAACAGATTGTGTAGCGTAATTAAGAGGCCAATTAAAATTTTTTGCCAATTTCGCTAATTATCGTGATTTTACAGACTTATTTTACAGTTAAAATACTATATTTCTATAAGTTATTATGAACAACATAAAAGATCATTTCAATTTAGATCTAATGAATAAGCCACTTTTTTACTTTTATTATAAATTAAAATGCGAGATTTAGGTTGTTTTATAACATTTTTTTTTTAAGGTTTTGAATGGCTCATTACTGAATTCGCTCAGTTTACCGGTATTTCTAACGTAGTGTTTGTATAATCTTTGCCGGTATTGACATGTACACCAAAGTACGCGCGAGTTAATCAAAAAGAGAACGATGCTCTTTTATCTCTGTCAGTTTTATAGTATCGAATCGGCTGTTGGATTGTACGTATTTCTACTGACGAAGTTAATTTGGTTTTTGTTGAAAACTCGAAAACCGTAAATTTGGAATTAATTCAGTTTATGATTATAGGTGCGATAGGGTAATTGCTTATCATTGAGCAAGTCGGTGCCTTATTTTCTGCCTTAGTAGTTTGATTAAAATTAAAACTGTAGCATGCTTGATACTAGAACATTTGGGAGTGTAGCTGTCAAGGGTCTGCAGATTAAAATTCTTTATCGGATCATTTAAACAGGTTATAGAATAAATTTATATTTTCGTTTGACATATTAAAAATTTAAAAGGAGAAGAGTCGTAATGGTTAATTGTGTATAAATATTATAGAAAAAATAAATAAAGTGGATAATGATAAGGGTTTAATTGCATCGGCCCAGATCACCCTTAACTAGTTACCGACTTTCAATATGTAAATACTCAATTCGACCAAGTTTTTCACATACATGTTGTGGTATGTTTGAAATATATTTTTGTCCTTCGCTTTTGTGATTATAATTAGAATTTTAATTACGTAGGCCGATGTCTTAAAGAAGTAAAAGAGTAACAAAAAACCTTTCGAAATTTCATAAAGTAGATTATTTTTGGCTGCCTTCAAAACAGAAAGAGGCTAACCGTTAATTTGTTTAAGGTATGTTTAACTGTAATAATTCTAATTCCACAAATAGGGTAGTCGACAGTCAAGTCAAATTAATTTCTCATTATTAAACGTCAGAATGGTTGACTGTAAAAAAGTGGTATGAAATAACAACTAGTGACGTTATACGTTGATATCGTGAAATCATTCGCTTTAGTGTTTGACTCTACAATGAAAACATAATAAAACAATGACAATAGTTACGAATCTAATTTTCGAAGTCATACAATACCACACCTAATTATATGAAGATTTGAACCACAAGAAACTCTCCTCGGTTAGGTCTCTTCTTCGAATGTAAATGTATAGTTATACACTACAAGAAACTCTCCTCAGTTAGATCTCTTCTTCGAATGTAAATGTATAGTTATACACTACAAGAAACTCTATACATTTACATTCGAAGAAGAGACTTAACCGAGGAGAGTTTCTTGTAGTGTATAACTATACATTTACATTCGAAGAAGAGAGCTAACCGAGGAGAGTTTCTTGTAGTGTATAACTATACATTTACATTCGAAGAAGATACTTAACCGAGGAGAGTTTCTTGTAGTGTATAACTATACATTTACATTCGAAGAAGAGAGCTAACCGAGGAGAGTTTCTTGTAGTGTATAACTATACATTTACATTCGAAGAAGAGACTTAACCGAGGAGAGTTTCTTGTAGTGTATAACTATACATTTACATTCGAAGAAGAGACTTAACCGAGGAGAGTTTCTTGTAGTGTATAACTATACATTTACATTCGAAGAAGAGAGCTAACCGAGGAGAGTTTCTTGTAGTGTATAACTATACATTTACATTCGAAGAAGAGATCTAACTGAGGAGAGTTTCTTATAGTGTATTACTATACATTTACATTCGAAGAAGAGAGCTAACCGAGGAGAGTTTCTTGTAGTGTATAACTATACATTTACATTCGAAGAAGAGACTTAACCGAGGAGAGTTTCTTGTAGTGTATAACTATACATTTACATTCGAAGAAGAGACTTAACCGAGGAGAGTTTCTTGTAGTGTATAACTATACATTTACATTCGAAGAAGAGACTTAACCGAGGAGAGTTTCTTGTAGTGTATAACTATACATTTACATTCGAAGAAGAGACTTAACCGAGGAGAGTTTCTTGTAGTGTATAACTATACATTTACATTCGAAGAAGAGACTTAACCGAGGAGAGTTTCTTGTAGTGTATAACTATACATTTACATTCGAAGAAGAGAGCTAACCGAGGAGAGTTTCTTGTAGTGTATAACTATACATTTACATTCGAAGAAGAGACTTAACCGAGGAGAGTTTCTTGTAGTGTATAACTATACATTTACATTCGAAGAAGAGACTTAACCGAGGAGAGTTTCTTGTAGTGTATAACTATACATTTACATTCGAAGAAGAGAGCTAACCGAGGAGAGTTTCTTGTAGTGTATAACTATACATTTACATTCGAAGAAGAGATCTAACTGTGGAGAGTTTCTTATAGTGTATTACTATACATTTACATTCGAAGAAGAGAGCTAACCGAGGAGAGTTTCTTGTAGTGTATAACTATACATTTACATTCGAAGAAGAGACTTAACCGAGGAGAGTTTCTTGTAGTGTATAACTATACATTTACATTCGAAGAAGAGACTTAACCGAGGAGAGTTTCTTGTAGTGTATAACTATACATTTACATTCGAAGAAGAGACTTAACCGAGGAGAGTTTCTTGTAGTGTATAACTATACATTTACATTCGAAGAAGAGACTTAAAAGAGGAGAGTTTCTTGTAGTGTATAACTATACATTTACATTCGAAGAAGAGAGCTAACCGAGGAGAGTTTCTTGTAGTGTATAACTATACATTTACATTCGAAGAAGAGACTTAACCGAGGAGAGTTTCTTGTAGTGTATAACTATATATTTACATTCGAAGAAGAGACTTAACCGAGGAGAGTTTCTTGTAGTGTATAACTATACATTTACATTCGAAGAAGAGACCTAACCGAGGAGAGTTTCTTGTGATTAAAATCTTCATATAATTAGGTGTTATATATTATATGACTTATGTTTTCATTGTGGAGTCAAACACTAAAGCGAATGATTCCACGATAACAACGTATGACGTCACTAATTTCAATGCAGTTATCTGCATTGAAATTAATTAATTTCAATGCAGATAACTGCATTGAAATTAGTTATACAGTAAAACATATGATATAAAGTAAAAGAAAATGATATATATTTTATATAATCTTCTTATACTCATATATTCCCGGATTAGTAGACTGACATTTATGTTTATGTACATACCTACATATCACCAACTATACTTTTATATTTAACAGAGTCTATGCTATGTCAATGACTATTTTTAATATAAAGTGAGACTTTCTTAACAGAAAACCTCCCTATTAATTTACCCAACCCGAGAAACCATGAGTAACGATCAATACTAGCAGTGACTTATGCCACGGTATCAACGAAGCAGTCTAATAGTGTTCTTAGAATCGCAACTGTAATTTAATTTTAATGAATGCGTAAGTAATAAAACACTAATATTGTTTCGGGAAATTTAAGTTGCTCGTTGTAATAAATTTTTACTTCAAAAGTTTTTTTTTGGTCTTAAGTGTATTTTTTTAGGTTTATTCAGATCCCTGATCATTACGAAAACCTATGATTTTAATTTCAATGGGTAAAAGCAATTAAGAGAAACAGTCTCGTTAATTTTGTCAGCCACAGCTCTACGCAGTTGCTCTGACCACGAGCGTACACACGCAACTGAGACAACTCAATTGTGGTGTCTGTTTTTGTTGTTGCCCTCCTGTTTCCTAGTGATGCTACCTCAGGTTTACCACATTAGCATTGCAATATACTCAGAATAATTTATAAGACAATTTGCAGTTTTAATTGAAAGGTAGACTACAGAATAGTAGAATGATGCAATATTTAATTAAATTGGGAACGGAGTTGCAGTATGAGTTACCGTTAGTTTAGGAAGAAAATCATTTAAATTTAATTTACTACTTGCTACTTGACAATTTTTTTTTCTAAATTAATGTGCGTCATTTGTCTTTCTTGACGCACAAGAAAACTATTCATGTATTTTTTTTGTTTAACACGCGGATTGCCCTTGTAGTGAGAGTATTTCCACATACATAGAAGTTATAAAATTACATTTACAATAAGAAGTAAATGAAAGTAGACACTAAAAATACAGGTAGTATTTTCAATGAAATTACATAAATTAAAAAAATATGTAAAAAAAATCCCCAACGAATGAAAGCTTTCATGAAATTTATTTATTTATGTAATTTAAATATTCTAACCAGGTTGACCGACGAGCTGAAGAAGGTAGCTGGGATAGACTGGATACGAAGAACCGGGTGTTTGGCGCACATTGGGAGAGGCGCATATTCTAGTTTTTATTTTTTTTACTTTAAGCCATATACAATGTGTGCGAATTTTTACAAAAAACTCTGAATTCTAAAGATTATTTATTAAATGTATTGATGTATTGATAGTTATATAAAGATTAACCGTTAACAGAACATATTCTTTTTAGACCTAATTATATCACGAAACAACGTAAGCCGCTTACTTCACTACCTACTCATTGAAGAATAATACACAACTGTAAACAAAAACGTGTTGCTAATGATGTAATCAATCTGTGTAAGTAACCTTCTAAACAAAGCAACATATCGAGTTATATCTTTTATAAATTAGGTTTTCGATTATTATGGAGTATAAGGGTAGGTGTAGACAAGGTTAAATTATATCTCAAAGGAAATTAATTATAAAACAAAAAATTAAACCGACGAAATAACTAAAAAGCAATAAATAAATAAACCTCTTAAGTCTTGAGCTTATTTACATAAACTATCAAATTTTATATAAACTTATTTTGAGTCGGCGCCAAATACGACGCATTAAACAGATACTATGTTGGACTTTAGATGGTAAATCATTTATTATTATTGAAAATAGTAAAGGACCAAGACAACTGCCTTGGCCTTCAGATTTAGAATTACTGTATAAAACATACTGTTTACGATTTGATAAGTAGTTTGAGAAGAAATGTATGATATTTTACAAAAAATCTGTCTTCGCCATTTTGGTAAGTAGTGCATTATTATTTATCTGGTCAAATACTTTTTGAAAACCAAAATACCCAACATCTATATAGATATCATCATTGTAACATTTATAAGATTTGATGTGGTCAATCGGCCTGGCAAAAAACCGTGCCGTTGATCACAAAACCATCCTCGTAGCTGTTTGTATATGAGATTGTATAATACAGATTCCATTACTTTACGGAAAGATAAAACTGCTACGGTACGGTAATTGTGTACGTGAATGGAACCTTGTGTGTGGGAAGAACTTTGATAGTCTTCCACACAGACGGATAAATTAATATGATGTTTGAGACACAAATTAAATATATTGAGAAGTGGATCCGCAAAAACCTCATAACAGTCTCGAATAATTATCTGAGGTACTCCATCGGGACCCTGGGTGCATTTGGGTCGCAGTTTTTTTTGAGCTTGTATTACGTCACGTCTTTGTATACAATCTCAAGTAGATTGTAAAAAACGTAAACGTCAGATTCGATACATGAAGGTTGTAAGAACTCTTTGGAAATCTGTAAATGTTTAATGATTTTATAAAAAGTGCCTGTTGTGCATCGAAATGGTCTGCTGTGGCATCATAGCTCCCAAACGGATGAATTGATTTGTTTTTTTTTTTGTTTGAAAGGTGACTTGACCGAGAGTGTTCTTGGATATAATTCAAGAAAATCTGTTCAGCCACTTGAAGGTCATCAGCTCTTTTGTAATCGTTGAACGAATCGATGGTATTTTAAATTAAAATTTTATGATTTTGAATTTATTTATTTAATTATGATATTAGAAGTTTTTATACGATAGCTTAAAATAGCGAAAAGTAGTCAATTCAATCAAAATTTTGTGTTAACCTCAATTTAGTTTTAAAACTTGTTTTACCATTAATTAATTTGTTACAGTTTCCATGGGGATATATAGATATTATTGTTTCATATAGAGCGATGCAGATAAACTTGCTGCCAATGAGGTGAGCACGCCTCTTTTATCCGGATGATTATACGAAGGCACGTAGCAGGGATCTCTTGCAGATAATACAGAAACTTGGTAGGTACGTACCTATTGAGTTTTGTTTTATGTTTACCTTAAGTATCATTTATATTGTTCACGGCTCAAGTTAAAGTTATTTTTCTATACCTAAGGAACTATATTTTGTTTCTGGATGAAAGATACCGTATTATATATTTTAGTGAACTTACGGTGGACGGGTCAGACCACCTGTGACCACGATCGGGGCAATTCGATCGAAACGTCGGGTAACCAAAAAGGTACTGTGTCTTGTAATTGTTATCGCGCTTAAGTTCCGATTTACAGATCTAATATGTATGGTCGCGAAAGTTTAGAAACAAAGATACCCCGTGTCCTGTTTTGTACCCTTGACATCCACGTTGGCATACGCGTTGTATGCAAATTTCAGGATGTCACAACGAATTTCATATTTTTTAATGAAAAATAAATTATAATATTTACAATCACAAAACTAGAAAGAAACTCAAGTAGGTAGATGAAATTATGGGCAGCCCTATCGCGTGTTTGCGTATCGTCCGGCTGTAGGTAATTATTTCAAGGACGGCCGAGTCACAATACTGTATATACATTAAACTGTGGTTTATGCAAACAGTTTTGATTTGATTTAGGAGCTTATATCAAACATTAGATTCAAAGAGATATAAGAAGTCAAGCTGTGTAGATTATTTTTACAGAAGCCTCGTACTGTTACTCTGGAGTGTTTGGCACAATGCAACATAAATATCAATAGGTATAATCTGTGATTAAAAATCTGTTTAAGACCTTGAGTACAGTTATTTATTTAAAATGGCAGTTGTCCAAGTCAATCAGTTCAATATTTGAAGCCGACCTTAGCAATAATAACTATATTTAAGGAGTAGAAAAAGTATGGTCGTTAAAACTCTGATACAATCTCTATTTCTTTAGAATGAATTTGATTATATAACTGTAATTACTTTTACCTCTTGTCTCCTTTTGTATAGTACTCTCTGCAGATTAGTGAAGATACAATATTTACACTTTTCTATCCAGGACTTGATTTATGGTACTGACTCGTGAAATACCTACAATCAAAAAACGAAGTCTACAATTGATCTGCATTCCATAGTCTTGTTGCTACAAATTTAAACAGCTAAATGAGCCATAAAATAAACGCTGGTATTAGTAGGCTTGCCTGAGTTTTTATTGAGTTCTCTTCGATAATGGAAACCGTTCATTTGCGTTGACTGTAATCATTTAGATAATAGTATTATAAATTTAAATATTTAATCAATCAAAAATATCCTATACTAGCAGCGCCCCGCGGTTCAACCCGCGTAAGTCCCAATCCCGTGTAAATATCGGGATAAAAAGTAGCCTATATGGTAAACCAGATATCTAGTCTGCATACCAAGTTTCATCGCAATCGGTTCAGTAGCTTTGCGAAAGAGTAACAAACATCCATCCATCCATACTTACAAACTTTCGCGTTTATAATATTAGTAAGATTAACACGTAAGGAAGCCATGATACGAGAAGGCGAAGCCATAAGGTTAAGTTACGTATAATTTTGGAATTTATCCAAATTGAATTGTTACCATCTCACAGGTCCATATAAAATAAAGCTTTTAAAAACATTCACTTGTACCCTCTAGAGCACTAATGAACAACCTTAATGACCCACCAAAAAAATATTCATAATCCAAAATCAAATGTATGTAAACATTTAATAAACACGCCAGTTCAGATACATACATATCCCAATTTGCCTGAGCATCGATTAAATCGGTAAAGGGTTGTTCTATAAATAGGTAGGTTATATAAATTGGCTGGGGTATTTCGAATAATTTTACCGTATGTCTGTGTGTCGACGTATCTGCGGTCGGGAAATTGCTATGTTATGTCTCAATGGGATCTCACAACGACATCAACTGTTGCTCCTACTCGTATATCGATTGTGTGAGATGTGAGTTATTGCAAGCACCGTTGTAATATTACTATATGATATTTTGCGTTGAAAGAAATTTTAGTTGTTTGAATAGCTTACGTAGTAAGTGGTGTTATGTTATTCTTTACAATATGGTGTACGTACTAGAGCTTTGACATATATTTTGTGACATCGAATAATATTTACTTGAAGTTATCAACTCATCCGTAAAAGAGGAAAAGTGTTATAAAACTACAAAACTAGCTTTATTTTGTAGGTTTTGTTGGTAGATTTTTTTGCAAATTGAAAGATGATTTTTATTGACACCAAATAGGAACCACCGCAATGGGATGAATACTTACTTTATTTTCTATCTTTAAAAGTTAAAAGTTTGAATTTGAATAACGTATGCCATAGCAGATATCACAAACAGTAAAGTTTTTTTAGATCCAATAAAATCAGGAAAAACGTGACAATACCAACGTGAGTGAACTGCAGCCGAGCATAAATCACAAATCCAGACAAAAAAATGAATTCTATAAGCAAAAATTTAATGAATAACCAAGTTAAGAACCTTAATATCTGAAATACCCTTAGTTGCGTGATTCTACATTCCTGTGTTAGTGTTTATTAATTCATTAATGGTAATGACTTTGAACGAATGTCCGTTCTCACCCTTCTCACATTATTGGACAAAGGATGAATCCTCATAAAGACATTCCACAGTATTGTTTGTTTTGTTTGTGTATTGCCAATTCATAAGTTTATATGTTTGTGATATTCTTTTGTAAGTTGTTATACTCATTATTATACAATACAGTCAGTGATTGCCAGGTTGTCCTGAAATATTTATGTACCTAAGTCGTCACTTGATTTTTTTTCCATTGATCGTTTCACTTGTATACTTGTTGTTTAAATTTTTTCTCAGCTCATCCCTTTGCAGCTACCCACAAACATCCTCTCAGCCAAGATTGAAAAAAATAATTTAAAAGTAATTTGGTGATATCAACAAAAGAGTTTGTTAACTAAACGCAAGAACCATGTACTAAAACACGTAACATATATCTATCGTAGCAACTCGCAAGCGCTGTCTCTTGAATATGTCTGTAGTACCTGCCTTTCTTTGTAACTGTGTGATAATTTTTCTAAAAAGATATCACCAATGTACCTCCTTTATGAATAAATAAACACTGAGAAATTATAACACATCATTTACCCAAAGAAAAGTACTTCGTCTTTACGTCTAGCATTAAGTATTAAAGGTGAAAAATACATTCTCGGACTAATGTTCATTGTAAAAGCAACAAACAACCCCCAATCAAACTAACGCTCGACCGCAATTTGTTTGAAGGGGAGACATATTGTGTTCTTTAGTGTTGGGCCGTGGTGTGCCCACACTAATGTTAGGAAAGATAAAGGAAGCTCACTAGTACATGCTTTAAGTTACCTCATAAAAATGTGCAAAACTCAGAATATTTTTAAGAATATTTCTTTGTTATTATAACTTACTAACGAGATAGGCTACAGCTTAAAAGATAATGAAGAAATAGCAATCAAAATATAATCTTATAAGGCGGCAAGATCGCAAGTCCGCTAAACTCAAAAGTTCAATCATACTTTAACGAGTTAATCCCTTTTAATAAATGTTGATACTCGCTTTGCAGCTACAACCATTCAGGATGGTGTTTTTAAGAACTTTTTTACTTTATACTTGACAGTATATTACGAATTATATTGACATTTTTGTCATGGAACTGTCTTTCAAGCTTTATATTAAAATGTAACTATGTATGTGCCTTGTCTTAAAAATGTAAAAAAAATCTAATAACTCAATTTGCACAATGAATTTTTAATGTGTTCCATTTAACCGAAACCTAATAAGATACTTAGGTACAACAATCGTTTACCGATTAAAAAACAACTATAAGAAGTCTGCAGTCTTAAAATAACATTGTAAATCACTCAATATTGTGCGTACAAACTAATATTTGCGGTTGGGATGCATGGGAGTACGTTCTCTTGAACTACAATGTTAAGTTTGATGTCAGTATGAAATAAACATGGTAGATACACGTCATTCATCGTTCGAAACCCCCTCCACGCGAGTTCAACTCGCACTTGACCGTTTTTTTAAATACAGTTATCGATACCGTATTATACACAGATACTGGTTGTTCTATACATGTTGTTGCCTTATCTTATGTTTTTAATAAACCGCTCCCACTAAACTTTGGGCTAGGATTGTAAATTGAGTGACTCAGGGTCAGTGCAGGTCAGGTCAAGGTATTTAAAGTTTTTGTTTAGTCGTATTTAAACTGTGATTGATAACACAAAAATAGATTTTTTATTTCTTCCCCTTTCAAAGCACTTTATAAAACGTAGGACATTTTGAGAATTGGACTTTTTTTAGAATAGGTCAACGTTTGGCCGCCAACTCGCCTGATGTTAAGCATCGATACGGCCGAAACCAGATGGAGCACGCAGTCTGAGAATCGGACATTTAGCGAATAGGACATTATCACATTATACGAATCGGACTTATGCGAATCGGACCTTTTTTTCTCACCGGACGTTTTGCAAATCGGATGTTGTGCGCCTGAACCCTCCGTTGATCTTTTTACCTTTATAATTATCGTTTAAAAAGTATGACCGACTTCAATGCGCCCAAATAATGAAAAATTGTAATAAGCTACAAGAAGTGGATTTTTTCTTCAAATTTAATTCAAGAATTATTGTAATCGGTTCACAATAATTGGTAAAGGCGTGACGTGGCCATACACACAAAAAATCACTTGAATTGACACCTCGTTTTTTGAAGTAGATTTTTCATTTTACGATTTTTATTTTATTTAAAAAGAAATATTTTTCACTTTTTAGTGGGTCGGTTTGTATTTTATCTATGTTAAAATAGCCATGACAAGTGCTCGTCACCTTTTATGAAATACATGCATGGATCGTTAATTGTTGAAGAGTTCTCCTACTACTTCACCATAAGTTGAACTTCACCATAATATGCATTATTGCGAGCATAAATTGCTTAGCAACCGTATTAAAATAACCGAATCGCAACCCGTGAACACATATTATTGAGTAGTTCCGGTGGCCATCAGTTCCACTTCACCAAATGGTGCTTTGCGAAAGCAAATGGATGAGTTACTATAAATTGCTATGGTGTGCCTATAATATTTGAAGAAGTCCCTCGATTTCTAAAGGATCCCATCATTGCATTCTGACCTGATGACAGGGAAACCATCTAAAAAATATACCCTTTCAAACAAAAAAGAATTTTCTGAATCTGTCGAGCCGTCTTTGGGTAATCGGGGAACATATAAAAAAAATACTCCGACGAACTGAGAACCTCCTCCTTTTTTTGAAGTCGGTTAATAAGAAATATAGAAAATCGTCTTACCTATTCTAATCTATTCTTTTAATTATCAAATACACTAAATTATAAATGCTGATAATGATCTTAATTTAACTAGGTACCTTTAAAATTGAAAACTTTAAAAAAACTCCTACGGACTGATGGATTATGTAGACCATATTTCTCTCTCACATTCTACTGTGACATGTCGCTGGAGATACTGCGCCGAGAGTTATTCATCGTGGTATATCATTTTGTCGATACATCATCGCACTAGTTGTTCCTGTCCAATTTGATAGATCGCGACATATGAGGCACTTGCAAACATTTGTTGCAAATATTTGTGTTGTCATATGGAAGTGGGAGGACAAAAAAAAAACTTGGTCCAGTAGGCATTATAAGGAGGGGTTAGAAAGTGGAGCAAATAATATATGTTGTAATTTATAGCAGTATTATTTAAATGGAGACGATTAAAACCCTAAAAGATACAGCTTAAATCATGCCACTACTCGTTTTTAGTGGCATTATTTATTTAAGTTTTATTGTAGATAAGTATAGGTATTAATAAACTTAATACTAATACTATGCTTATGGTAATTAATATCCTATGTATTTTAGTACACAAATTTAACACAAAGTCTATTAAAGTTGGGTTATTTTTGAGATTTTAAAAACTGAAATTTTCTTCTTCCAATTTGTTTTTCTTTAAAAAAAAGACAGCTCCCACATTAGGAATATGTTTGTTGCGGGGGGCTTCACAAACATTTAAACAACGTACACAAAGAAATCCCCAGATCGGGAACAGGCAACTAGCTTCATATATACTGACTGACTCCTCCTGACAATTCAAAAATATCTACAATGGTACTGGTACAATCTACAAGTTGAAATAAATAATTTTGATTTTGGGACAACTATTTGTCGATCACACAAATGTTTATCCCGTCTGGGATTTGAACCCACAACACTCAGCGCGGGGTAGTGGCGATGCGACCACTTAAACCATTGCGCCGTTCGTGCAGTCATTCTTCTCAAATATCCCTAAGAACCATAATTCTCACCCTATAACCGGTCGGTAGGAGCAGAACAAAGGTTTTCGTGCTAGACCATAATATCTACGCTTCCAAAGAATACAGAAATGGCGATCCCAACCGACCGCCACCCTTTCTTTAATGAACTATGAAATAATTAGGACAGGAAGCGAAATGGGACTATTCTAAACGCGGAGTAGTCGAAACAGCAACATCGCTAACAAAAACAGAAGCCTTGTTGCTTTCGTTGCTACTAAGCACTTAACATCCAATAAGCCTTAATATAATCCACAAACGGAAACAAGCCTTGTAAAAAAATTCAATATATCAATTGGCCATACAGACATTTAGTAAAGCGGCTTGTTTCATAAGGGAAGTATATTTTTTTGCGAATGTGGCCGATCGGATTAATTTTCACGAAATCGTTTTACGGATTTCCCCACTTGCTGTTACAGTTTATTTCACCCAGCGGTATCATCTCTAGGAAATTGTTTCCATGGATCCTTTTGGGCTTGGAGCAAACAAAAAAGTTGTTGTCGACTTTTGTTTATAGTTTTTCTTTATAAGCTGATGAAATTGTATGAAATTGGATTAGCATACGCGATGCTGCATTTTATGTATCTCGCATTGTTCCTCTCTCTTAAAAATAATATTTGAGAACGTGTGAAAGAATTGTTTTTGATAAAAAAATGTTCTTGTAATATAATGCGACATGTCTTGAATGAGAGAAGTAGTTTGTATCTGTGTCTGATGGCAAATCTTGAATAACTATTGAAAACATAATTATAAAAATAGGTACTTTCTTCTTCTTTTGCATCGAGAGTATTATTAGCAATTGACTTTTATTGAAGTTATACTTCTTTTGGCGCGTTAGGGAAAAATGATAAGAGTAAATTTTTACGATGCGAGCGCACACCGTCACAAAAAACCGACACCTAGAAGTTAGCTAGTCAACATTTTAGTTTTTCAAAAAAAGTTACCATTCACGATATTGATTCAAGTGTTTCTGAACCTACAACACGTGTTTTGTATCAGTCTGAATAAAATATATATAAATATACATAAATATATATCTTTTCAAATAATGTATCGTGGTGACGGATTTTTTTTTATTATTCAAAATATTTACAAGTACCTAACATTAGCTACATGCAAACTACTGACTTAAACCATAACGGTTTTAATTTATTAACAATTTATTTAAAGATAATTTACTGTGATTATAAGTAATAAAAATGGTTTTTACATAGTACGTTTGTAGAATTTGAGGTTAGTTGATGGTATGTATTATTTATTATGATATTTAAATAAACTTTATTTAACTAGATAATGCGTTACAATAAAACTTTCAATGTATTAAATACCTTTTTTTCTATTATTAGTGTCATTTTTTCTACAAACGTAGGATAACGCGAAGGATAAAATGTTTAGAAAGATTTTTATCTTGTTACGCCAAAGAAGTATGACTTCTTACGTGCGTACATAAGTACATATACACTTTTTTTTTTCTTATTCAAACACTTTAACACAATATTATGTGATAAGATTAATGATAGTTTCAAAATGAACAACTAAAAATATAAAAATCAATTCTTGATTTAATATTTTGAACTCAACATTGCATTATCAATGCCAGTTCTTAAACATTCGCTAACTTATTGATTTAAAATGCGGTAACCTATTGAAACATACATTTAGGTTATTCCCGAGTGTTCATCATCCATCATACAAATAAATAAAATTGAAGTGTCTGTTTGTAATGTCAAAATAATATATTTGTTTTAAGCTCATACAGCTATTTGCACGATACCCATGCCTAAAAATCAGTTTTTAAATTTTTTATCTGTCTGTCTGTCTGTTTGTTCCGGCTAATCTCCGGAACGGGTGGACAGATTTCCACGGGACTTTCACTTGCAGATAGCTGGTATTATAAGAAGTAACTTAGGCCACTTTATTCTTTTTTATTTTGGAAAAAGAATTAGGGTTCTGCACAAAATATATAAATAGGTACACACGAGCGAAGCCACGCGGGGACTGCTAGTTGTATATAAAATGTGGAAACAAACCACGTTGTTTACGGTATCGTGTATAAATATCAAATATGGTGAACAAATGAGAGGGTATTACCTTTTGAGAGATAGCGCCGGCGCCGGCGGCGGGCGAAATCATTTCCGTTGTGTCAATCACACGTCCCGGCTACCCTGTCCGACTGTACATACGTCCACTAATGAGTTCGCGAACCAGTTCAAATCGCATCTAGATTGAGAACTTCACCACTCAATGACTTTTCATATACGGCTATGAATTAATTTATAACAGATTTTCGAGTTAAAGAGAAGTTATAAAGATTTTAAGGTACATAGGTACTTGATTAAATATTTTATGTGACTTGTTTTTTATACAACTAAGTTAGCAAACAATCTCACGGCCTGCTCTATGGTAATAAGTTACCAGGGCCTATAGCTACTCGTAGCACCAGTTATGTAACTTGAGAGTTGCCAAAAAAAAAACGTTTAATTGGTCTCTATTGACCTACTCATTACAATACAATTTATACAAAAATTATACGAATTAAGAACTTTTTCGAAATCAGTTAAAAAATATGAATTTCATATTAATATCACTCCACTATAAAACGTAGATTACCAAAAAAAACATGCTTAAACTACTACTGACTTGTGTTTAACTCCTAATACGTTTGTAATTGTGTTTTTTTTACACCTACAGGACAAAAGGAACAACATCTAACCTAATAATTTCCATCATACCCTACTGCCCTCTGGTAAAAGCAAAACGTATAACGGTGTCACTACATTTTTATTAGAAGCGAACTTTTATGGGCATCGAAGACTGTCGCCGCTGACCGCAAGTAGCGGGGCCAAGTCGGAAACATTAAGGTTCCATCAGCGGCCATATTTTCCGGCGAACGCTGAATTTTCACGGAGGCCGGAGCGGCCGGCAACTCGACACGCCTTTGCACTCAGACACTAGCGTTGGATGAAGTGGAATTGTGTACCCTAGCGCCTCTCCACGCCAATATTTTCACACACTTTTACAGTTTAAGACGTGGATTTTATCTGGTAGTTACTTTAGATCGTGTTTCAAGAGATTTTCGTTTGAGACATCGTTTACTTATTCCTCGGCTTATTATCGTCAATATTAAGCTTGGTAAATATCATAAGAAAATATTAACTAACTTTGTGTTATCTCAGTTTCCGTGTGCCTAGATCCAAAATACAATTTCTAGGTGTGAACGTAGCTTAACTTAGTACAGAACAATGCACATAACATTTTATTACATGATACAGGTAAGTGCAAACAGTCTACAAAGTTGATTAAGGTATTACTTGTTAAAGGGTACAAAAAAATCGTAAGCGTTTGTCATAAATTATCATAAATAAAAAAATCTCTCGTGTACGCCGTACATACGTAATATTATAACAGATGCAATAGTTTCGTGTCCAGTACCGCTCAAAAACCGCTGTTTTATTCTGCGGACCAAACAAATCTACGAGAGTTATGTATCAATTAAGAAATATTACAGGTTCACAATAGTAGAATCAGAACAGAAATGTTATACGTAACAAATACTCACAAAACTTACTTAAAAATGTTGACTGAATTCAAGACGTACGGAAGGAAAACTGTAACATTCTATATGAAGCATTCTATATATCAATTTAATGACAATAGGTACGTGTGTATTAAACTTCTAAGTATATCATCAATCTAGTAGACCGCGTAATTTACTTACTACAGTGACTTGAAAAGAAAACTTTGCCCGTGGGCCATAAAAAATAAACATCTTATCTCATAAGTTTGGGTACTCTCTACGAAATGACACCTTTGGGCATCTTTGTCGCCCAACAAACGCCCCGTGAAATTGAAACAGACCGGTTCATACTCCAGAAAATTTCACGACGTCAAATTCCTCCCTTTGAATCTTTTTAATCCGACCGAAACACTAGCTTTTTCAGAAAGGTTTTGTTAATATACTTTATACCGTACAGTATTATTTTTGAAATTGTTGGTGTAAGTTCACTTAGTTTTAGTAAGTGTTTGGTTTTAAGAAACCAGTTATGGGTACAAAAATTGCTCGTTTAAAAGTATAAGATTCGCAGGAAATGTATCAAAATCTTCATTAACAATTCTGTGAACGGAATCATCATATAAAATCTCATCAGAATTGACAATAACCATACAAATTACAGGTCGCGTGTAATGAATATGTCTGCGATCTATCAGAATTAGAAGACCCTTTCACTGTCGCTGGTATGATCGATGTCCGGAAATGAAGACGATATTTTTCTAAGACTCGATGATATAATACTGAATCGTTAGCTACACGCTGCATCGTTCGTCACTTCTTATGTACTTATATGTGAATGGAGAATTTGAAGTAATTGTTTGGTAAAGTAACACTTTATAAGTTCTTAGATTTACCTAAAATGTAGAATTTAATTTAGATGAACAAGTTTCTCACACTGAGTAATTATTACTAGCGTAGTTTCTCATGATATTGTTGTGACGGACTCCCCGCGCCCACTTGTGATCTCCTGTGATTGGATTAAGAACTCTTTGGAAATGACGCGATGAGTCTGGCTGGCGGCCCCATACTCAAATTCGTATTTGAAATAGTTTAGAGATTCGAATCAAGCAAGAAAGGACAATCGTCATAACTATACGGATATTGCTAAAAGAGTTGAATTCAATGAGTTTAAATGCTTTCAATACACTGATTACTAACACAGTATCTAGCATCTGGTCTGTTCGCCTCGTGCCTCGTTTTTCATTTGATTTGTGATCCAGAGAAGTGGACTTATCATATTTCCCATTCAGCAAAGTGTATTTTAATATCGAATTTTTAGCGTTGTTCGAAGCTTAGCTTGTCCAGGGACTCAACATTATCATGTTTTACATTTGTGCGAAAATAGGCTGTCGATTATTATTTTACATGAGTCACAATAAAACTGATTTTGGACAGCATTTTAGCAAACCAGACTATCCAAAGCAAGTCTATGGACGGCTTTTATACCCACTTTCTGTCATTGTGATGATTAGTTGGAACAGTGAAATATATCTTGATACTATTAATTCACATTACATTAACAAACATCTTCGAAACGGTTAAAAATTATTTTAACTACACTAGCTAAATTAATTTAGAAATAACTGCCTTTTAATTTGGCCGTTTGAAAACTACAATACCTCTCGTGGACAGACATATATTACATGCATAGGCATCAATCATAAAACAAACCACTTTTGTATTGAAGGTTAAAGAATAAGAGGATTAAATTGAGCACAAGACATTTGTGCTCCCCTTGAGCGAGTCGTTCGATTTAATAGTTATTTAACTCGGTACGCATCGCCTATAGACCAATAGGTTATTTATAGAAAAAAAACTATGATTATGTTGTGTTTCTGTTCGGCGGCTCCGAGGGAAGGATATATAGGGTTGACAGCACGTGGATGACTTCGTTGGTATTAATACAGTTTTATAATTATACTAGCAACCCGCCCCGGCTTCGCACGGGTAGCAGAGACACGTTGAATAATCATCATCATATTTCAACCAATTTACACAAAACTTTTACAAATTAAACACCTAAACCTTCCTCATGAATCACTCTGTCTACTGGTGAAAACGGCATTAAAATCCCATCAGTAGTTTTTCAGTTTATCGCGAACAGACAGACAGACAGACGCGGCGGTGGACTTTGTTTTATCATATGTAGTGATTATATTCAGGCTACTACTAATTGCTTGTTTACTGCTGCTTTGTCTAACATTAAAACTTACATCAAATACGATAGTAACATAATACAGTAGGTATGTGTGTAAGACAATTTAAGTTTTTTTTTTTTTGAATGGATTTTATTCATATTGTCTTAATTTTGTTACTCTAGGCGCCGGCGTCACTAAATTGGATTCCGCAGAATACCAGTATTGCGATTTAACCATCGCAACGTATACTGAGTGACACACACTTTCACATTACTTTTTAAATTTAATTTATGAAGAAATTAAATAGTTTTACTGCTGCTCACTGACAATACCAGTCTTAATTTTTTCTATAATTGAATTACATTATGTATAAGTACTATTCTAGATAAACTTACCTAATTATTTTTGCAAATATGTTATTTTTAAGTTAAAATCATTAAACATTGTATTTGTACACTGTACGATAAACCTAAACCAGTCACACTTATGTAAATGTTAGTAAAGTTTATAGAAGTGAAGACCTGTAATTGGCTTTCTAACATTATTCTACTGTTAATATGTTGATTTAGCTGTAAGTCTTCCATAGAACAAATAAATAAATAAATACTGGGCTTAACCATAAATGAAGGCTTCCGATTGGAAGATGAGGTGTTGCCAGTGAGCAGAAATGATAAACTTAAATTTTTTTATATTATTTAATTTATGTTATTATTTACTTGCTTTTTTTCGTGTAAAAATTTAAATAACCCATGGTGTCCAAAAATAAATCTTTTCTTTCTTTCTTAAAGCAACTATATTTACCATATCCTTGCTACTCAATACTCTTAGGTCTATTTTAAAGCAGAACATATTTTGAATATGTCGTTAGTTAATACTAGCAAAGTACCAACTGCCCCGTTTGTCATAAATGTTGAAAAAATCCCACAATGGATCCACCATCCCGCGCTTAGTATAATTTATTACGAAAAAGGATTTTAAAAACACACATCGTCGGAATCCCTGGATAAAGTTGTTTTAAGAATATGTGAGAACTCTTTCAGGTGATTCTGAGAAAATGTAAAGGTTTTTTATATTTATTGGTTTTGTTTAAGTTATATGTACAAATGAGGATTAGTTTTAACAGCTACCCATAAACTTAATATACTTTACTACTAAGTTTATACAGCTACCTTTTTGTAAACTAATGTCAGTTCTGAATATATTTACATAAAACCCCTATGATAGCGAGTACTAGCACTTTTAAATATGTTGGTAATATGTGTTCAATTCCAGAAACTCACATTATCTCCTAAAGCTTTATTATGTGCAAATAAATTATTTAAAAAATAAATCCTAAATGAAGTAATTTTTATGATGGAATTAATATTTCGTATCTCTAGTGACAGAATACAGATTATTATTTTTTAGATACGAATCGATATTCTGGTCCCAAAATATGTTTTTTTTTTTATATTTAGTAACGTACCCGATGGGGTAGGATATGGTTATCGCCATCTAAGTTTGAAAGTTTGAATACGGTTTGCTAATTTTACTTCGGGTACAGCTCAAATCGACACCTTACATGAATGAAGGTTAAAAATCCACAGAGAGGACTAATAGCACAGATTACTAAGTAGTTACTACGTAGCAGATAAAGCACTCCCTACAAAAATATCGATGCCAACCTTTTTAATGGCCTACTCCTTCCGGGTTTTAAAATGTGTGTACGGTTAACTCTTCAATATATTTATTTATAAAAATAATATACCTATTAATTAAGTACTTAACGCCTATTTTTAATTTCAAGTACCTATATCTATGCAAAATTCTACATGTGTTGTGTTTTTATATAAATATAATTAAACTTCTTCCCTTTTCTAAAATCTCGATTATTAAACTGTAAAGGTGAAAATATTCTAAATCTTATATAAAGTTTTAATAAATAATTTGAAGGAAACAAGGGTTAAAAATACATAATACATTGTTTAATTTCATAAATAGGGCTACCGGGCTTTTTTTCTCTTACTTTATCTACTCATATACATATATCCATATACTGCACATAAACAACCATGTCAATTTTTACTGTGAATTGTACAGTATTTAAAGAATATATCAATGCGATCTCGAATTACGTTTTATAAACTTTAAAATTAAAAGAGTGTGCGCCTGATGCAGCTGTCGGAAACCCACAGCGCGTGACTGCGTATAAGGTCCGCCGGCGAACCAGCGAGCAAGCAAGCAAGTACATCGAGTGACATAGGCCTGCTAATAGTTTCACTTTCTTTAAATTAGAATTGATCTAAATGATTTTTCCTCTGCATCTTCATTTTGACATTGCTACTAATTTATATATTAAATTATAATACAATATCTAATTAAATAACTAGTAATACTATGTATCTAAATAAGGATTAAAGAGCCCCATCAAGGTTAGCAAATTGAAAAAAAAAACATAAAAATTTGAATTTTAAAAATTAGTTGAATAATTTAGTTTCGTAACTGTAATTAACAAACTATACAAATAAATTATAGTTTAAAAAACAAAAAAGACACGCTTTAACAGCAAACTAAAAAAAAAGTAAAGAAAATAATTTTTGAAAATGAAGAATTTGTTCTAGACCTAGCGATATACTGGTTCATTATGATAAAAAAACCTTTTTCTTTATGTTGTAGGGGGCAAACGAGCAGACTGGTCACCTTATGGTAAATGACTACCGCCGCCCATGGGCACCTGTAACTCAAGAGTTACAAGTGCGTTGCCGCCCTTTTAGGTGGGAATAGGGGAAGAGCGGGAAGACGGGAGAGGGGGATTAGAGGGGAGGAGAGGGTTAGAGGGGAAGGATGAGAATAGGGTAGAGGGCAGGGTTAGGGCCTCCGGTAACTTCACTCACGCGGCGAAAAGCAATGCACGTATTGTTTTACGGCCGGTTTTCTGTGAGGCCGTGGTATCGAGCGGAGTCGAGCCGGCCCATACGTGCCGAAGCATGGCTCTCCCACGTAAAAAGGTCTAATGAGTCTAAGTTATTAACAAAATAATTAATTTTATAAACTTCAAGACCGCCAATTCATTGAAAACATGCAAATTTTCAATTAATTGGAGGGCTTGAAGTTGGTGAAAACTATGTACGTTGAAAGATTCCGTTACATATATTGATATATATGTAGATAGATACAGGTCATCGTAACAATAAATAAAAATAATACAGTCAACTTTCATGGTTCGGAATCAACTAAATATTGTTTACTCGCCTCTCATCTTCCAGGGCGCGCGCGGTACAATCGGTCCCATTCAAGTCCCATTGCAATAGCTATTGTATTTGCTGAAGGCTCTACTGCTCATGTCGATTGGCAATCGAACAGTACACGGGCGCCATTTGCCAGGAATGAAAGGCTGCTTGATTATTTGCTAATCTTGGCTCGACTATACGGGTTCATAAATGCTTCGCTAAACTCATGCACTGCCATTGCCATTCATAAACACAGACGTTGCAATTCTGAAATAATGTCTTTAGATTTCTGCGTGAAAACTATTATAATTATGAGACAGTTAATAAAATACTATTTTGCTAGGAGTTATTAAACACTACGAAGGTACTGATTTCTAAAATAATCCAATTGAAATTAATAATGGTTAAAAATCAAATCAACAATCCGTAAAGATATAAAAACTCTTCTAACATCAAACAACAACACATTCTTTTGATAAAAAATATTTTTATTCAAAGGCTAATTGAATAAAAAAAAGACTGGTATCAATCCACTAATAATCATTTATTATAAATAGTGTTGACGTTTTTATGATTCTAAAAGGCAACTCCATGAAACGTACGAGTAGCAGCTTTGTTGCATCGTTAACTAATATAAGAAAATTCTAATTCATTTTATTTCATAATAAGCCTAATAAATAAATTTACGTTTAAGTGGTTGCATAAATGTATATTATTAACATAAAACTAAGGAGTGCCCACTAAAAATGCGAACTAGTTGAGACTGTATCTCATAAAGTACCAAAAGTAAAAATAAAATAAATAAATACACATTTGTAAAATACCACCCCCGCACAAAGGAATAGTAGTAGTCCTGGTATACAAATTACAAAAAACAAAATATCCAGACTCAGAACAAAATATTATGTTTTGAAGCATAAAAATAATTGTCACATTTAGAGAAACCCACAACACTCGACACTGCAATTGCACGGTAGTTGACGAGGTTACTGACCCTTTTAAAGTATAAATACATGAATGACTATGTCAGATTTGAATGCCGCAGGTGGTGATATTGTTTTCCATTTTTAGGTTTATAACTGCTAAATAAAATGAGGTATTTGGTAGAAATAAATACGTGTTACACGATAACTGTAAAAAATTTAGAAATTGGATATAAAGTTCATAAATTGCTGTTACCACTTGCATAAGGCAAGCAGTATACCTTTTTACTTGTTTTTCTTTTTTGTTAATTTCTCTTCTAATATAAATGTACAAGCAACTTTTGGTGCATAGGTTATACGATGATAATTTTTAGTGACCTTACCATTTCCGGCATAGTAGCAAGGATTTTATCAGATTTCACTTTGAAAGCTAAAGTGAAATCTAAATATTTGTTTTAGAATGCCGCAGCTACTATATACATAATTTAAAAGTACAGACGACGTGACGTCCTATGAGAATCCACCCTGACTACTGGTAGAGTAATTGGCTTCGCATCGTGTGGGATATCTGCCTCGGATTAATTAGCTCGTGCACGACACGAAAGTTTTAATCTTCATAATGTGTGTCTACCTGTGTAGATTTATATACAATATTTACTGGCTTACGATTATATGGTTGTTTGCTACAATTATAGAAACAGAAATACAAATACTGAACGGTGTAATAGTGGAACACATACAAATAAAACGACTTCAAAATAACAAGAGCTTTTTACAACAAATTATTAATGTACCTTGTCAATATATTCATCCCATGACAAGCACTCCCACATTCACTGTTAAACATATGCCTATACGTAATCTGTTAGTCCATTAGTATAGTCCAAGTGGTTAGATTACTTAATAGTAGTACAACCCAACCGCCGGCATTTTGTCGGTTATTGCCCACTGCAATTTCATATTGATAATGACAACGACTATGTTGGGTACTTTTTGATGTTCCGAAGTCCATCTCGATTTGAAACCTAATATGAAACTTCGATAACGTTAACACACGTTATCGAAGTTTCATATTAGATTTCATTTAAGTTTCAATTATCTAGTAATTACTTAAAAAAAAAATTTGATAGAACATTATGAAAGTGTGCTAGAATGGCATTAGCATTGGCGAAGAGGTCTAGTTGATGTGGTTGTTATTGCGATACGTGAAACTTATATTGCCATAAAAAAGATAACGACGTGTCGTGGGGATGTCGTGATGAACAAAAATAACACATGATGCTGTGCTCCGTCACAGGTGTTTTTCTGTTAAACAAAAGTCTAGTCAGACTTTTGTTGGGCCAAAACGAATACTTATTTTTTATGATTTTTGACATAAATAGTAATCTATTTATTTTCACCTACCGTATTGAGTTTACAATTAATAAAATAATAAGGAATATGAATGAATTTTTTTTTTTAAACGAATTTATATGTCATTACGTTACCGGAAAAAAATTAAAACCACAGTAGGTTTCGTGTGCCTTTTCTGTAACGTAAAAAGCCACGACTTGTTTGATTCTTTAAATTAAAAGTTATGAAACCTACTTATTATTATTGAAAAGGATAGAAAAGCTTATTTTAAATGTTTAGTTTTACATATTTCCTAAAATATGATCAAAACTGCATGTGACAATGTGTATTTTCATAAACCGCAGAATGGAACTTAAGCAAAAAGTGGTGCAAGGCGCGTCACATTTCATTCCATCGAATAGCGTTATGTCTCAGAAACCAGCGAGGGAGATTTAAAATATCAACTAATGATTAACAATTCCACAATTAAAATACGATAGGTAGGTGGATAAGTATATATATACCGAAAGTTAAATTAAAAATATTTAGGCTACTTTGGAGTACTTGGAGTCTACAGAATAAAACACATATTTTAATTACTTTGTTCAATAGATGGGGTACATTATTCATACAGCCTGGTCAATTTAAATTTTTATTATATTTACTACTCATATTGGCAATTCTTTAAACGGTCTGGACGTTATGAATAATGCTAAATTAATTACTTGGTCGGTAACATATTTTACTTTTCACCAATGGTCAAAATTGAATCATAATTATTACATTATTTTAAACATAATTATACTAAATCGTCGGCGTCGTAAAAAAACGACGGATTTGATTTTTAGTAACTTTACAAGAGCGTTCTTTAAACCCTTTAAATGATGTTTTACGTAAAATTTTGAAAACGGCTATTTTTGGTAATGAAATCTGCAAATGTTACTGTGTGTATGAGCTTTGAAAAATGTTTTGTTTTATGACAAAGTATAATGTCTTCAACAGGCTTATGTCAAATACAAAAATCGTCAAAAAATCAAATCCGCCGTTTTTTACGACTGCGATGAAATTAATTACATTTCAAACAAATCGTTTTTCCAATTTTGTTTCAATTTTTTTTTGATATCACCACAACTCCTCAACCTACTAAAGAAAAAAAAATCGGTTGTTATTCTTAACTGTTTTGTCTTCGTCTATTTATAGATAGATGTTACGTATGTCTAGTGTATATGCATAGTGAGTAGATTCGGGGAAAATAAGCTTTGACAAGCGGATAGACCCACGAGTACCTAATCCTATTTTTTCATCGGCCTTATAGACTTTTACCTAAAGCTTTGTCATATTTTTTTCTGATTAAAAAACCTTACAATAGTGATGCAAGCATATGCATATTGCATGAAAGTGACATATACCGCCACATTTTTCAATCCACTGTTGGAATGGAAATCGAAACATATCGGATATTTGGTCATCGGACGGCCACACCGCGAACGCCGCCGCATGTAATCGAATGCGCTATTGAAACGATCACTGCTTCTGTTTGTATAGAATAACTAAATTATTTGTTTTTCTCGGACACTTCACTTTAAAACCGCTTCCAGAATTTAATATATTTTTACTATAAATCTCTAATTTGGGATATGGCGTTAATGGTTTTAATAACAACATTGAAATTTCTGCTGACTTTAAGACACGTTATTTACTTTACAGTGGTTAACAAAATCAAGGTGTTATTTTTACATTAAGTATAATGACCTTTGAGTGAATGAGTCTTTGCTCAGCAGTGAAGTGTAGCCTTGATTGAGCACTTTTAACTATTTAGATAACGACTTCATCTTATCTTCAAAAAACAACGGTACAATACTTAACATGTAATCATCCTTTCACGACATAACTTCTGAAGCGATCGCCCTGAAATCCGGCTGGAGTGCTTCCCTTCTATATATCCTTCTTGACGTAACATCGTTGATTTAACTGCGGGTGATACATGGTCAAAAGGTATATATAGATAAAATTTAAGTAACTAGTATAATTATTATATTATCAATTGTAAAATATTATTGCTAGTAAATGTTAAAACGCACTTGAAACGACACACTTACTACTCAAATTTAACATTCAAAAAATCATAAAAGCATTTTGTGACTCAGAATAAACGTCCCAAACTTAGGCTCATATTCACCTTCATGTAAAGTCGTCTAAGAAATCCACCAATATTTCTTTCTCTACAGACGAGCACTAGAGATAAAGTAAGTAATTTATACAAAGGAAGAGCAGTAGTTTGGAAGACGCAACAACTAGCCTCACCCTCTTCCCCACTCGTCTCCCCGCGGAGGTTGTTCGTACATAAATCGCGGATACTGCCCTCTGCGGTGCTTGGCTAACTACCACCATTTGTTTGTAGCATCTCTGATTACACACCTACAAACATTAGTGGAAAAACAAAACTAAAGTATGTCTACCGAACAAAAACATATGGCATAGTTTTTATTGTTGATTATTTGGGCTAATGTAAGCCCAAATAATCAACAATAAATCAACAATAAGTTTTTAATGAAAACGTTAAGTATCAAAATTTATTGAGATATCTAAACTGAACATAGTTTGATTCTAACCTATAGTAACATTATAAATGTTTATTTTTTCGTTTGTTTGTCTTTTTATTTGCGCTGATCTCAGATTCTAAACACCCAATTTGAAAAACACTTTTTTTTCTGTAATGTTACATTCAGCATCACGCTAAAACCGAGAGAGACATCGATACAAAATAAAAGGGGAACCTCGATTATACAGATACAGTTAGTCACTAAATTACTATCATTATATGTATGTATATTATATGTATAAATATAATGTATATTGTATTTGTGTGTCTGTGTGAACGCGATTAGCTCAAAGAGTGCTGGATTGTAACGGATTTTCTAGATTTTCATACGCTTTTCACCAATGGGCGAATGGTTTATCTGTATAATTCATAAAGATTTTGTGTAAATTGGCTGAATGTGGCGATGATTGTTGCAGATGTCAAAAACAATCATGCCGTCTGAGAGCTTTACTGCCGTGCCGCGTAAACTAATAATTAAAGAGCTATATGAAAAAAATATATATAACGGAATTATTCATCTTAAAAGATCTATTAGACTGTAGCAACACTGTAAGTCTGTCTGCTAAGATTAACAATCAATAACGAAAAAATATTGCCAGAAAATACTTTGAAAAATATCTTTAAATTAAGCGATTTATTTAAGTAATTTATATTTGAACCCTTTCTAAATTATATTAAACCATAATTTTCTGCATTTTTCTAGAGTACATTTTCTAGCCTTGCTTTTTTTTAGAAATTTACTAGGTACACCATTTTACAAGAAAAAAAACTCTTTAAAATAAGTAACTTTAAGTTTTTGCTAAGATTAACAATCAATAACGAAAAAATATTGCTAGAAAATACTTTGAAACATATCTTTAAATTAAGCGATTCATTTAAGTAATTTATATTTGAACCCTTACTAAATTAAATTAAACCATAATTTTCTGCATTTTTCTAGATTACATTTTCTAGCATTGCTTTTTTTAGATATTTTCTAGGTACACTGTTTTGCAAGAAAAAAAACTCTTTAAAATAAGTGACTTTTGGGTAACAAAATGTGTAGATGTACTTACTACGTACTACGACTACTTTTAGTTTGTCTTTTATAATCTAACCCACATGGCTTTGCTACCCGTGCGGGTTACTAGTAAAATAATAGAAATCCATCCAACAACCAATCAGTTACAAATCTATTAATTAAGCAGCTCTTCAAAGAGTTTCATCAAATTATGATAAATATAATTAGTCCTGCAATAATTGTCATAATATGGCACAGCTGATTTCTACTTGAAATTGTATCTGAATAGGGAAGATATCTAGGTGATCCCGGTTAACAACGGTTTGTTTAATTTCATTCAAAATCAAAAGTACTACGTATTGGACACATAATTAAAAACTTCTTAGGTAAGCCCAACATATTAGTTATTCTCTTTTATTCACGCGAGGCGTATGAAGTGACCTTCACTTTATGAATCTTTTATATTGGAGAAAAACAATAATTGAGCCAGTTGAGTTCCTGAGAAATTGAGATGACATTGCTGTTTTGTACATCCGAATACTTTCCTCTAATGAATTTGTTATTAGAGACAAATGTTAAGTTATTTTTTACTAGAGATCATCTGGTTTTCGATATTTCAATCATAGTCGGATAGAATTAGCCAAATATTGTTAAAAAATGAGAGAAATTGCGATAGCCAGTTTTTAATTTTCATTTGTTAGATAAAAACATCACAATTAATATTTCATTTCAAGGCAAATCCACCTGTGGCGTCATCGTCTAAAAAATGTCAAAAATTGTAAAAACTGTTTTTTTTTTCGATTTACTAGTAAACTTTGCATTTTGCGTGAAAAGTTACTTTTTTATACTTAATTAGATTAACTTTAATAACTTTAGTTTTAATAATATATAGAGATCAAACATAATAATATACATTTATCAGCATACGAATATAGCTATAGCCACTAGATGGGTGCACAAAAAAAAAAATCAAAAGTCAAACTCACTAAGTTTAAACTTGAACAGAAAATATTGATTAATTAAACAAAACCTGTCTTTGTTTGCCCTGGGAGTGAATTTAACCTTTCAGAACGGCGGCAGCTTCTGCAAATAGGGACCGGTGGGCGGTTGACTCAGCTCTTGATTCCCCGTGTTGTGAATGCAGCTCGCTCCCGAGAGCTGTCTGAATGCATGCACCCAAAAATTAGAACCTAATTGCTTTCATAATGAAAATTAATGCTTGATGTATTATTATTTTCGTTTATATTCAGGCGTTTTATGAATAAACGGGTGACGTATTTTTAACCGACTTCAAAAAAACAGGAGGTTCGCAATTCGTTGGGATCTTTTTTTTATGTATGTTCACCGATTACTCGAAGACGCCGAACCAATTTGGAAAATTCTTTTTTGTTTCAAAGGGTATACCTCCCAGGTGGTTAAAATTTTATCGAAATCAGTCGAGCGGTTTTTTGAAAAATCAACAAATATCTAAAAATTGTATACATCGATGATATTTTCGTTTACTCCGAAACTTCGCTGTCTCATTGGAGCAGTGCGTTTAGGTGGCCTACCCGTATTATATTTAAACAAAATACATATACTTTCCACTTAAAAGCACATTGAAGTCAGTGATACTTTTTTTAAAAGATAATTATTACACTACCTCTTAATTTACCTTAACATTGTTGTAACCATAAACTTAGTATGCTATGGTTTTAACACACAAAGTTATTGGCATAGTCTGTTTATTTGTTTGTTGGTTTGTTTGTTTATTATCCAACGTGAAAGAAAATATCTCAGAAATAATCTGAGATATTTTCTTTACAAATTCTAGTAAGAAGACATAAAAAACCATTGTATTTATATTTCTTTTTTTATATATGACACCTTTTTATATAACTTTTTAAACCGATAATTAGTTTAGATTACCTAAATTAAAACTAAATATCGGTTTAAAAAGTTATAAGTTTAAAAATATCATAAAGTCGAGAACATTGTAATTCTTTTCCCTTTATTTTGATCTTTCTTATATAATTCTTTGTGTAAGGACTCTTAAAGTGAATAATCAAATAGAAAGTTGTTCAAGAAATATCAACGTTATCTTGATCTCTTCACGACACATTAATATTTATTTGGTGCTGAATTTATCGTAACAAAATTCAATTTAGTCGACGACAGACGAACGTCCTTTATCTATGCACAGAAGGTCCTTTTATTTGATGGGCTCGCAGGGATACTTGTCCCTATTGGGAATAAGAAATTGTAAAAGTGTGGACATCCTCCTAATTTTGTCAATGGCTTAATTCTTAAGGAATTATTCTAGAGTGTTTCATTCTTTTCATTTTAAGTTAATCCTGAACTTTTTTGACACTTGTTAATACTGAACTCAGGACTGTTAACTGGGTATAGTAGGTATTCGCCAATATAGCCGCTCCCATTACGTAAGCACTATTTTATATAATACTAGCCCTGCCGCCTATTACGTGGGACCACAAATATAGCTTCTAAGCTCTTTGCCTACTCCTTCGCGGTTAAAACAGCTACCCTGTTATTAAATAAAAAGAATCATACCGCTTTGCAGTATTGGGTCTGTAGATTTGTTTCTTTTCATTATCTTTATCAAGTTTTGTTAAATGTAACCCAAATTATTCACGTAACTCTAACCCTTATCAACCGTAACAAAGATACTTATCAGTTTTAATTGATCTAACATTGACAACACGAGTTAATTAATGTGTTAATCAATGAAATTACGTAATTTCCTGACAATATCTAAAATCGTATCTCTCGCAAACCAACGTTGAATATTCATCACATTTAGATAGCAGAGGCCGATAGACCCACATCAGAAAAACATCAAAAATGCATCAGGCGGAAATATCCGTCGACATTCTAGAAACAATATGGCGTCTCACGCGCCACGCTCCGGCTTAACCCATGATCTGAACTGTTTTTCGGATGCTTTGTTTTATTGAACACCTGTAACTTGTGAAATTTATTATGGAATAATTTATTTACAAAGTACTACACGCTTTTACGAAAGGTTTGGGGTTATAATATTTAGTACATCTTAGAAACGATTACAGTTTATTGTTTGATCACACTAATTTTACATTTTTTTTACTAATTTGTGGTGGTAGGTGTAAGCAATAGCACTAGTAAAGTGAATAACAGTAAACAGACGCAATGATGTGATGGCTAAAGCATCGGATGTGTGAAGTCAATAGTACTTATTAACTATCAAAACAATTAATTTGTATAGTCAGGACCAAAGATATCTGTTAACCATGTGTTAGAATACCAGTAATCCAAAACTCTCAAGACTATCATACACCAAATATATATATGTAAGACAGACATCCTAAAAAATGAGTATGTGTGAATATTCCAGAAGTATCGAGTCAATCATAGTTTTCTCTAACATGTGTACAGGTTTCATATGTACTACCGAAACAATAAAAATATATTTATTGACATTTAATGCCTAGAAGGATTTTTTGATATTTTTGACCTACTACTCAGCCAAAATAAGAATAAAGTTTTTCCTTATTTTTGAATTATTGACACACTTGACACGCTCGGACAACGGCGGGCTAGATGGAAAAAAGTGTTAGCGCAACGAAAAATGCTGACCGCGGGTTGATTTAATATGTTTACGCTATCTCTGGATTTTGTTTGTTTGTTTCGCCATTTTCTATTTTTTGGTATGACATAGTATGTCGTTGGATGGCTGAAAAGGTGTACATGTTTCATTAATGTTCTGCCGCTAAAGCACTTAATTATTTTTGTTTAAGACGTGTTAAAATTGTAAGATTTTAAACCTCTATATTAAAAACATTATTTTCATTTAATGGTTTATTAATATGTACTGAAGTGTTACCAAGTAGTTATTAACAATAAAAAGTAATTCTACAAATTAGTTTTTAAATTTTAAATTACCTGAAAACGGTTGACCTTCGTATAGTGGTCATATGAGGTCATTTGGTTGCAAATGACCTTCTCTATATCCGTTTAATGGATTGCTAATATATTACCAGTGACCCAGTAAAATGTATGTATTTTTTGTACCCCTTTTTAAGAAAATTTCGCGAACGTAGTAACGTGAATTTTGGAATATATACAGTTTATATATAAAAGAAGTGCAGAAAGCTAAAATTTTTAAACCAAATGTCTTGCAACTTTAAAAATTACGTGAAAACGGCTTAATGAAATTACACGCCTCCAGTATATGTTGACCTGTCATGGTAAGTAATTCTATACAATGACAGGTCAAGTTATACTGGCTAATGAAAAAACCATGGTCGAAATTCGACCACCACACGATCTCTAGTAAACTGTTAACGTGCATGTAGGCGTGCCCGTAATATACAATACATTGCTTATTTTCTTTTATACTTAGAATAAACATGTATTATTTATAGCTTTTTCAGCTAACTACTGTTGTGTAATATAGAAATAAGAAAGAAAGAAAGAAAAACATTTATTCTGACATTCACAGGACTGCACACAATTATTACAATAAAAATAAATAAAACTAGGCAACTATTATCCTTTCTTATTTATTTTAAAAATCTCTCTAAAAGATACATATATGTTGTATATTTATGCTAAGTAGCTATTATCTCATTAATGCTAATGTACTTATTATTTTCAGTTGTAAAAATTTGTCAGATAACCTTGTAAGTCAACAGTCATTCTTTTGATCTAGAAATATACCAAAATTATGTTCCCAATTTCGTAGTCACTTTCAAAGTCCGCGCCGTTGACCGATAACAACACAATAATTCACCCAAAGAGAACAACTAGTACGAAATGTTACTTTAATCACTTCGTACGACCTCCTAAATTATAGCACTATGTAACAATTATGATTTAGAGCTTAAAATTTATAATGTTTATGCTAATAATTATATTACATTGTTAGTAAAATCACTACATATTATAAAACAAAGTCCCCCGCCGCGTCTGTCTGTCTGTTCGCGATAAACTCAAAAACGACTAAACAGATTTTCATGCAGTTTTCACCATTAGATAGAGCGATTCATGAGGAAGGTTTAGGTATATAATTTGTTAAGGTTTTGTGTAAATTTGTTATAATATGATGATGATTGTTGAAGATGTCTCTGCTATCCGTGCGAGGTCGGGGTGGGATGCTAGTGGTTTATAAAACTGATTTGCTATTGTGGATCAGACAGGTAAATTGTGGTAAGTACATTTTTATAAAGCGGTATTGTATTTTTTTTTCTTTGGGTTCCAGCACTATAGAATTAATCATTAAAACAACATCAGAGTGTTTTTTTAAATATCAATTATCGCTCTTAATAGCAAGCTGGGTTTCGTCAGATTTGACAGCACAGCGCGTGCTGTCAAATCTGACGCTAGCTTCACTTAGCTATTACGTGCTATTACGCTCTCCACGCTATTAACTTCACTGGTAACTAACAATCATCATTTTCTTGTCCTTTTTCCAAATTTATTATTTACTAGCAACCCGCCCCGGCTTCGCACGGGTAGTAGAGACATCTTCAACAATCATCAACCAATTTACATAAAACGGTAACAAATTATACACCTAAACCTTCCACATGAATCACTTTGTCTATTGGTGAAAACCGCATGAAAATCCGTTCAGTAGCTTTTCAGTTTCAGACAGATAGACAGACGCGGCGAGGGACTTTGTTTTTAAATAATTTTGTGATTAGTTTGTTTAAAAAGAATAAATAAAATAAAAAAACACTTTCGTAAGAATACGAAAGTGTGTATTTATTTTATTTTAAACTATAATTTATTTCACCACGATCTTTCTCTAAATTATATTACCAATGTTATTATTTGATGAGTTATAATATCTTTTTTTTTATTATTGAGCACTATTTATGTGCTGAAAGAGTAGAAATACACAGAGAGCTATACAGGTGGTATAGCAATGTCTGTTTAACGTCGGACTACACTTCGTGAACGTAAGCAGAACAGTTTTTCACATTTTCTTCTAGAAGTTAGTATTCTTTTGAATTTCTTATTATTACAAGTAATCACTTGTAATAATAATACAACTTGTAATATATAAATACGTAATCACGGATTTATAATAATGGTTATTTCTGAAGCTTTCCTAAAAAACTTCAAAAAGAGATGTAGCGAAAGCAAACTTTGCTAGAATTAGAGGTATTTGTTTATACTTTAGCTAAAATAAACAAAATAAGTACAACAATGTCTATTATTACAAAAACATACATAAATACACTTACGCCTATTAAGCGAAGCAGAGGCGGTATTAAACACCCACTTTTTACCAACTGGGTACAGTTTGGTCCCACTCACATCATAGAGGTCAAGCCTATGCCGCCAACGGGACAGTTTGGGAACTAAAGGGTGTTTTTAACTTATTACAAAAACATGTTATAGCAAACGAAATAACTATTTAGAAATGTGAAGAGATTTTAAATCAATGCTTGCAATGCAATTATTTAAGTGTACACTGCCATAACATATCACATTGGGGTTTGTTTTTGATTTTGAAAATCTTTTCTCAACTTTTTAATATAACATATATTGATGAAAATAACTTTATATCATAAATCATAGTGCAGTGTCAGTAACTTTAGTTATAAGGGGAAAATACCTAATTAGATCAATCGCATTTCTATATCTAATTAGTAGACCACGTTTGTCGTATTTTACACTAGTGATGGTAAGGTATTGTTATTTCTCTCGTCCATTTCGATCAATATATACGTATATAGAAGTCCTCAAAGTTTTATTATAGACTAAAGTTTTGTCGTCAATAATAGATAATAATTTTATTTAGGTAATCGATTCATTGAAAATTTATTGCTCAAATTAATTATTTTATAAATAGCATATTTTTATACAACTGTGAAAGTGTACGTACAAGGCCTGCAATTCAATACAACTCACATCTTGGCTAAAGTGATTGCCTATAGCATTGATATTTCATGAAGCATTCAAGCATACATTTCGTTACGAATGCACTGAGGAGTATTGACACAAATACAAGCACGTCAATAGGTAAACACTGAATGGAAATTAATTTGTCCGTATTAGATGCGGTAGGTAAGGTAGGTTGCCAAAAGGCCACCGATGTAAACAAAGCATAACCTAATATAATAAATAATGTATGGAGGCCAAACATGGAAGTTATCCATGCCATACCGAGAGGGATCGGGGTAAATTTTCATGATCTTGCGGTTTGTGATACGTGCTTGTTAATATTAGTTTATCAACCCTTTCACCACATTGTGTACAAGATTTACAGATAGGTAACTGCTTGAGACTATTACTCAAGTGTTTTCCTTATCTCAAGACCCCGACGCGACGTGGGACTTAGGTTAACCTTTAAGTTCCTAATACATACATACGTAAGTTTGCCAACAAGCTGATTTTCCAATAAATTCACAATTAAGGTTCGTATACATAATATGAAATATATACGGGTGTTGTTTTAAGTATTTAAGATTTCTAAGATTGCGAAACAAGTGCAGGGATTTATGAATATATATATGAAATTTCGTTAGCTAAAGGTTGCATTCACATGGCTGATTTAATTAAAAATTATCTACTTTGTTTGTTATAATAAAATTGTATATAGTTATTTCCATAGAAAACGTATTATCCATCAATAATAGTGACATTTGTTTAGCAAATTTATAAGAAAATAAATAACAAAAACAAAGCATAAAAAGGTTAGGTAACCTGGTAAAGGTTTGAGGTGAGGTAATACACTTATAGGTATGGCAGGTATACCCATATTTAGATTATGTAATATGAATATGTACTCCACGGTGTGGTCGCCTGTTGATCAGGCGGCCAAAGTCTGCAGGGGTTCTCTTTCTTAGGGTATATGGGTCCCCTCCAATAGACTCACTTGTGACGGAACACTGTGTAGTTTGAGTTGGTTCGATTCAGACATACCTCTTCACCCTCGGTGAAGTGATGAACCGTGGGGGATTCCACACGTTAAAAAAAGGTGATGTAATCTAAATATGAGTATAATCTTCATATATCCTAACCAGCTTATCCTAGTATCTACAAATGTAGAGTCTACCTATTCATTTCTACTTATTAAAAAATAATTAGATTTTTATTTCCAAATTTCGAATCCGCAAAGTTTGTGTATGCGTCCTTAAACCAAAATCGTTCCAGCCACAAGTATGCTCAGCTTATACGAATCTGTATAAAAAGTAATAATCATTGGGGCGTGCACACGTGTTTCGTAGAAAATGTTTCGAATAGTACACCGCCGTCGGGTACAGAGGGAGGATGATATTGTGTATGCTGCCCCGCGAAGCAATATTGAGAGCAGAAACATGGATACATATTCAAAACAGAAAATAAAACGGATTGTGTATGATTAAAAATATAAACTTTCTTCTGTAATATTGTGAATGTCATCTACAATGTAAGTTAAAAAATATAACTTAATAGTATTGGAAAATTGACATATATTATCATAGACATGACTTTTCGTTAATATACACTGATCTTTTTGTGTGTAGAATTTACCCTACTGTACTTATTATATTTTAATATATATTTTTATAATATTACATTTTACCCCTGGTATACATATACGTCTTTTTCAACCTAATATTACTACTGCATACAAAAAATTTAATCAGTACTAAATTTAACAGCTTTTTTCATAAAATTTTATCCCAAGGCCTGATTATATTAGATACCTACCGTTTCTGGAAACAAAATGAGAGTATCACTTTCGTTAGTGATAATTAAAAAGTTGGCAAAGTGCCGATAATATTTCAGAGAGACAGACGGGTCATCATCTTAAACAATATGGTTGAAAACAAGCCGTTGGTTGGTCGACGTGTCCCGTGTTTGGTGACCTCTCATTAACTGTGACTGAACGGTCGTTGTCACGTCGCGGTCTAAGCCTTGGCAATTTGTTCCCCCTTAACGAATTTGCTAAAGTAATGTTTTTCATAAAATTAATTTCCGTCATTGTGTTACCACATAAATGAGAAGCCGAGATGTGATTTTTTACTTTTGTTAGCAAATTAATTAATGTTTGGCTGATTGTAAATTACTACTATTACTATACAAATATCGAAATGTTTTATTTTTTTGTTTTTTTGCATTTGACCCTGATTATTTGATAAAGGTAGTAGTTGCTAAATGATATCATTTGTATATTAGAGTAAAATTGCCCACCGCCTCTACCATTTCCATTGAAAAGTTGGCACTAAATGTAAATATACCCTCTAACCTCAATAAGTGTTAGATTGCGACATAGATTGATATTCATCTAAATATTTTCTCATATGCCTTACCTATTTTAATGTTTATATATTTTACTAGCTACGCCCTGCGGTTTCCCGCGTCGACGGCATCGGGACTTACGCGGGTGCGTAAGTCCCGATGCCGTGGGAATATTAGAATAAAAAGTACCCTATGTATTAATCGAGGTCTCCAGTTATCTACATACCAAGTTTCATCTCAATCGGTTCAGTAGTTTTTGCGTGAAAGAGCAACCACCGTCCGTACATCCTCACAAACTTTCACGTTTATGATATTAGTAGGATATATTACTGAGGCTTGTCCCATAGTAATGTTTATATGTACGTGTTAGAAACAATCTCACAACTATCAAAATCACTAAATAACAGTAACGGCTATGTTGTTCGTACTTCAATCAGCACTCAAGTGATTGTTATCAACTTATAATGCAAGCCTGTCCTTTTAACACCCCGCTATTGCCAACTGACCAATAGCGTATCACTACTGGAATAACTAGTCATAATAATGTCTATTAACTCATTTGATTAAATAGTAACTGTTTTATCATCTATTATAGTTTGCTCCTATTTTTAATAAATAAATAAGTACGAGTTTTTGATGTGGCGATAACATACGTTTGAAAAGTTTCGGGTTTGCCTTAAAATGATATGAAATCTACAGCTTGTAATTAGTATGATAGTTAATACTAGATAATATTAATGTTTAACTAAAATATGTGGTATTTGGTTGGACCGACGAAAGCGTATTTGCTCTTACTAGAAATCGCCTGGTGGTCGAAGTTCGACCACAATTGATTAAATTGTAACATAAATGAAGCTGTTCATTAGTAGTACAAATTGAACTGGCTTTCTGTACCCTGAAAGGTCAACATACATATTGGACACGTGTAGCTTGATGTAGCCATTTTCACATATTTTTGAAATTTATAACACATTTTGTTTATAAATTGTAGCTTTCTGCACTTTTTCTATATATACACTTTAAATACTACAACATTCAAATTCCTCCGCACGCGAAATTTGCTTAAAAAGGGTATAAAAGAAATAAAATAATTTAATGCCGACATATTTATACGGTCACATAAATGCTGATCTGTTCGTAGTGTTCGTGGCGATGCTCCAAACACGTATTCACGAACACGTATTTTGTTTAGGATTTGAATCTAATGACTCGCTATAAATGTTTAAATTGCACCACCCATATTTAACACGCTACGATTGGGAATCACACCGTTCGCAACATGAAAGTTGGTTCACATTCAATATCTTTAATTCATAAAAATTGCTTCACAATTACTTAAAGTTGTCCTTTAAAACAAAGACATTGAAAATTATAGACAATAATAATATTAATTGTCGATATCGCTGTTCTTTATGACGAGAATCTCGTGAAAGTTGACAAAGAAAAACAAATCAAATATTTGGATTTGTCTCACGACATTGTCGAAATGTGGAATGTTGATTCGGCGATCATTGTTCCGATCGTCATATCTGCTCATGGATTGATAGCCAAAAGCCTCGATCAACACCTTACGAGGCTCGCGTTAGACGGCTGGATCAAGGGACTGATGCAGAAGGCATTTCTCCTCGACACGGCCCGTATAGTGAGGAGGTTCCTGTCTTTGGAGCCCTAACCACCGGTATCTTGGTCCCTGTATCTGATGTCGGTGGTATACTATTTTTTATATTTTTAAATATATATTTTGTTTTATAGGTATTTAAAAAAGTTATTGATAAGTTTTACGATGAATAAAGAGAATAATAATTTTAGCGTTATCAAAACTAAAATTATTTCATCTATCTGCACGTGATGTAATCGCAATTGGATCCACAGCTGCAAACCAACTAAAGCCAGAACAAAACGCAAAGGCGATCAAGAATCCTGTTTCAACATAAAAGAAAGATAAATCTATTTCTGATAACAAATATGCAATGGGTTTACAATAAATGATGTACAGAACATCGTCAACAACATTATAAAACTCGCATTAAATATTGAAGATGTAAATAAATTGAAGATTAAATTGATTCACAGCTTCTACATTCGAAGCGTGTTTTTTGTCCTTAATCTATAAAAAAAGTAAATAATATCATAATTTATTAAAAATGGTTACAACTATTATCAACTATCACTATTGAATAACATTATTAAATAACAAAATGTATCTAACAAGAGCGTAGACGTCATGACAACGTGAAACGAAATCCTTTTAAAGTAAGTAGTAAACGAAGAAGTCATACAATTACAATTAAGAGCAAAACCTACTGGAGAAACTGGTATTTCTAACAAACTTTTAATAAGAACGTCGGCAATAATTCTGAATACAATCCCAAGACTCTATAACCGAATACATAGCGGACCAATGAACAGTCAAATAAGTAAAATGTTACGTAAGTAAATGTGGAAATCAACACACTTTCGGTACGAAGCGATCGCTACCGAGCGAACGTCAACACCTTGTAGAAAACGAAACAAATTTACGATTTTTTTAATCAGCTGATAATTGACGTAGTTCAAATTTCTGTTGAATGCAGTCGTTGCAATTTTTGTTGGCTGCCCATAACGAGCTTACATTATATCTTACATTAATCAAACTTAAAATACTAGGTACGCGAAACTCACCTTTCCAACTTCGAAAATTATTAGGTCCGTTTATTACGTGAAGTGATATAAAAATTTTCGACCTCCTTCCCTTTGATGAGATGTCGGATGTGTAGATTTTGCTCGATTTCCTCCTCGCCCCCTCATTACAAATCTCACGTGAGATTTTTTAAACTGCATATTTTTTTGTGTAAAAAGTAAACTGCTTGATTGCGTTGAATTTCTTTAAAAAAAAACGTAATTTGCTGAACTAGTTTTATCTAAAACTAGTGAACACTAGTATTTAGACTGTAGACATAACGTAGTCTAGAATCACAGTAGGGAAATCGAACAATAAAATACCTAAATAGCAAAAGGGGGAGTCATGAGAGGTCTCAAGAGTAACTTTTTTCAGTTTCGTGCGAAAAAATATTATGTGATTATATGGTTTGCTGAGATTTGGAGTACCCTCTAAAGCCTCACGTAAATAATGGACACTCCCCTAAATAATACGCGCTAAACACCTTGACGTTTGTGAAAGAAACCATAGACAACAATCTGCTTTTTAGAGAAAGGTTGAATAGACTTATCGTTTGCTAAATCATGGTACACTTGTCTACCAATCTATTATCGTTTTCGTTTGGGCGTCAACGTTTTTAGAAATGGAAACGCTAAGAAACGTTTGACAGTTGTCCTAAGCCTGCATTTGTATTATTTTTTCACTTTATGAAAATTAAATTGAATCCTTTAACAACTAGATCGTAAATCTTACGTGAGGGGGATGAGATTTGGTCTCACACCAAATCGTACCAAAGGGGTCCAAATAAAAGAAAACCAGCTCATGTAATTAATGGTCTATTACTGATTAATAATATCTATGTAAATGTTTTTATGTCTGAAGCATATTGCCGTGTACATCATGATAGGTTGATGTAATAATAATAGTTTTGAGGCGTACCTCAATAGTCTATTGTTCAGTTACTAATTTTGAATTGAAAACATAAGAACTGAACTGAATCAGTATGAAAATACAATTTAATACTATTGTTTTATCTCCAGTCAGTCAGGCAGTGCGCCTTTCTTTCCAGTAAAACAAAAGATGTTTTATTTTAACATATTTTTACCGTAGTGGAGCAACGGGAACTGTAAACATTCGCTTGCTAAATACAATACCGGAGCCATGTTTCTTTTTATACGTTTTTACTAAGCAAAGCTCGAACTAAGGCAGCAAACAAGGTAACATTAAATTTATGGTAGAGTGAGTCGAACGTAAAACTCGTAAAAGTGCCTCATATGTCAATACCTTTTGAAATACGGTAATGGAAATACGAAATAAAACAGAAAGCAAAGTATGATTAGTGAGTGCCATATGTCCCATTGCCACAGTTTACTGCCGCGCTCCTGCAATATCCATTTCAATACGATATATATTTAAATTTTCAACTCCACTCATATTTTTATGTAGCCTTATCGATGTTATATCTACTTTGTCTTGTAAGACGTATCTGTTTAAGATACCAAACTTTTACATATTAAATTCAATAATGTTTTTAAGTTGCAGGTTTATTTTGGTAATTAATACTTTTAAAAATTATCTTAACTTTGAAGGTTTAACCTCTTCACGTTACAAAAAATAATAAAATTCGGTTTACAAATACATATAACATACTAATAGCGTTCGAAAAATCACGAATAAAACGATAATATTACTTTTGTTCTCGTTAACAATATATATTTCTAAAACAGTATACTTCTCTTTTGTAGTGTTTTACATTGAACAAATGGGTAAGCCCCAAGTTCCAGCGACCGCAAATGTAATCGAATAGGAAATAGGAAATGTCTAGTTATACCTATCCGATAGTTCAATCTTTTCACTTGGGAATGAACAATGCGTTATTTGCGGGTTCATTTTTAATTCCTGAGGAATAAGGTTTTTTCTCGTTTGAAACTATCTTGCAATGTTAGTATACGGAGGCAACTATAGTCAGGTTGTATAGCGTTCCTATTTTAATTCTAAAAGCAACTATCAATTTGTTTAGGCTATAGTTGTCATTTAATTTACGTCTTCCGGACGCATCTGATGAATCTTAAAAAAGAATATCTATCAGGTATAATATTTATTGCTTTCCTGTTTAAATCTTTGGATTCGGGCAATAATTTATAGTGTCCTACTTATTGTTTTATTTTTTTAATCTAACCAAAACACTTCCAGATATTATTTTGTACGGCGTTTCCATTGAACCCAGTCCTGATTGGTTGTACTAGTTCACTATTTCATTCTACACCCGGCTGCCGTTACGAATGCACAGAATTTGATAAAGTTTGATTTCAGACAAAATGGCTATAACCATTTTAGCGAATACTTACTTATGTCTTCATCATAAAGAACGATTACCTATGATGTTCTCATATGATGTGTAAAAATAAATTGAGCGAAACGATATCATTATAGGACGAAACAACCTCATTAACAACTAAAGTCTTTAGATACATAGGTACTCTAAGTTTATAATTTTATTAGTTTATTCAAAATCCAATTCACATACAAATAAATTAGTCATTTAAGCCACAAGTAGTGCTGATAAACCTTTAAATAAATTCGTAGTGCTGTAAAAATATGGCAAGGGCAGCACGCGACATAGTTGTGGTCCAAGCAAAATTATTAGTACTGAAATTAAAATAATGTATTTGGCAATTCGTAGTTATGGCATTATAAGTCCAACCAGTCACTACAAGTAACGAATTTTCACGAACTTATAAATCAGCCATCAATCCTTTTGCATTTTAGACGACCCCACAACGCGGTACACTATTGCTGTTGGTACATAAAGCATTATGATTTGCTGACCTCTTGCAATTCAGAGTTATGTATATCAGAGTATTTAATTGGTAATAAATACCATGCTGTTAAGAAGAAGTAACTCTTTGCGAGGCCATGTGTATCTTACTAGATTAATACTGAAACTAAACTGTTAAAAAGCTTAATTAAATTGTTCCACAAATAGATATTGGTGTCAATTCTCTTGTATTTCTCTCTTAACCATAATTGACTAAATTTTCTTCATACAAGATGTAAACCTTGTTTCCTTCGAAACAAGGTCTTATTTCAAATATAAACAAGTAGGTAACATACGTCGCTATCGAAATAAGCAATTTATTTGTCGACTAAAGTCTGACACGCTTAAATAAACTTTAATACCACGTAGCGAGAGCTGCTATCCGTTGAATGCCATCTCTTTTGCTCTGTGTTTTAGTAAGCGTTTTCGTAGGTGTCGATTAAAATAACGTCATCTTAGTTCGTTTTGAACAAGTTTTTATACGGCAATTATACTACATTTGAATAAATGAGGACTCTCGCTGCGTGGAAAATAAGTTGAGTATACGTTGACAGGTTTTAGTGAAATTTATTGGCGCTGAGAAATTGATGCCAGTAACAAATAGACCTTGTTGCGAAGAAGACAAGGTTCATTTCATATGAAGAAATTAAGTTAGGTTTTAGTTTAGTGAGTCTGACAATAGAATCGACACCATTACCTGTCAACAGTTAGTGTGTCGGAAAGTTAGTTTAATCTGCTTTTGTTATACTATTACATACTGTGTCAGCCTTTAAGTACTTGTTACATTACGTTCGAAATTATTGAATATGTAATATTTAAGTATAAATGTAAACAATTGTTGGCGGACCTAAATAAATAAATAAAAAGTATTAGAATTGCTATTAATATTCTTTTATCAAGCATATTAGGAGACACTGCTATACATTTTTTGGCCCCAGAAACTTTTGTCTTTTATTAAAGATTATTAAAAAAAAATTAAAGCTGGTATCGAGAGAGAGCAGCCATGCAAATGTTGGATTAATTAGAAAAAAGTTACAGCTGCTCCGTATAACAAAAGTAATGTACAACTTTTTCCTTACCACAAGTGCAATGTAAACATTTCCAAGGGGGAGGTTGGAGGAGCGTGTGATCACGGGTGCAACCGCAACGGTGGTCGTTCGGCGCTCAGGTGAGATTAAAAGTCCGGTGCAGTTGTTCGCAGTGAACGAGCCTTCAATGCACATGAACTAACGTTACCTCCTGTTCGCTATGATTAATACGCTCACTGTACACCTACAAGTGAATGAGGCTTTTACTACAAATGTTGCACCGTTATTTTTAAAATACATATTCATTTCTGCAGTGTAATCAAAGCTTGTGGGCGCTTTTAATTTATATACAGACGAAGGTTTCGGCGTGTTCTATTGGATTGAATTTTAATGTTAAAATGCGCTAGTTGATGATTTGAATTCGTCCCTGGGAGTGGCTAATATGTATGCTATATTATATCCACGTAAAACATGATATTTAACACAATCATCTAATAGTTATATTATGTATATATAAATGTAACTAATCAATATATTTTGTTTGAGAGGTTGTCAAGAAAATTAAAATTTATATATTTTTTTGGTATGGTGTTTCGTTCAAGGCCTTTTTTTTCTAATTATGCTTCAAATGTTTGAACTTTAACATCACTTGGCAAAGAAATCACCGTTTTCAAATGTGGGCTGTGACGTTGTATCCGATCGCATCTTTGTTTTAAATTTGTGTGAATTGAACTGAAACAACTTTAGTACATTCAACAATTTATTGAAACGAAACAAATCGCAATTTACTGTTTTGACAGTCATTTGTCGGCGTTTTTAACGCGTTCACAGCAACGCTTGCTGATAAACGATATTTTTGTCTTTCCGTCCGGCGATTAAACGAATTGCGCAATTGGTTTACCGAATGATCGTTGCTTCACTCCTATTGTTCATTATCTTCATAACATTGAGTTCCAATGGATAGTTGTCGTTGGTTCAGATTGTGTAACAGCAGTCAGTACAGTGAAATTGCACTGTATCCGTTCTTCCGAAGTCATAATGGACCGCGCTTCTAAAATTCTTATCCTGAATGTGTATTAGGGGGCAAACGAGCAGACGGTCACTGGATGATAAATGACTACCGCCGCCCATGAGCAACTGCAACTCAAGAGTCACAAGAGCGTTGCCGGCCTTTAAGGTGGGAATAGACAAAGGGGGGAATAGGGGACCAGGAGGGGAGAGGGGGAGAGTGAAGGGTTAGGGCCTCCGGTAACCTCACCCACTCGGCGAAAAGTAATGCAAACATTGCTTCACTGCCAGTTTTCTGTGAGGCCGTGGTGTCACTCCGGTCGAGCCGGCCCATACGTGCCGAAGCACGGCTCTCCCACGCTTTCAAAATATTTTAAAAAGTTTATCCTTACTAATATATAAAGGCGTGAGTGAGTTTGTTATGATTTCACGTCTTAAGTAGGTACTCAACCTAACATTATGAAATTTTACATAACCGTTGTCAGGGGTAAAAAGGACATTACAGTGAATTGATTGACAAAATTTAGGCCAAAAGCTGTTTATTTTTTAAATAATATTACAAATGTACCAAGCTTCTGAAATGCAATGGTTTATAAGCACCTGAAGAACATTTTTTGATGAGCTGAAGTAATTCAAAGCATGAGTAAGAATCAAGAAATCATTTGATATAGCCAATTGGAGCTATATAGATATATCGAACCTTCGGTTATCGCCACTGCTTTGACTTTGATTTTATTATGATGAATATTGAGGTCACAAGTTATCGCAAACTGGTAAATTTTTAAGACAACCTTTTTGATGGATTATACTTCCATAGATAATTGTGGTGCACAGGTACTAAATAAATTTTAAATATTTTACTGCTAAACAATAATATTACTATTTATATGGGCACACAAAAAAACCTTTTACTATAATTACAGAAACAACATAGAGTTGTATAGTCGTATCGTGGAAAAGCAATTGGTAAAGGTTCTCAAGGTGGCGCTGAGATTTATGGGTGTAGGCTTTAAACCACTAACGACACGGCCGGCACGACCGCGCGGCGGCGCCGCCGCGGCTGCGGTTGACCTCTGACTGATGCTTAACATTTGTTTGCAACTGATTTACTTTACCAGATTATCTTACAACGACTCCTATTTTTTGCATATGTATATAAATTCGACTAAACCCCAGTATTTCTTCTTCCATCTCTATCATAATTAATATTGTAACTAACGTATGCGCCAGCTCGTCCGGAGTGATACTACGGCTTCACAGAACACCGGCATTGAAGAAATTTTTGTATTGTGTTTCGCCGAGTGAGTGAGGTTACCAGAGGCACTAACACTTCCCTCTGCCCCTCTCCCCTTCTTCCCTCCTTCCTCTACTTCCACTTTAAGTCCGGCAACGCACTTGTGCCTCTTGAGGCGCCCATGTGTGGCGGTAGTCACTTACCATCAGGTGACCCGTCTGCTGGTTTGCCCCCTAAAGCATTAAATAAAAAACCAAAAAAAAATTCAAAATGCAAATATAGGTTGTTTTGTTACGTTTTCACGCTTAACTACTCAACGGATCATCATGGAATTTTTGACACATAAATAAACATAGAGATAGATGACGATATTTTACAATATTAGCGTTATTTATAAAATTTATTATCCGCTACGTGTACATTTCATAGCTATCACCAGACACATTTTTGTATTTGATCCAGGAGACAACTTAACTACTGCAAAATGATTTACTCCGTTTATTAATCGCCACTCCTGTCACGAGGCAAAGCTCTTCATTACCACCACTTAATATACGATTGTATTGGTATAAAATTGGAGTCAGCGTTCACCTCAGACAAAGTTTTCATTAGGAGCGGGCGTAAGTTTGCGGCGAGTGTGCGAGTGGGAACGTTTGGCACGACGCTGATAACACAACAAACAACTTGTTACAAACGTGTTTAGTTTTAGTTATTGCTTCGAGTTCGACGCTTTAACTCATTGGTCTAATAATGAAGAGGGTAGAGGCGGGAGCAGTAATTAAGCTCGGTTTGGTTCTAAGGCGGGCAGGGCTTCAACTTATGTAATTAAATTTATCCTGTATATTATAAAAAATCTGATTGCAACTAGCAACGCCTGAAGTGACGACATCTAGATTCCAACTCCAAAATGTTTATTTGTGTTTTCTGTCTTAACCAATGCTATCAAAGTTATAATGTTTTGAATATCGAATACTCAATCCCCTACTTATTGTGCATCCCTAATGGCTACACCTCAACCAAAATTCGTCTTTTTTACAATTTATTTGGCAAACATGCACACGATCTCGGTGGTATGAAGATACCGGTGCATACCTATAAACTCAACATCCTATCAACTAGTCATAGACCTCAGGAATCTAAAGCTACTTACATAAACACAATACTGTAATAGCAGTACCTTTTCCGATCTTTTGTAGAGCAGATGTACTGCTATGGTAGGGCGCCTTGGAGCTTCCCGGATCCCTCCTACTTAAGGCGCAGTACGGCACACCGTGTGGTTTTAGTTGGTTCGATTCCGACACACCGCCCCACCGAAAACCCCGGTGGGGTGCCGCCCGAGGGGGTTTCCACACGAACAGAAAAAAAAAAGGTTACAATATGCAGTATTCCGCCTTCTAGAGTACAATATCACTACATATTATAAAACAAAGTCCCCCGCCGCGTCTGTCTGTCTGTCTGTTCGCGATAAACGGAAAAACTACTGAACGGATTTTCATGCGGTTTTCACCAATAGATAGAGTGATTCAAGAGGAAGGTTTATATGTAGTATACATGCATGTTATTGTAGAGAAAAGTCGAGAAATTCAAAGATTTGTAATGTCATGTCGTAACAAACATATTTTTGTGCGCTTACATTGCAAACGCTGGCTAAACCTTACGAGATAGATCAAATTAATGTACTACGGAATTGTATTTCTTAAAAAGATCAATAAAAAGTCCGCGATGGTATATGTTTATCGCCTAAGGATAACCCACAGTAACCATTTTTATCTTTTACATATTAAAAAAAAAATGTGGGCTATTTATCAAACTATTTTAAACAATACAGTATTATTCCTTATCCAATTAAATACATTAGATACGTTGTGCATTTCATGTAGATTAAAATTGCCCTTTACAGCATATAATAAAAATGAATATCTTAAAAGATATCAAAGATTTAAAAACCGGGGGCAGAGCGGCTGGCGGGCCGAACGGATTTTGATTATTCTTTTTTGTTAGATAGGATACCTCAAGGGTGGTCCCATGTCAAGGAAGTCAGAATCTGATGATGGGATCCTGATAAAATTGAGAGAAACCCTCGAAAATTGTAGGAACGAATAGTGTTTCTGTTTACTTTTCATTACTTTATGAGGTTTTTGCGTTTAGAATCATCATCATATCATGTAGCTGAGCTAACAATGAAAAAAAATCATATTATAAAAATCTTCACTATATACACATTATAAAACAAAGTCCCCCGCCGCGTCTGTCTGTCTGTTTGCGATAAGCTGAAAAACTACTGAACGGATTTTCATGCGGTTTTCACTTATAGACAGAGTGATTCATGACGAAGGTTTAGGTGTATAATTTGTACCCGTGCGAAGCCGGAGCGGGTTGCTAGTCCTAAATGAATGAATAATTGACTACCAGTTCCACAAAATCTTTATACCCCTTCACAGCAAAGCAAATAATATAAAAGCATAAATTGGATGTCTTGTGTGTTCACCATCATTTTTTGACTGAAAAGTAAAAAGAATAATAATGACTTCTTATTTCTTGGAGTTCAGTCTGTGTTTTTATACAACAAGTTGCATATAGAGTTTAAGACCATCTGTAGTGTAAATGTATTTAAAAACAAATTAAAGACGTATTTATTGAAAAAAGCTATTATAGTATTGAAGAATTTATAAATGACAAATGACAGTGTAATTGATATTTTATTATTAGTTAGTGACATCGTAATGTACTTGTTAATAGATTTATTTAATTAGGAAATGTAATGTATTGTTTCAACACAATGTATTTTGTTAAGTAATAAATGACTTATTACTTCTAGTTGTTTTCCTTATTGCTGAAGGTCGTGACCGTATTGGTAAGCCTTCGTGAAGAAGTTGACTACCTGCCTCAACGCCACGTTGTCTTCAGCTTATCTGAGAGCAGCAGTAATAGGAATACCCGTAATCTTCTTTAATGACTACACACTAATGATATTTATTTTGAATACTTCCCAAAGCTCGAGCAGTGAAGAATTTTTAGACAAGGTCTCGTCAAAGTGATACAAGATTAAATTACGTGCGGGCTTGTGGACCGGTATGCGGATACCGGCCAGTCTAACAAATTTTGTTTTTTTTCGTACATTCGTTTGCCGGATGTCAAACAGATCTGTAAACCGAAATCAAATTGGGAAATTTGTGTCAGCCAAACGTGAGGGAGGTACATCGCTTTTTAGGTGTGCAGATACACTTTGTATGCGATTCAGATTGCCAATTTTACTGTTGAAAGTTTAATGTCTTGATAGTTTTTTGAACTAGTTTCAAACAAAATTTTTACGCGCAAGTTTTGCATACCGACCGTGTATGGATTGTAAGTTTATTCAAACTCGTTTATTAAAAAGTTGGAAATTTATACAAACATGGTAAAAAATCTGTTACAAATATTGGAAGGGTGCCAGAAAGGTGAAAGAGGGGGAGGGGGAGGGAAGGGTGGAATAGGGGGTAGGAAGGGTTAGGGCCTCCGGTAACCTCATTTACTCGGCGAAAAGCAATGCAAGTTTTCCTTCACTGCCGGTTTTTATGTGAGGCCGTAGTGTCACTCCGGTCGAGCCGGCCCATACGTGCCGAAGCATGGCTCTCCCACGATATAAGCGATTAAGCGAGGCGATTTAAGCGAATCTCAAAGTATTTTAATAAATTGTATGTAGTATTAAAATATTTGCTTTATAATTTAATGTGTGAATATAATCTCAAAAGGTATTTATAACATATATTATTATTTACTCTTTGAGTATCGGTTCCCAGACAAAGTAAAGCGATCTAAAAGGGACAAAATTTTAAGGACAGTTGCATAGTTTACCATTTTTATTTTATGAATTTTAATCAAACTTAGAATAGGTAAGGTACTAAAACTGTCATTGTAACTGCCTGTTTTCACAGCTAGCATATTATACCTACCTAGCATTTTATAAATCTCTTTTATTAAGCTTATATAGATTTTTTTTTCTGTAAAAAGCCGACTTGTCGGGAACTGTGGCAGCACGTTGACCGTACAGAAAATAACTATTAAACAAGAACACTAACATAGCTTGTTTAGCACTATTTAAAAGAGATGGTGCAGGCAGGGATTATCAATTCGAACGCAAGTATATTTTATGTTATTTAGTATAGCAATACTAATTTGAAACTAGTTCAAAGGACTGAAATAAAACTGGTTAAAGCGACGAAAAAGCCCCTTGCTTTTGTCGTCATCACCGCACTTGAGGTTTCCTGTAACAATCTTTTAAAACACCTTTCCACCATTCTTTACTTACCGTTCTATCTAACAATCATTTCTACCGTTAAGATAATAAATAATGACATATCACAATTGATAATTTCCATTTTAAACCTAGTATTTTTTTATTAGTAATTTTAACATAAAAAGTCGATGTAATTGTAAATAAACTCTTGAAATAAGCTTATACAGACTGCAAACAACGTACGTATCTTACACATGTTGATAAAATTGTTACAAATCCAACGCATTTTACAAATCCTACATGTACATGCTTATAACACAATCGCAATTTGGTACGATTGTAAAGCCTAAAGGAATTCAGCACGGTGCGGAGCGAGCGTACGTCTTCCTGAGTTCCGGAGCTCAGATAAACCGCTTCCCCTTCCTGCCCCTTTGCCTAACATCGTGTAACGGACACACCACAAAAGACGTAGCCAGTAAAATACAGGTCTAATGTGCCACTTTTCACCTTATAGTTTGTAAGCAGATGTTGTGTTTATATTTGTGTAAGTCTTGATTATTTTTACTTACTAAGTCTCGTTTCATTGTAAAGCCTCTATTGTAAATGTTAATGACGTTAGACGATAACTCTTACTGTCTTTTTTGAAATCGCCAACATATATATTGTACATATGTATAGCTACTATATTTTGTGATTTGAAGTCATATCCATAAGCTATATGTAATAAATATTCTAACTATCTAGAATGACTCGAATCGACTGTTCCCACAGAAAGACAAATATCCAGTGACAGATTTTGGTTGATATATCATACGTTGGTATATAATCTTACTTAAAAGACCCTCATGCCAGATCAAATCAAAAGCCTTAGAGATGTGTAGGGACACGGTTGTTGTCTCATCATGATTTTTCAAGGCCGCGCTCCATAGAATGATGACGTATATCAAGAGGTCCCTAGTCGACCGTCCGCTGCGAAAAACATATTGGCTGTCACTCAGGAGCTCGTTGGTTTCGCGATATGCCAGGAGACGGTCGTTCAATAAACGCAAGGTCTGCACGGCTTCCCTTTTTGGGTACAGGTTGAAAGTTAGCCAACTTCCAGGATCTTTGGACCTTGTCAGTTTCCAACGAGAATCGATAGAGGCGGGTCAGAACAGGAAACAACTCGCCTGCGCAGTGCTGCAGAACCACTACGGGAATGCTATCTGGTTCGCTAGCCTTATTCACGTCTAGATGCAGCAACCATTTAAGTACCTCTTTTTGGCGGATTCGAACGGCTCTTATTTTGGGGCCAGCAGGTAACTGAGGTAGGCATTTACTTTTACTGTCTAAACGAGAATATTCTACGAGATTAGCCAATGGATCTGCTTTCTCCTTATCTCTGTGGGTCAGAGAACCATCAGGTTTATGCAGAGGTGGGAGCGATGATCGACAGAAGTTTAACTCGACTGACTTGGCAAGAGACCAGAAGGCTTTACTCCCTTAAGGATAGGAAGCTTACTTGTCCTCAATACGGCCAATGTGGTCGAAACGACTTTTCATTTAATTTCATTTCATTTAACAATATATGCTTTCTTTTTGGCTAGAAGATCCACGGCTTTGGTATGAACTATGAGCGTTATGTCGTACAGTAAAATTTTGTTACCATATCAAGTGCTGCTTGCTTCTTTCCTTACGTTACGTAAATAATGAATTTGTTTTATCAATTAATCACTTACACGCGGCACAGGAATTACACCTGTGTCGCGGAGGACTTTACAAACATATAAACAACGGACACAAAGAACACTCAGACTCGGGTGGGAATCCAACCCACGACCTATGGCATAGCAGTCAGGGTCACTAACCACTAGGCCAACAGGCCAGTCGTGCTTAAAAGACCTCCGTACCTATTACTCAAGCTAAGCTACACTTTACCAATACTAAAAAATCTATATTGAACCTTCAATCGTGTAAATAAATACATGCAATTATAATATTTTTAATCAAATCTGTTATATCAATGGAGCCCTAACAAGAAGTGCTACTACACATAAACCATTACGCAAAAACATGTTACGTGCATGCATTTCGAATATCGTGGATTATTTCAATAACATTTTGTTTAAGAACGTTTGCCTAGTGCATCGTTTTATTTTCTTATCTCAAGGAAATGTTTCGTTGGCTTTGTCTCCTTTGGACAACAAAGCGCGCACATCAGACGTTGGTCGACCTTCGGGGACCGATTTTAAATGAAATACTAGATTCCACCCCTGCTTTTACCACTTTAAAAGAATCCTCCCTACTAACTAAGAATATTATATAGTTATATCTGTACTTTCACGTATATTCATTTCAAGCTAAGTAACCTAGCTTCTTTAAGGCAAATTTCTCCTACACAGCAGAAATTTGCGTAGTAAGTTTTTGAGAAAAAAGTTTTAGTTGTGACTCATTCAAACATTATTTCAGACTAGTTGTTCAGAACCATACTGAAAATGTAACTAGGCCCACTTTCATGGAGCTTAACATTCGCAGGTTATGCGAGCGATCTACATATCTACATCTCAACTTTTTACAATAATTTTCAGACATAACATTCCTGTTCACTTTTTTAATACGCAAGAAGGCTAGTGGTCAAATCAAGTAACTATTAACCCCGGAATCCTTTAATGGCTGGTACTCTCTGCAATACTTTTTTTACTGTACTAAAACAACCCAGTGAAGCTTGTTACATGTCAGTTTGCAAATATGGAACACAGTTGTGCAGAGTTACTTAGCCTACGGAAGAGTAATCACTTTATATTTTCGCTCATCAATCAAGTTAGTCGATGTTAACTCGTCCCAATGTTCTAAGATATATTTTTAATAAGAAGAAACCATAGGGAGCTTCTCTATACACAAAACGAGTTTGGAATTATACACTAAATTAAAATACTAAGAAGTTTTGAAACATGGAACCAAAAAGTTTTTAGCTGCTTATCCTCTTTGTAACGCAAGGAAAAGGACACAAAATTGTCTTGGCTACGGACTTCTGCTATATCCGAATACTTCTATAATCACATTATTGCACTTCCATAGTAGAAAATTTATAAAAATTAAATTACTCGTTACCAGAAGTTATATAGCTTTTTGGTCTAACAATACTAGTTCACCGTATATCGTAAGTTCTGGTAAAAACTGTCACGACTTGTGAAACTCGCGAAACTTGGGCTACTTACAGCGGCTTTTCACTTTGTCGACAATAAACTCGGTAAAATTGAATAACATACATCAAATAGCAAATAGTAATTGAATTTCTGTTCGAGAAAACTTACAGCACTTCAACAAAGCCACAAGTTTTGGATTAAAAAGTAAGTCACAATTGTGAAAACTGTAATAGCTTATATTGAATCGGTTTTTTTATGAGTTTATTCGGTGATGGGTTGTATTTTATCAGGATAGTGTTTTGGAATTAAGATAGTTTTAAAGCAACGCAATGCAATAAAATTTATTTTTCCATTCCTCGGAAACATACTTTTTTTCTGTATGATAGGTGCCCTGTCTTTTTCTGTACCCTGTTGAAGTGTATACGAAATTTCATGATGATTGGTTGAGTACTTAGTTAAGGTGTGAAACCGTAACAAACAAGCTCACATTCGCATTTATACTATTAGTTAGGATTCGGTGATACGGATGCGTTATATGTATTAGGATAAAGTGTTTTGTGAAAGCACAAGAGCGCTCGGCAGGTCACCAATGGGTTTGATCGACTTAGTCAAAACTGTACTCAACATTCCACGAATGTACTAGAAGAGCTACATTGCGGGAAGAATAGCGATTGCTTGTTGTGAAGCTTGGGACCAATGATGTGACGACCACGATCGCTCTGCCATTAGTGTGACGACGAAGAAGAAGTAGTCTTATATCTACATAAGAAAATCAAGTCCTCGTAGATTTTGCACAAACCAATCAAATATTCAGTTATTTTCTGTTTCAGTATTTTGCTTAAATTAGATTTTTAATCATGTATATGCACGGGAATTAACGCGATCACGGAACTCACTCACTGACTCAGTCAGCTTGTGACCAGGGCCAGTGCAACCTGGTCGAAACGTCAGGAAAATCAAAGGTATCTAATACCTATTACGTGATCGCGGTAATTCCCGGAAATATACATAATTATATCAAGGAACACGAAAGTTTAAAAGTTAGATTTCTAATCATATGCATTTTCGTTCCCCCGACTGTCTAGTTGGTATCGTAGTATAATATTATCTTGAATTCGATACCCAGGTGGGGCAAATTGTTTTACGTATGTTTTTTATTAGGATATTCTCAGGAGCAATACAGTCGATTGGTCCCAATGGACGGCAATAGACTATCCCTCTATTACGTGGCACTAAAAACATATTATATAGTTGGTGAAATGTAGGTGTAATACACCTTCTGCCAGGCATAGCTCACTTCGCTTCGAAAGCGGTTCTAAAATTCATTGCCCCACATCTGCTATGCTTTCCGCAAAGTTGTACTCGTATGTTAGGAAGGATTGGTATCGCGTAGTTTTTATTGGACGAATTAAATAAAATGTCTGCAGTGAACTATTGATAAGTCTACGTTTGTTTAAAAACTCCAAACAAAACAAAGTATTATCATTTTTCACGATGACGAATCATTACGAAAGGTCTATTTATTTTATCCCTCTAAGAGAAGCGTTTTATTTATGTTTATGTGTAAATCAATTTAGAATATTTAAAATAATAGATTATTCGTATGTGATTATATTACCGTGCGATGGCCACGTCGTTTTTTTTTATTAAAGAATTGTCTAACATTGATACGATCACTATGAAGTGTTGTTAGTTAACAACAATGAGATCTTACAACATGACATGGACATGGGATAATATTTTATTAAAGTCCCACTAAAATATAAAGTATCGTGGGTAACTGAGATCCTAAAATATTATATTTGTCGAATAAATACGTGACATAAATGACAAAGATTAAAGTATTTCCAGTTTATTTTAAGAAATTTCTATTTTTTTTTTAGTTTCTGATAAGGACCCACAACAAATACATAAAAAAAAACATTTTAAAATCACAGCTCATAAAAAAAAACCTACCCACCTTAGTATTAGACCTAACCTAGTTTTTCAGTATTATTTGAATTTTTTTCCATTTTACTCTTAATTTGTTTAATTATTATTCAATTAAATTTCAATTACTGAAATAATAAATGCATATTGATACGCTAGTAAATTAAAAATTACTTATTAACGTAAAACGCACATACGTACGTTGATCGATTGGATTCACTGACCAAAGAGACGTAATCAGTCAGGAAACAACTTCAAAGGCATTGGAAAACTCTTCATATTATGCACATCTATACTTTTGAGTAGGCCTTTGAGTAACATAAAATAAAATGAAGCTTTTGAAATTAAAATTAAATTAAAGTCTGAATCTATTTTATTCTTTAGTATCTTCTATGTACGAGTATATTACTTTGTACAAAGGTTCCTTATATTGTACGCTATAGCCCCTTTTAAAATCTCTCTTTCTCTTTCTATCCAATAGTTGCATAGCAGAGATCGCAAAGAATTGTACAAAACATTTGTTAGTAAATTAATAAAAGTAAAATATCGTATTGTGTACAATAAAGTGTACATTTATCTGTCTGTCTTATGTTTAACTAGAAGTAAATCAAAAGGGCATGTAAAGTAGCCACGATTTATAACTCTATATTTTATTATTATTTCTCTTTATTAAACTTAAAACAAAATATATATTTAAAAATATAAAAATAGTAGACCACCAACATCGGGTACAGGGACCAAGACACCCATGGTTATTATTATTATAATTTTTTTATTTATCTTTCGGAAAAGATAGGCAAAAATCTTGGAGAATTGATTCCCGAGATGGACGTAGTAACTACATACAAATTTGTTTGGTTACAGAACCCTCGGTACGCGAGTCAGACGCACACTTGTCGAGTTTTTTTTTTTATAGTTATATATATTATATTATATATAATATATTTACCAAACAAAAATGCTTCGAGGAAATGAGTAGTGCACTGAAGGAAACTTGTCCATCTCTAAGGACCATAAAAATGTATTAGGTGGTATATTCAATTCAATCGCGGCAATTTTAACTTGGAGGATGATGCTAAGTCCGGCAGGCCGATAGAAGTGACTACCGATAAGAAGATTGAGACTGTACGAAAATAATTGTAGGAAGAACGACGTGTGACATATCAACAGATCGAGGAAACCCTCAAGTTAAGTACATTAACTGTTCGTCCGTACAAAGTACGGAAACTTTGTTCATTCTGACTGAAGCGCTGAGGAAGCGGCGTATGACTTGGGCTCGTGATATTTAAAAAAAAATTAAAGACTGCCGATCCACCTACCTGAACTCGATTGCTGATGAAACCCGGCTGTATTATTTCGATGTTCTTACTAAATCCCAGAGTGAAGTGTGGGTGTTTGAAGATGAACCACCACCGACGTCTGTAAAAATGTCATGATGCATAAAGAAAATCATGGTTGCTTTATTTTTTGTTAAGAGAGGAATATTGGTTACAGTTGTGCTTGATAAAGGGAAGACTGTTACTGCTGCTTGGTATACAGAGGAATATTTACCTCAAGTATTAGAAGCTTTAAAAAATTACGAACCGAATACTCTGTACCTAGAAATCTTCTAAGTCGAAAGTATGAACTAGATGGTACGTGATGTATTGTACTCAATGATGAACACTAATAAAGAATGTAATCCACTTTGCTCGCATTCAATTATTTTAATCCCTTAATTACAACTAAACAAAACAAAGAAAAGAAAAAGTTGTAAATAAAAAAAACACTAGTTGGTAGTACACTTAGGTAAACGTCTATTACAAGAAATACGAGAAAAGCTAATGATGCTATTTCCTTCAGCTACTACCGCAGTGCAGCTTTACTCCAAATATAATTTTCAAAGGTGTTCGGTGCCGATAGGTAACACATAAATTTAAACTGCGATAGTAATAGGCTAGTGTTGCTTCGGCTTTGATTTAAGGCTAAAGCGAGCTGAAAATGCAGACGATATCCAATTGCGGATATACGTGAAAGCTATTTATTTTGTAAGAAAAATGCTTGTGACCACGTTAATATATTGTAAATAGGATGATTTAGATGATGAGATTGCTGGTGCTTACTTTGCCTATTTAAATAATTAAAGTGGTTAAGTAACCCATATGCACTTTTTGGTGTGTTTTTTACTCATTCTACCGTAGAATTAATTAGTAAGAGTCGTATATACTGGAATTAACCTAAAATTTTAAATGAACTGGTTAACAAAAGAACCTAATTAAAATTGTACAATAGTTGACTTAGAAACTTGATTTTTTTACAGCTTCAAAGGACCGCAGACTTATGTATTTGGTATTAATTTCAACTTGATACGTTCATGGGTTCCTGAGAAAGAGGTCTTGACAGACAGACAGACGGATAACAAAGTGATCCTATAAGAGGTCCTTTTTTCCTTTTGAGGAACGGAACCCTAAAAAGAAACTTTTTGCCTAACTAACCTCCTACACTAGTGTAAATACCTAAATAGTTTTGACTGGGCAGCGCCAAACATACAAACAAGTACCTAATTAATTAATTATATTATTACTTAAACTGAAATGATGACACTGGAACACGCGGTAGTGCGGCGCCGCAACACGTCCCTTTGCCGAAATATTTTTGTGAATTTCATTATGTTTTGGCGCCGACTCAACATTATTTAGGTATTTGCATTAGTGTAGGAGTTTAGCAAGTTTACAAGATTTCTTAAATATTTTTTTTTTCGTTTTTCAGTTCCTTTCTTCTTTCGTCAATTTAGTTTTTTGTTAAAAAGTTTTTATATCATGTCATGTTAAATTCCTTTGACCATAAAGGAATGGATTTATAACTAACTAATAAACTCATGTATATTGAGTCACATAAGTCAAACTAATCTCATTTTCTTCATTTGTTTTATAAATTCGTATATGACAGTACCTTTAGGCACCACTGAATAGATCGAACTTACTACAACATTCAGAAACAGGTATTAGTCAGAAAACGAAAAGGAACAACTGTGATAAAAATGTTTTCTTATTTACGACGAAACAATAAACTTATGTCTGATAATTAATGTGACTTAAGATTTACAACATAGAATGAGTGTTCTCATGTGTATATGTTTTATTAGAATCCCTCTAAATTTATTCCTAGTTCTATAGCATCGTAGACTTTAACCTCTAATGCAGTACCTCTTGGATGGGCGTAAGTGGTGTTTTGCACAGCAAACAAATACTCCGTGAAATTAACTGCGCCGCGCCCAGAACGTTTGGGACGCCTCGATTTTACTTTGCAAGGATATAAAGCTGCTGGAAAACACTTAGTTTCTTTTTTAAATATAATTTACTCATATTATTTTCAAGTTATCATAATAATATTTAATTAATTTCTATAAATAATAAATATAAATGATTCAATTTCCAAATATAATTTAAGAAGCGGTAGCGTTGGCTCTGGCTCTGACTTGTGATCTAGTGGTTGCGGGGTTTTAACCCCATCTAGTAAACTACCGACAAGAATCCACTCGTAACACAAGCATATCTAGTAGTATATGAGACCCAAACTAACAATAATCTTAAAAAAAATTATAAAAAAGTAACAGTAAACCGAAAGTTGGTATATCGAGTGTGGGTATTACGTTCCCACACTCGATATACCAACTTTCGGTTGCACTTACCAATCCAGTGTCGATTCTCGAGAATCTACGAAAAGTAGAAAATGTTTTTTTATAACACGGTCGTAATAGTTTTAAACATCGAACTCACTGACATGAAAAGTCCATAAGATACGGTGACCACGTTCCACTAAGAGGCCTTTTGACAATTTGAGCATTATCATAAATAAAGTTGTGCCATGTTATCTGACTTTTACAATAGAAAAAAGGTATGATTCTTAATTCTTATCATTAAGTAGTATCTACTACATACTTATTAATATTGCACATGATAAACAATCGAAATGAAATAATAGATAACGCAATCCATTATATATCAATTAAATTTATAAAACAATCTGATTTTCACGGTTGATAACATAGACTATATGTATAAACACATTCAGGAATTTTAAACTATTACCTTTTACACAACAACTAACAAATAAAAGTGCCAAGTTGTATTTCACACAGAGATAATCATTTAAAGAGTTTCTTTTCCAGAAACAGTCGCACGGTAAATAATATGGTCGATGCAATAAATTAAACCTCTCAGGACTGCTCCGTCTACCGGCTTAATTAACTTTTCACCGCCAATTTAAAAAAATGTGCACGAAAATATTAAAAAAAAAGGAAATTTCATAGTTATACAACCTCGTGGGGTATCAACAGCAAATACCTCTTAATTCGTTATCTGAATCATCATATAATAAAACAAGATAAAGTTGTTGTATGCACTAGTTTTCTTCCGAGAAAAAATTGTTTTTTTAAACTCAGTAAGATTAGGTTAGATCCTTAGGTTTTATATTCAGTTATTAAATTGATGTGACATGTAAATAATGAATTAATTCGTAATTAAAAAGAAATAGTTTATCCATTAGACATTTTATGTGTATAGGTTACCACGGATTTTCAAAACCATTAACTTTGAGGGCAAACAAACATACCTCAACATATATTATTTTTAAATAAGTGTTTCTAAAATATTGGCAGTGTCTGTGATTTTTTGCACGTGTTCCTGCAAATACAAAAACTGTAACCTTACTTGCATTACGGGCTGATATTTTAAATATAAGAACGTTTAATATAAGGTGCGGATATCACTTTAATGCTAATTACCTCTGAAATATATATCAAAGGTATTCTGCATTACTAGATTACTGGTATTTTTGTAACTCTTCCAATTACGTCGTCACTAGTTACTTCTCTTTTTGTATGTGTGGACCAACTGATAATGAATAAATAGAGGTTTTAGCATTCTTCACATCTCTAGTAGGGTTACTCGCAACGGCAAGGGCGCAACAGCCCTCAAAGAGTAGGGGGCGTCCAAAATATTTTTTAATGAGGACTCAAAACAAAAAAAGGTCATCAAAACACTGACGTATTCCAAAGTATTGTAAGGCTTACTAAATAATTTGGTATTACGATAAATATTCTTTTTACGGCAAACAACATTTTAATTACAATTTATTTTGATTCAAATTTTATTAAAATTTTCCGCAGACTCCTCAGTGCATCGTCTTCTGGGTTTTATGGGGATATTTGGACCCTCGAAGGGGGTGTCCACAGGTTTTTAGGAGGTGTCCGGACACCCTGGACACCCCCCGTTGTTGCGCCCCTGATCAAGGGAGTAATACAATCACATTTTGTATATACATTAGCATTAACTATGCCAAAGAGCTCTACCTAATTTAGCAAATTAACATCCAAAATTTATTTCGCTATATAATATAAAACTGAAAATATTGCAAAAGTGTCCAAAAGTGATAAATAAGATAAAATGTCCTGTAATATTGCACCTGGCTGGTAATTTTGACATGGGTCGGATTGCATACATCACCTTGACAGGCCGAGTAAATTTCTGTCGCATGCTTGAATAAATAATCACGTCGTTTATGTCACAAGAATCCATTGAACACACGGACAGGCTTATGAATATTTATGTTACATTACCATCTTTAACATTATACGCCCATGTAGGATTTTTTTTTAATTTTCTTTGAAGATATTCAGTTGGACTATGGTCAAAACAATGTTCTAACACCTTCGTTTAACTGCTATTGAAGTTTGAAGGCTCTCCCAACGATGCAGGCCGGTCTGTGCCTTGAGATTCGAAGGTATTTTGTCATTCCAAAAATAAAAGTAAAAAAAAACCTATCGCAACCTATGCAACTGCGGCTCTTAGTAAAAGTTTTGAAAGGCTCGACTGTGTTTCTACGCACAACGGTATAATGATACTCTTCCCATTGTGCGTCGGTACCGGCTGGTCCGTGTTCGTCCGTATCAGCACGCAATGTGGGATCACCTTTAGGATTACTATATTTCTTCTTCTTCGAAGTCACACTCTTGGCTTCATAATCCGTCGTTATTCCTCCCGTTCTGTAGCTCTTCTTGTAATTTTTTTTTTTATCAAAAGACAATTCCCGCATTAGGAATTACTCCTGTGTCGCGGGGACTTTACAAACATAGAAACAACTGACACAAAGAATACCCAGAGTAAGGTAGGAATCGAACCCACGACCTATAAGCATGGCGGTCAGGGTCACTAACCACTAGACTTTCGTGGCAGGCAGACCGGCCAGTCTTTCGTGGAGTGGACCGTAGAGTGCAATTTTACACATAATATTATGTCAATAAAGAGTTATTATTTTGACTTAGTCGGTCCTCGGCCTTTTCCCTGCAGTACAAGTCGTTCTACAGATGCGTCTTCTCGACGTATGATATATCCTTAGAAAGTGAGAATGTAACGACATTGGACGATGGACGATACTACAACATGGACGTGTATCGTGTGGTGGACGATGGACCACGGTACTATACTTCCCTACTCGAATTTTTTTCAGTTTAATAATATCAATCGCGGTGAAACATTCCCTTCAATCGTACAAATCAATATATTATAGAAAGATTCATAATATTACTACATCCATCATATTCTATAATCTTTTTTCGTGGCAGAGCCATGCTTCGGCACGTATGGGCTGGGTCAACCGGAGTGATACCACGGCCTCACAGAAAACCGGCAGTGAAGCAATGCTTGCATTTCTTTTCGCCGAGTGAGTGAGGTACCAGAGGCTCTAACCCTTCCCCCCCCTCTTTCACCCTTCCCTCCACCCATCGCCCCTTCCACCCTTTCCCTACTCCCATCTTAAACGCCCACGCACTTATGACTCTTGAGTTGCAGGTGCCCATGGCCGGCAGTAGTCATATACCATCAGGTTTGCCCCCTACAACATAAAAAAAATTATCTTTTTATCATGTTTGAATTACTTACAGTATTTTTGTAATCAAATCAATAGCTCCAAATGTTTATGTTCATAAATATAAGCTCGTAGAAGAGTCGCCAACAACGTTGATACAACAAGTATCATTACAACTACAAGAGCATTCCATTTCCCGAGAATGAACATTCAGCTAAGAAATTAAAAAGCTTTTATTTGTTAGTAAACAAAGCGGGATAGTGGCAAACAGAGACGTTTAGGCTAAGGCATTGTAATATATTAAGTGCTAGCACGCGACTCCGCAATAAGTCTGCCTCGCCTAGTTCGCTGTTAGATAACAATTATAAATCTTACTAATACTTCTTACTGTCCACAGCGCGCTATTGTATAGCACTTCTGATTTCATAAAAAAATGAACTTTAAAGTACCAGCATAGAGTTCATAATGCAATACAATTTTTTTCGTCACGTGCACTATTGAACTTTTAACAATTTTAAAGAAGCCTTTGAGGGTGTATTACTAAATAAGAAAAGTGGTGCATTATTTTAAAGTATAAGTAAGTAATTTTTAAAAAGTATGTAAACGAGCGTTTAATAGATTAGCAGTAGCTTTGCGTTGTTGATACTACAATTATTAAGGACCTATAAAATAAAATTAAAAACCGTGGCTAACTTGTCATCACACTTTGTGTTAAGGTGGTAATGGCCACCTATAATGTACCTAACTACTTCACGTTCAATCAATCAATCAATTAGCCTATTCTAGTACACGGCTGGACGTAGGCCTCTCCCAATGTGCGCCATAGCAACCGGTCCTCCGCCTTCCGTATTCATTTAATCCCAGCTACCTTCCTCAGGTCGTTACTTATTGTTTAATTTTAAGCAATTAAGTATAATCTGTGTTTATTCTGTCTGGAATCCTCGACTTACCATAAAATTTGATCTTTCATCTACTTATATCGTTTCAAACAAAAGAAAGTCCGCTAAGATCGTTGAACTCGTTTAAAAGCTTAGATAAAGAAGTTTTTAACTCGCAATCTAATTCTTAAGCAGAAGTTAATTGCATAAATTTTATTTTAATCCTAAAAATGTGCAAGTATGCTTCTTTTTTACTATCTTATGATCATTTTGTTGTAAAAAATATTTACAATACAATTATGTTACTATGTACCTTCTACTACTAGTATGTAGAAGAGAGAAATTATGATATAGCTTTTTGAACATGTAATCGATGCACAAAATATAAAACGTAATACAGATCTTCGTTGGCCGCACTCCTTTGAGAAGCGCGCGCGGAACACTGCACGCTTCCTCGGGAAAACTTTTTCACGGCTGCACCACCTTAAGTAACAATATCAATGGTTTCCTTAATACATTCCATAAAGTGTACCTTTACTTTTCATAAAATACAAAATAACTATTTCAGTTAATTAATGAATAAAAATTTCCGTGAGCGGAATAATAGTTTTAAAGATATTCCATTGTACTTGCGGAATATGTAAAATTACAAATAACTAAAATACGAGAGTTACTTTACACTATACATTATCAAGGAGTGAAGGGAATTGTCGTCATCGGTGCAATGGTGCAGGCTGAGCGTTGGTGTCATGCGTCTGTCGAGCCCTAAAACAATCGGGCTTTGCTGAAACAAATATGTTTTTTATAAATAAAAACAGTAAATTTCACATAAATCTTAAAATGTCGCTTAAATATGAATTAACGCTAACACTTGCATCAACACTCAGCGACGTAATAAGACTCTATGTTATGTTACAAAATATTCGTTGTCGTAGGCAGGACATCATAAAAGCATCAAGAAGCCATCAGGGTAGTAACAGGTTGTCTCTACAAGTTACATTCTTTACATTTTTACCCGTTTGTGTAAGATAAATGGTGTGTTTCTGATGTGTAACGTTGACGCGTCCTGTTACTTTTGCATGCGTAAGTAGAAAAATCCCCGTAGAAAGTATTTGTTTACATGACATGTACTTATTTATTGGACTAGTCTTTGCTGGTTGCTTAACCCGTGAGATAAAATAAAATCTAATTACAAAATATTCAACCGTTTCTGTAAGTATATATTCAAGTAAAAAATAAATGTTTTAACACTGCACAGTAACCTTTCTATAAGACACTAATAAACATAATGATTACAATTTCTATATAAATAAAAAGGAAATGTTGTTTGTTGAAAAGCGTATCACTTGACAACAGCTGGATCGATTTAACTAATTCTTTTTTTTATATGATGATAGCAGTCCAAATAAGGTTTTTATAAAAAAAATAATTGGAAAAGTTGCCCGAATAAATGGGAAATTCGACTTCATGAAGTGAAAAAAACATTGCACGGGGAAGGTGCAAACATTGTCATAAAGTCATTCAACCAAATTATGTGTCGTAATAGTATTTAACTGTCGGTATGTGTGTGTTCTTATTTTGGTTTTAGAAGATTCTTGATCTAACCGTGGAATGAAGTCACAAGCATCATGGTTTTCAATTTTAATTCTGACTGCAATTTCATTTTAATATAGCAACCATTAAAAGTCTTTTAAATTTAATAAGAACTTAAATCATACCTATTACTCATTAATACTGAGAGATCAAATATTGTTTATACATATAATACATCAAAGACCGCCAAAGAAGTATATATAATTATGAAAATAACCCTTTCATATTAACCATAGGTACCTAAGTTTTAGACAAACTTTTCAGTAAATGTTGTCTCGGTAAAAGTGAATAATTTTATTTCAAAGTATATTAAATTTATACTAAAATATGAGATGTCTCGTCAGAGCAGAGTGCAGCGGAAGCGTTTGCCGCGATGACTGGGCCCCGGGAGGCGACGAGGCGACGCTCTTCCACTACGCTGTTTATATCAGTTGAAAGGCGACTTCACCGATCGCAGCCTTCACAGAATTTCCTTTGCAACATAAAAGAATTTTACCCGTGTTTGTATTCAAATATAATGTGTATTTTAAGGCTATGATATTTCACAAGTGAGATTTCTTACCTATTCAGTATAAAACTGCAAAGCAAATCGAATATAACTGTGTAAGTTAGACGTCTCAAAAAAAAAAATAGGTAGTGTGTTCTTCAGGGTAAAATTGCTTCAGTTATTACAATAACCCGAGATCCAGTTTCATGTAAATAAATATTAGTTACCAAATTTTCAAAACTCAACTTCTATTTATTGCAAATTTCAACTCTTATTAGATTTCTTGCTTCCTTAAAAGTAAGAAAGTTCCTATCGCTATCTTGGTGTTCATTTCAATCAGTCACTGATTAATAAAATCTGTTACCTATGTTGGTATTGGAATACCTTATTAATAGCCAGCCCAAACACTTGAAATTTTTATTATCCGCTAAGAATAGTTTTTTTTTGCATTTGACTTTTTGGCGTTTCTACCTGGCGCTTAGAGCGATCGCTCCACTCGCTCTACCCCAGGGCCGGCGCCGCGTATGATCAAGAATCAATTGGTAAAAAATTAAACGCCTATTTCAAAATTTTTAGCCATTATATTGAGATTTTAGAAGTTATTCTAAAATTATCGTTTTGTGATGTATTTATGACCAGTTTGTTACATGTTTTCAGTTTAATTGGTAAATTTTTACTAATGTAGTTTAAAAGAAATATTTAACAAAATCGATGAAATTCTACCAAATCGTTACACATTTAATTAAACTAATAATGAAAGTAAAGTTTCTAAGATCACAAGAATAACTTACACTTGTTCAAGCAAAACTTGACAGCGACATTAAGTTAATAAGTTTTATGTAAAACAAAGTAACAGTACAAAGAACGTCTCAATAACATTGTTTTGCATTAGATAAAATCGTTTCGTATCGTTGTAAATCTTTTAAGAATTGTTGTTTTTGTTCTGTACTGTCTACGGAGGATTATTGTACTAGCAATAAAATCTACACAAAGCGAAACAGGGTTACAATCTGAGCAAGATTTATTTAAGCGCTTTAACAAGGGCACTATTTCTACGCATATGTATATGTATTATGGCATATATATGTTTTTTTTTTAAAAGACAACTCCGGGAATATTAATGCGTCGCTGGGGCTTTACAAACACTTAAACAACGTACACAAAGAACACCCAGACACGGGACAATTATTAGTGGATTAGAATTTTTTTTGAATCTAAGCACGGCGAGGTGGCCACATAAACCATTGCGCCATCCTTCTACTGTAAGAGTACAGCCGAGACTATTTCAAACCTTGATTAAAACTAAAACCATATTTGCCTAATGCAACACAAATAACAATACTTAAACAAAAACATGGAAGTTAAGGGACGCTACCTAAAGATGCAGGTTTATTAATTTTAATGATATAACCAAAATCTTGCTGAGCACGCCACTCATGAAGAGTATGCTTCTTATAAAGGTCGCCGGAGTGCAGGTACAAAGTTCACTGACGATAATCATTCGAAGGGTCTCCACTTGAAATGGCACGCAAGATAAACGAGGGCGCCCTCATTTTTTGCAAGACGAGAGTGGGGCGGTGATGGTACGGTGGGAAAACAACTGACGTTTTTGTGTTTAGACGGTCTAGGTATTTCAAATTAAATTTTAAGATGCATTCAAGTATTTTTGTATAATGAGGTGGTTTTATACAAATCCTTAATTTATGTAAGGTCTTTGGATTTTGAAATAAACGATCTCATCAGATGATGGGATTGTTTGTTTAAAAACCTAAGACCTGAGCGAAGCTAGATTCGCGTATTTACCGATAGTTTTCTAGTTATATATGTATCTAGATACATATTAAATATAACAATAGATATTTGAGCACTATTTAGATATTCGTAGCAAAAAGATAATAAAAAGCTAAAATTCAAAACAAAACTGGAAAGAAGAAAATTGGATTTTTTTTAATTATAAATATCCAACCAATAATCCAACTTGTAAAAAAGCTTGAATTTATTTTAAAAATTATTTATATCTTCATCCCTGTGGTACTAAACGTTGATAAATGTTTAAATGTGTAGCAAACCAAGTGTAAAAACTATAATACGGGATATACCTGTTATACGCGTACTTATCTACTTTATACATATTCCTAAAAAAGGAATAGTTGCCCAGTCACCTACGGTTAAAATAAAATATGTAACACTCTTCAATCATCAGTCAATCAGAATATTAAAACATCCTGTTCGTTAATATTTTCAAGTTAAATTTAATTTTTTAATTGTTAAACCAAACACTAAAAGTAAATTATTTGGCAATAGCAATGTCAAGTAACGGTGTTACTGTTCCGATGTTGAATAACAATAACGTACCAATAGTAGGTGCAAACATTTTCTCAATAATATCTTTCTGCTAACCGTATCTACTGCCCAAAGAAGTGGGTACATCAAGCCAATATTGAATTATTTATAAACAGACGGTATTGAATAGAGCTGAGGAGTGTTTTGACACCCGCTATTGACTGCATGCTTATGATGAGTTATGACTTTTGACTGATAGCTCCTTTTGTGGCCACATCCATTGCTATTCTTTATAAATGATACTTTATATTTCTATTTTATCTGATCTTGGGATATAAAATTCACGATTCTTTTTAAATGAATTTACAATAAAATAACATAAGAGGCTTCTGACAACTAATGTTTTGTCTGGAATTTGTGTTTCTTAAAGGCATGACGTACAACGTGGAAATATACTTTATTACACATGTACACTATTTTACACATATAAAGTAAATTTCGCTAATTTAAACTTTACTTTTCTTGTCAACCGTCCAATTATATTTCGATTTTTTAACATCAAATCTATATGAATATCTATACCTATATATAAATAGGGATAAACAAAACAATTCAGCACCTTTTCTTGACAGTTTGACAAACGACTTTACTACTTTTTGTTTAGTACTATTAGCTATTGACAATCTTAAGTGTCATTAATAAAAAAAAACAGCCAGTCGTAGGACTGCACGTCAGAAGTGAAAACATAACTTCACAATGTATTTGCATATACATACACACACAACAACAAAAGTAAGTAATAACATATGTATACATCGGGTACACTGGAAGTTCTGCGCTCCTGGCCGCTCGTAAATGTTTGTATTTCGAATGTTATACTTTTTTAAATATAAGGAACTCGAATCCGTCTTACGAATTTTCGATCAGGTGGCGTGTCCTGACGCGAGTTTAACATTTTTTACTCATCCCAAAATGTGTACAACGCCGCCAAAGAATTTTTCACTTCAAAAAATACGAAAATTTATTTTACACTATTTTTGACGGAAGTTTATTTTAATCGATAACTTCATAAATCTGGGCCACTACTAGTGAGTATAAACAAGTGACTATTTCACCAGTTTAATATTAAGTGACAACAAAAAACGTGTTAATGTCAATGGCTACATGTACTTTCCTTTAACTGAGTAGGTATCTTATAGTAAAATCCTTCAGTTCAAACAATTTATCTTTTGAAAGCAAAAAATCTGTTCCTTATCCGGGTACGAAAGCAATCTAGAAAAAGCGTGTGAATGGAGGCACATGGTTATTCGCGCTTTCTTCTTGGGCCTTAAAGGTACGTGCAATTCGTGTGAGAATGGGAAATTTAATGTGTAGTAGGTAGTATAAACCATTTTTCATGAAATATTTTTAGATTTTATTTCGTTGGGAATGTAAGAATAATATATCCATGTGAATTTCATATTGACTTTTGTTTAAAATGTCACTGTGAACATTGTGTACAAAGAAATTTAATTTACAAAATACTGTAATATGCTTTTCTTAATTAGATAGATTTTTGTGCATATCGCCAAGAGATCAAAATTCGACTATATTTCGTTATATTATTGATAACATTAAAGCTCGTGAGTAGCTACTGAACTAAAAAATATCGGTTGACAGAGTAGAAGAAGATACTGAACTGTTTACCTTCTCTGTGTATACTAGATATCGCGTGGTGGTCGAATTTCGAATATGGTTTTTTTCATCACATATACTGGAACGCGTGTAATTTCATTAAGCCGTTTTCACGTAATTTTTAAAGTTGTAAGACATATTGTTTAAAAATCTAATATAACTATAATAACTTCTAAATATAAACTGTAAAAATTCCAAAATTCACGTTACTACGTTCTCGAAATTTTCTTAAAAAGGGGTACAAAGAATTCTCTTGATGTATTAATATAATGATGATAATACAAACTGTATGACTGAACTTTAATATCATACAATTTTTACGTATACTTTTACAAATGATACATTTTTTGAACATGGTAATACAACTTCGTCCACAATAAGTTATATTCACGTGACAATAATAATATGTATTTATTTTTTTCAGACGACAACTATAAATACATATAACATTTATTTATTATTTTCAAACGATAATTATAAATACATATAACATCTCGCTAGGAGTATATAGGAGTGGATTTGTAAATATGATTTGTAATATAAAATGCTGATCGTGATTTTATAATGATTTATCTTCCGATGGTCAAAAATCGTAGCGATCGGGGATACTTAACAACGGGGAGTATTTAACTACAGTTTTAATTATTTGTTAACTTGATTCGAAAATCGATAATAATTTATTCAAAGGTAATACGCATTTGCACAACGCTCCATATAAGTGTCTTTGATCTATAACCAGTACCTGTGTGATTTAGAAGCTCAAATTAGGTCAGTGAACAAATTTACCTTAGAAATAATTCAAAGAAGTTAAACTAACATTTACACTACTGTACATATATTTATTTGTACTTAACTGTTAACAGCATTACATCCTTTCGTCGAGGGAATGTTAAGTGCACTGTATTTTAAAAGTATTTACATAAACTGTTTAAAAGCAACCAGCTACTTGCAATCCAGCAGGTACACAGAGATAACATCCTTTGAAGAATTGTAATGTAAAGATGTGTTTACTATGGAAATGAAAAGCTACAACACATAATCGATATGTGACTTCGTGGTAATCCATAGCTATTCGTAAACAAATCTAGTACGAACCATTGCTATGATCGGACGACCACAAAATTCAATTACGTGGTAGACAAAATAAAAACGACCCAGCCTGCACCGTATCGTTGATTTGTTTTCACTTTGTTGCTTCTCTTTCCACCTACACACAACACGTATTGTCACCAATCAACTAGACCTCCCTCATTCAAAATTCTTTAACAATTTTAGACAAAATGGATAATGAATCAGGGGTCGGGTTGTCTGGTCATATAAAAGGCCGATGCCACCCCAACAGGAGATATGACACTTTTGTTCAGATTTCATGAAGTTTAATTAAACATCTCCCACGAGAAGTTATTTCATGATACAATTTGATTGGTAGCAGTTGATTGACTTGAGGAAATTGCGAGTACTAATAATGTTGGTGTCATGGAAAACTTTAATTTAGTAATTATATTATACATATTTTTTACAGAGTCAATGTTGCAAACAATTATATTGCCTGCCTGAAGGGAAGCTTAAAGCGCGGAAGTGATAGGTATCGTCTAAACACCAGCGTATAACGATACCAACCCTCTATAATCTTAAATATAATAGGATACATCAAACTTATATATCACATTAAAATGACATACGCATGTCATATTTGTAGGAGGAACACTGTTTCCCAAATCACAGGCGTAAGGCCTAGTTTGTAAAGGGAATCAGGGGTCCCAAAAATTGTTTTAATCCATTTTCTGGATGTAATACTTTTTGTGTATTATTATATTATAAGTTGAATTGGCAGAACTAAAAAATACACAGCGCTTATTCTTTGAGCCCTGGAGGTCTCCAGTGCTCAAATAATAAGCGCTGTGATTTTAGTGAGGTCCCACTACAGGAACAAAATACAAGGTTATTTTGCCTGTTATCTGCTATAAAAAGGTAGGTCAAATTTGAGCTGTATGTTTCTAGAAAGACTTTTAGGTAGTCTTATACTTTTCAGCAAGGTCTCTTGCTATTGATGACTTATAAGATAGAAGTTAGCCCTTGCGTGGGACCTGCTTATAATCAGATATACACATAACACGTAAAACATATTAATGGTTATTTAATAACCGTTAAATATCTCTTCATAAATATAATCGTATCTATGTAAAATATACGTACAGATTATCAGTAATGAATGCAATTCAACCAACATTTTGAATAAATTAATGCAATGCCAATGCAAGCATTCTACTAATATTATAAACGTGAAAGTTTGTGAGGATGTATGGATGTTTGTTGCTCTTTCACGCAAAAGCTACTGAACCGATTGCGATGAAACTTGGTATGTAGATAGATAGAGACCTGCTTTAACACATAGGCTATCCCGTTATACCCACGGCATCGAACCTTACGCGGGTGAAACCGCGGGGTTCAGCTAGTTATGAATAAAGTCTGCAATTTCTATGAAAACACATAATTTTTCTTTTTTGCTTATAGTACCCTGTACCATGAAATTTTATTTAGTTTATAAAGTCGAAGGGTAACCGTGTACTGCAATACTACTACTAAATTCTTAAAGTTCACAATTCAAGTTTCTCTCGTTCTACACAACTATAACTTAAAAGAAAATGCTTACTCTTAAACGCATCCTGAATTTTGTAGTGGATATAGCGGCACGCCATTCTGCTATTGTATTGTGAAATATGTCAAGAAAATAATAGCAGCACAACTTTTAAGAAATCGCGCACTTATAAGTACGCGATATCGCAATAGTGTTTCTCCGGATAATACTTTTAAATTGATATTGATACTGATGATATACCTGTTCTGACTACAAAGTAGTAAAATAAAAACTTGAATATCTGCCTTCGAATTCATAGGCTTTATAAAAAATTGGATTTGCCTATTTGCATTGGTGTGGGTGTTTCTATGTATGTATTTACAAAAGAAAAAATGTGTCTAAGTATGTTTATCCGTGTTCTAGACCCCATAGTACAAGCATTTTTTTAATAAAATATATAAATTGTATAGAATTTCCCGTTATTTCATATACATACATTTCCATAGCATATTTTCTTAAAATAAAATGTTTTTATTACCCCTAATGTCTAAAATGCCACTAAAGTTTTACATACTCTCCAATCATTACTGCGCATCCAAAAGAAAAACAAAAACGAATTCCTTTTAACATCTATCATAAAATCTCCACAACTCGCCTCACTTTCCTAACTTCTTAAAAAAACGCAACAAAACTTTTCTTTGCAAGGTATCCCAACCTAATCCACCACTTCAAAAGAAAATGAATTAATTCTATTTTACACTAGAGTGCTTTAAAATAAGGATCCGCTTTCTTGCAGTAGGAGAAATACCCCGTGAAATTAACTTCTGGATTCAGTTCACACTGGACACCTCTCAGGTACGAAAGACAAATGGCCGGAGAGGTTAAGTGTACCGCTATGTTACTTTCATGAATTGAGTTCGAAAATTCATTTTTATATGTATTTACTAGTACGCATTCAAGTGTTAAAACGTGTACTTACTGTCTGGAAATGTTATGCCAGTTTTATAGAACACTTTTTACCTTGATTTTCTTAATACTTTAAAAAATCTACATTCCCGTGTACCCTTCTTGGTCCAAATTTTTTCAGGCGGTTAGGACGTGATTGAGTTAGAAAATTAATAAACTTTCACATTTTATAATAAACATAACCAGCATTTCCATTTAATGTTATATTACTATAAGGGTTCTGTAAATGTGTATGTATATGACTCGAAGTACAAAATGATGATTTTTTTTTTTTTGGGTGACAACAATGCGGTGGCCTGCATAGATGGCAAGTGGGTACCGGCGCCGTAAAGTTTCCCAAATGTTATTTAGAGCTTAGTTAAAGCAAGTTATTGGAGCCTAGCCAAATCATGAAGTGACAATTTTTTATATCTTTACGTAAAAAAATTCATGTCATGTTGTTTGTTCGAACCTCAAACCTTGATAAACCAATGAACCTGATGAAAATTTGCACACTGTGTGCAGTTTGGTCCAACTTGAGAGACAGGATATTTATCTCAATTTGTAGTCACAAAATTTTTTATTGCAAATTATTTAACCACTGCAACGCATAGCCGGGTAGCTGATTAAAAAAATAAAGCCGCTGAGTTCTACTAAGGACGTTGAAGTAACTTAGAATCCGTAACATATTGTAAGAGCTGTGTTTTATTAGGAATTATTAAACAAACTCCACTTAATTTACGGCATACGGAACGCTCATTATTAATATCCAATAAACGTGGCACTTTAATTAGGTTTTATAATGTAAGTAGTCGTGATCTCCTTAGTGCTGTTAGCACTTAAATGTCTCACTATCCTAAGTGACATGAGGCTGTACTTTCTTCACGTGAATACTTTACGTTGTCGTGGGGCGTTCATAAAAAAGACAATTTCCCTTATTGCCGCAATCTGGAACACATGTTCCGCGCAGGGTTATGTCTGCAGCCGCCCTCATAAACGACAAAGTAAACCATAATTTATTGCACAAATTTAGGGTCAAACACATGACTCATAAATTGCTTTAGTATATTATTTGCGATAACTAGCCGCTAACTAATGGTACCGTATTAACGTGTACGGTGTGGCCGCTGTTTATTTTAAACTCGAAAATTTATATGAGCCAATAAATAAACGGTGCATGATTGTATTTATTATGTTTTACACACACATTATGTTTTAGTATTTGTAAAAATAGTATTCTTCTTCTTCTTCTTCAAAATGAGGTGCTGTCGTTCCTATTTCCTTCAGTTTTTTGCTGATCCCTTAATACACTAGTCATATTCTCAGTATTGTAGCAATAGTTCACCGTGCATTCTTTCTGTCAAGCGAATCGTTTCCTGCAAATAAGGCAAACTTTCATGGCATTTGTAATTGAAATTGCTCCCATCTATGCATTTTATTTGTTTGAGTTACAATGTTTATCTTTACATATTTAAATGATACAATATTGAAATAGACTTTTTGGATATTATTTTCGGTTACCTACTGAAAACAATGATCCGAACCTTTTTTCTTTTTGTCATATCTCACAATATGTACGCCTGTACAGGGCGTAACAGCTGTTACTTCGGATAAGTAATATTTGCCTATGCCTATGTATCTAAAATTATATGTCAAATGGTAAAAAAATATCGAATAGGTATAATGGTACTTAAGACTGTCCCCATGCATACTAACAAAATTCTATTCTTTATAAATTTTGCTCTTTATTATAAGAATAGATTGGAGCATTGTCAACTTGGGAACGTGAATTTGTAAAGGTTAAAAAAAATTAGAGCTTGTAAAACAATATTTATCTGACAAGAGAGCTCCTTCAACGGTATAAAGCATATAAACAATAGTATCCCCAATTAAAAATAATGGTAGCATGGTACTCCAGTGGGAGCTCCACCAACTCACCAGCAAGAGCGTAATGTGGTGAGTATGGTCACCAAAGCTCTTAAAAGAGGGATACGCCAGTCACATCTTTTTTTATGGGATAGGGGGCAAACGAGCAGACGGGTCACCTGATGGTAAATGACTACCGCCGTCCATGGGCAACTGTAACTCGAGAGTCAGAAGTGCGTTGTCGCTTTTTAAGGTGGGAGTAGGAGAAGAGGGGGAGGGGGGAAGAGTGGAAAGAGGGGAGAGGGGAAGGACGGGAATAAGGGAGTGGGAAGGGTTAGGGCCTCCGGTAACTTCACTCACGCGGCGAAATGCAATGCAAGCATTGCTTCACTGCCGGTTTTCTGTGAGGCCGTGGTATCGAGCGGAGTTGAGCCGGCCCATACGTGCCGAAGCATGGCTCTCCCACGTTAAAACATTTCTCGTGTTGCGAATGTTGACAGGCACTGGCGAGCGAATACTCAAATTCAATTCAACTCCAAGACGTCGTTAAACCTTGTCCTGTCACTGTCACATTAAGATGAGTTAGGACGACAGAACCTGATTAAACGATATCTTATAATCAAGTTGTGCTTGAGTAATTTCATCTTCTTGACTAATTTCAGCTCGTAATTTTAAGAGCTCACTTAATTTTTCACTCAAGTTCATTGAATAAACAAGAGAGTGCTAGTGGTTTATTTCAGTGACAAAAGATAGGCTTCAAACCTCTGGACAATAAACAATCCTAACTAATACATATTACTAGAGATCCCGTGGTGGTCGAATTTCGACCATGGTTTATTTAATTGGCCAATATTACTTGACCTGTCATTGTATAGACTTTTGTACCATGACAGGTCAAAATATATACTGGACACTCAAAGCTGTATGTATGTCAATATTGTTCAAAAATTTTAGCATTCGTCACTTCTTCTCTGTATAAACTATAAGTGTGCGAAATTTCATACTCCTCCGTCCGCCCAATTTTCGTAAAAAGGGATCCAAAGTTTTCGCTTCACGTATTAATATATAGAAATACCTGCGAAAATGAGTTAGTTTGTTTGTTTATTAAGCTTTTTCACTTTACCTACTCAACCGATCGTCGTGTAATTTTGCATACACGTCGTCAAGAGTACCTTACATAGTGAAAAGGATATAGGATACCTTTCAACCCGAAAAAAGTACTGTTATCTCAAAAAATAACTTTTAAGCAAGACACATCGCAAAACGTAAAAGTTTGGAACGATGCATGGATGTTTGTTACTCTTTCACGCAAAAACTACTGCATCGATTGTGATGAAACTTGGTAAGTAGATAGCTGGAGACCTGGATTAACACATAAGCAACTTTTTATCCCGACTTTTTTACGGCACCGGGACTTGTGCGGGTAAAACCGCGGGGCGCAGATAGTAACAAATAAGTTACACCTTGTAAGTGGAATATATTACTAAAAATTCAATGTATATTGGTGGTAACGTGCAATTTATTTTAAACTAGCTGTCCCAACATGCGTTGCAATGCCTTATTTTTCTTTTTAAATTTTTTGGGCCTGGCCTCGCGGGCGTTCTCAGAAGTTCTTCAAAGTTTCAATACAATCGGTTTAGAAATGCATAGCGGACAAACATACTTATAGCTAATATTAAACATCAACGGATATCCTAATTTCTTTTTATCTCGGTGAATAACAAAAATTATTCAATCGATTATTACGGTATAAGAATTTATATATTTTACTGTCCAAATTTTTTGATTTATCAAATATCATAAAATTACATAAATAAATATAAAATTTCCAACTTAAATGTAAATTATTGATTTAAGTTTTGCACTAACGACTAAGTTTCAACATGAAAAATGTAGGTACCGCTTTTAAAAATACTGACTGAACTTCTGAAAGTTGAAACATAGCTCTTCTTTTATTCATAGTCTGACATGTGGCGTTCTCCCCGCTGTGTACAGGCTTTCTTCCTTAACAAAATAAACAACATTTACTTGGAGTTAGGTCCTTTGAGAGGCTGCCCTGTGCTTATGTTTTATGAATGAGCTTTTATGCACTTACGTGAATTCGTTTGCTTTTATTGGAGACTGTTTGACTGACGTAAAAAAATACCTAATACTGTATTGCTTAAAATGTTTGTAGTATAGCATTCAGCAATATATAACAATCAACTAGGTACATATATCAAACGACTATATTATTCTCATACAGTTTCTTAGAACATTTTAAGATTGCCCCCACCACTGTACTGTAGGCAGTTCCCTTTATCATGAAAAACTATATCTATCTCTGTCACGCAAGGAAAAATTTCACGCATTTTCTAGCGTGCCGCATGGTTTTCATACCTTTGCAGTAATACAATTGTATACTTTACTGCAATACCCAAAGGCTCGTTATGCCGTAGCATGAACTCTCTTACTACATCCCTTTTCAACATAGGTCGAAGAGCTTTATGTTTGTGATCCACTCAAAATGACTTTAGTCCCTGTGTTTTGAAAGAATTTATACTCTATGTAGATGTCTTAGTATAAAAATTCAAGTGTACCCATGCGGTACGTAGGACCTTCAGAACCTAACAAAGTCGACGCAAAAGTTGTGATGTAGACAAGTGGCTATGTATAGGCTCTACTGAAACAGAATTTAGTCGCACCGCGCACATGCTCGCGAGAAGACGGACTCAAAGTGGAATCCTCGCGCGAAATGGCGGGAACTTTGCGTCAACTTTCGTATTGTAGTACGCAGTAATATATCTTCAGAAACTATTGAAAATTAGTGTTTTTATACTTATAATCTAAAGATTTGAGTTCTAATGATAAAAAGTGTTTGAAGATTGTCTGAAAATATCGACATTCGTGAAATTTACAAGTATGTATAATTTTGACATAAAATGAAAAAAAAAAAATTCAGGATAATTTTTTTGAGTTTTTTAACAGGCCGATTAATAATAAATAGCATCGCATTATTTAAAGAAAGTTGGTTGTGAGGTAGACAATAACCGATTTCTGAACAACAAGTTATTAACGTTAGTCCGAATAAGTTATACAACAACAACTTAGCTAAAGGTTTTGAAATACTATTCCTTTGTGAAATATATTAGTATGTAATACATAAATTATATGTTACATGTTATGTACATGTATGTTATATGTTATGTCATCTATAAATCTGAAAATTTTACTTTGGAAGAAAAAAAGAAATAAAAGTACCTAAAAAATAATTAAAAATAAATTCTTCGAGAAATTATTTCCTTAATATATATTTTTTTCTAAAACCCATGACAGAATGAGAGAGTTTAAAACCAAAACTAGATTGTTTTAGAGATGTTAAGGCCAACTTGAAGACTTAACAACATAAGACTTGACAAGCGTACAATACTTAGGTACACTAGCATTTAGTTTGTTTCTTAGTTTAGTTATTCGATTTTATCATAACATTATAAATATTTATTACATATTTGTTTTTATTGAAAATATACCTATTTAAAGAAATAGACATGCAGTAAAATAGCATGTTAGTGTACGACCAAAAATTATTATTTTATAAAGATTTTATAAGTTTTTCTTCAGCACTGAGCGGCTTACATTACGATTTATTTTAAAAAGTAGGTCATTAGTTAGACAACATTACTAAATAAACAAGATTAGTAGTGTTTGATCTATCTTTCTGCGGTTAGACCGGAGATATCACATAACTATGATGGCTATAGAACAATCATAATGTAAACCGTAGGTGAATCACATGGCTTTAGCACAGGCGCGGTTTACACCTTCTTTTCAGGTATGCTTGGAATTGGTTTTCCTCAAGAAAGATTAAGGGTTAAGCAAAGCAGGTTAACTGTTGTTGAAGGGAACTATTTAACCTGTTACGTAGAATATTCATATTCTTGTTTACCTCTAGAATTAAGCTAAATTCTTAGGAGGAGAAGTGGGATTACGTACCGCTACCTCAGACTAGTCAGGATGCGAACCTTGCAATCTCCCGATGCTGATATGCAAACCACTCCGCCGTCTTCAGTTCGATGAAAATTAGTCATCTCGTGTCACACCACTGAGATGAATATTGGGTACATGATTATTTTAATGATAACGATATTGCTGAGTGCAACAATATGATATTAAGATATAGTATAGTCAGTCGTCAGTAAAATTCTCTGTCAGGTATAACAGAATAACCAATTCTCTTGTATTCGACGTGACAGAATTTTGGTATTATTATTTCACTCATTTTCTCGCATTAAGTGTCTCTAACTCTTTTCTATCTTTTTAAACATACAAGAAAAATTACTCCATCATTACCTGCACTGCATAATGACGGTAAAGTTGTAGTTTTAAATCAAGTTTTCTTTTCCATACAATTAAAATGAGTTTTAATTATGTTTATAAAGGAATTAACGCGTTCACGAAATAAGTATTAGATACCTCTGAATTGCCTGACGTTTCGATCAGGTTGCACTGGCCGTGGTAACAGGCTGACTGTAATACCTATTTCATGATAATTCCCGTATATACAGCGGGTATTTGAAAATGGAACACTTACTTAAATCACTGAAAAGACACGACTCCAGCATGCAGTTACAATAAGAATTTTTGAAAAAAATCAATGCGTTTACAAGTTATTACCGTTTGAATTTCCAGGTATTTTTGCCTCCGTTTTTCATAGAAAGAAATGGAATGTGTAAATGTGTGTGTGAATTTTTCATTCCGTTACTAAGAAAATCCATAAAAAGTAACTTCAAAAATTTTTCAAGTTAGTTTTTATGGATTTTCTCAAAAACAGAGTGAATAGTTCCAAAATAAAAAAAAATGTACCATTTAAAATTAAAATCTTTAACTTTACACGTTCCACCTACTTTCATGAGAAACGAAATGAAGTTAAAAATACCTGGAAATACAAACGGTCATAACTTATCACAAATAGATTCTTTTCAAAATTTTTTATTGTAACTGCATGCTAGAGTCATGCCCTTTCAGTGGTTTAAGTAAGTGTTCCTTTTTCCAATACACCCTTTATACATAATTATACCAAGGAACGCAAATTATAAAAGTTAAAATTAGTTAGTTTTGGAAACGATCACTAAAGTCATTTTAATATTTTTTCCTCATCACACTCTTTTGACCTTTTTTTACTAAAATACTTAATAAACAGGGCATTTAAAAACTGTTTAGTAATTTAACTAGTTTTGACTAACCGAGATTTAACAATAAAAAAGGTAATTTATGAATTATCAATTATGATAAAGAACAATCATATAGCTGAACGATCTTCTTATTAATATACAGAATGCTACTAAAATGTGTGATCATATATAAAGGACTTAAATTTTGGGAACATTTGTGATTTTGATCCAGAATACTTATAAACTATTCATCCATGAGTCTAATATTTCGTACTAGAGAAGACTGTTATGAATGAAACTAAATATAATAAATACTGATGATTTTGATAGAGGATCCGGATTTGTCCGGAAAAATTGATTACAGGTTTCTTTATAAATGTCACCTACTCAAGAAAATAATTTTCTCGTGTATACGTGGAAAGTGGACATACATCTTTTTTTCGTGTGGGTTTCGAAGATTTATTTTTTATTTTTTGGACCATATTCGACATAACTATTCTAAAATATGAACTCACTTTCTGCAACATTTATAAACTTAGTACTTAATTCAATAACACTAATTTACACACTATTGCACCGAAAGTAAAGCGGGTGGTAGCGTAATGGATAAGGCTCCGGACTTGCGATCAAGTGGTTGCGGATTCGAACCCCACCCAGTACTCTACCGACGTGAACCCACTCCTAACACAAGCGTTTAGCTTAGCTGGAGGGGTTAACAAGAATACTAGTAATGTGTGACCCACGTTGCCAGTATTCTTAAAAAAAAGACAAAAAAGAAGTAAGTAAGTATTAATCACATGAACTCAGAGTCTGTAGTAATCTATGACTCTATAAGTTTCGCTGTAACCGCAATATCTAAACAACATGTTTGTAATTAACAAATTAACCACCCTCAACCCACAATTCAATGAATACTTACCGGTATTACCGGGGCGCACAGTTTACCAGAGCATTATTAACATAGATAGCTAGGAGTTTATTGCGCGTAATCGTAATATTTTAAATTCTTCATGTTTTTAATTTTCAGGACTCGAAATTGAAGCACACAAATAATATAAATACGACTGTATAAAGTTGTGTATACGGGAATTAACGCGATCACCTAATAGATATTACTTACCTTTGTATCGTTTGACGTTTCGACCAGATTGCACTGGTCTTGGTCACAGGCTGACTGGTTAGTATACATAATTATATTTCATGGAAAGCGAAAGTTTAAAATTCAGTATAAATAAAAAAGGTTTTGAGTACGTGTGCGTCTGTGTATAAATTAGTATGCTAGTTATTCTACACTGAAATAGCTAGATGTTTTTGGTTGAAATTCGGGAGCAAATATAGATTGGCGCAAAAAATTATAGCAGTTTTATTAAAGTAGCATCTTTCACCCGGAACTTCACAGGTATGTATATTGATTCCCGTAAACTCATACGTTAAGTTAATTACATCCTATCTTTACTTACCAAAGTTTATCCAAATCATTTTACTGTTAGACTCTTGAGTTGCAGGTGTCCATGGGCGACGGTGGTCACTTACCATCAGGTGACCCGTCTGCTCGTTTGCCCCCTATAATATAAAAAAGCCCTAACAGTTTCAATGATTTCGATAAAATTTTGTATTCAGTTAAGACTGAATAGCAAACATAATCGCAAGGATTTACGTTTATAACACCTATTATTAAGATAAATTTAGCTTCAAGTTAAATTAATATATTTAATCATTTCCAACTCAATTTCTGTATTTCAATTCGAGTATAGCGAGCTTAGTTCGTATAGTCCTTATGGTAAATTTCAAAAAAAAATCTTACTAATTTCTATTTCATTAACATTTTAACATTTCTAAAATATTACGCTACATTTCACTGTACCAATGTAGGTATTTTAGAAATGCTAAAACAAACTAATTCTGTAGGTAACTAATCGAAACCGTTAATCAAGCGAAATCACAAAACAAGGTAACCATAAATTTAAACAAAATAGTGCTAGCAAAATTCCCTGTGGAAATAATATTCGGACAAATGAAAATTCCGTCCGATGCATTCGGGATCGCGAACGGCGCACGGAGGTTTTAATTCCCTTGACTGTTGCGAATCGGCGCATGTTTTTTCATTAAAACGCATTCAATACGACGACGACGTGGCTTTGAAAAAGCGGACCTTTTCAAAAAAATATTTTCCTGACATCCCACTGTGCAATGCGCTCGTTTCATTCACGGCCATTTGTGTAAAGAATAAAAAAAATCTACGGGTTTTAATGTCTCTGCTGTGACAGGTACACATAAACCAATAATGTTGTTGAGATACCAAACGCGCTCCTCAATTTTAGGCTTTTTTAGGTTTCTGTTTCTCAAAAGAAAAAAAGGAACCCTTAAAGGATGTCCGTCTGTCTTTCTGTTTGTCAAGATAGTTTTCCTTAGGAATCCGTGGAATGGAAATAACATCAAAGATCTCTAAAAGCTATAACGCTAAAACGCAATCAAAATATATGGCCATTGTAACCTTAGATTTTAACAAATTTGAGGTAAGTTTTCAGGTAAATCAAAACCTATACTATACTATAGTACTTCCTAATGACCTAGAATCCTGAAATTTGGTAAGAAGCAAGGTCTTCCAGCACAAATAAAGTCGTTAATTTCTAGTAAAATCACACAAAAAAATTATAATTAAGTACAAACTTATATTTTCGAGTTGGAAAATTTTTCGTATAACGATATGCATCGAGCATGGAACTTTAGAACAGCAAAGTTAAGTTTGTCTTACGAAAAAAAACAGACAAAAATCTTCGAGAACCGATTCCCGAGATGGACTTGCTATCTACATACAAGTTTGTTTTCTAACGGAACGTCCGGTTTTTTTTAACTTTAGACAAAATTTATTCTTCAGAGAACCCCTTAAGCATTTTCTATCAGTCAACTTTAAGGTGAGTAGGTAAATGATTATAAAAATGTATAAGACTCTCAGAAATTATTACGCGTGTTATATCTACCTATATATTACAACGTGAAGAGAATTCTTTGTATTCTTTTTTAAGCAAATTTCGCGCACGGAGGAATCTGACATTTGGATTACTTTGAGTTTAAATGTAGAAGTGACGAAAGCTACAATTTTTGAACTATGTGTTATAAATTAAAAAAATATATGTAAACAATTACAAAAAGCTACAGGCGTCCAATTGGCATATAAGTTGACCTGTCACGGTACGGAGCGTTAATATAACAACAGGTCAATTTATATTGGACAAGGCGTTGTCTTGTCTTAACTATGAATATCGACTGACATTTGTGTAAAAAGCGCTTTATATTAGAAAAGTTAATTTGGTCGTTAAATTTTCTTAAATTTTCTTCGCAACTTTTTTGATTTTTTCTTTCAAAAGAACCTTCTCCTGACAATAACAAACACAAAAAAAATAATTAGCGAAATCATTTTAACCGTTTACGCGTGATGCCGTGACCAAGGGCAATAGGGATTCATTTATATTATATATATGTAAATATGAATAGCTCGATTTATGTTACAAGTAAGTTAAATATTTAATTAATTATGGTGGAAATTCGACCATTAGGCGATCTCTACTTCTTACTAAGGCTTCCCAAAAGTAATTTTGTTTTTTCCCCTTCAGTATCAAAAAGTTCAAATTAAGGTTGTAATAATTATAAAGGTTTAAGGAGTGCTTTGAAACCTGACTTGAAATTTTTGTGTGTTGTTTAATTTGTTGTTTTACAAGTAACTACGCTTCATTTATAACATTTAAGCACCTTACTGAGGCGCGTCGTACAAACCTCATGATAGAATGGAATAGTTATTTAAAAACGTGTGACAAAATGTCACGCAATAGATTTTCCATCGGATATAAATTCTAGCGACTTCTTTTTAACGACCCCAACTAATTTTAAAAGGCATATCAATTTAAATTAAAAAAAAAAAACTGTGTTTGCACTTTGGCAGCCTGAACACCGGTCCGAGGTGTGACTCTTATTTTATATAATACTAGCAGCGCCCCGCGGTTTTACCCGCGTAAGTCCCGATCTCGTGGGAAAATCGGGATAAAAAGTAGCCTATACGTTAATCCAGGTCTCTAGCTATCTACATACCAAGTTTCATCACAATCGGTTTAGTGGTTTTTGCGTGAAAGAGTAACAAACATCCACCCATCCATTCATCCATCCATCCAAACTTTCACATTTATAATATTAGTGGGATTAGTGGAATTCTGTTAACAAAATCAACTTCAATGTAACGTAGGGGGTTGCCTCGTGGTTTGCACGTGGTCCCCCGAAGGTAAACTTAAATGAGGAGAGGAATTAGACACGTTTAATCACTTTCACGGTTTTTAATTAAACTTGTAGAACAGTTATTTAAAAGAATTGAGATGTTAACAAGACTAGGCTCATGGTGTGATGGTCTTAAGAGGCTTTGGACGTAGCTCCGGCCCTGGTAGATGAAGAGCACTTACCTCGCCGAGTAGTCTGAAGCGGTCTGTATATCCTAATCCTAACTAATATTATAAATGTGAATATGAGTTTGTTTGTTACGGTTTCTCGGCTTTACAACTTAACCGATCGTCTTGAAATTTAGCATAAACATTGTCAGAGGTACAGAAATTGACATAGAGAACCTTTAATCCAGAAAAAAAACATTATTCCCGAGGGATACAAAAATAATACTAGTAACACATAAATCTGTCTTAGACAATTAAACTATCCGAACAATATTAATTTATTTTTACACTTATAAAAGTTTTTCCAACTCATAATTATAGCCTTTCTGGCTGTCATTCGGACCGGACTAAAGGTGGTTGTATTGCGGTCTCAATGACACCCTCACCTCTCCATTAGTACACCATGGAGCAGGGTTAACGATCAGTTTGCGTGATAGCGCACAACTTTACGCTTATTTATACAATGAGGCGAACAAACTGAACTGCCGACATTCAAATGTTACAACATGGACTGCGACATATCAAATCTCCATTATCAGGGACCGCCGGAACACGACCGATGGCCTTGCGGAATTTTGGAAACTCTTGCTTTCAGTTCTTATATTTTATCGCAGGACATCGAAACTTCGATTAGTGGTCGAGAAAATTTAAAGCAAAATAAATAAGTAATAGTCAAACACATTGCAATAAGGTTTCGCTAATGATCTAATTCTCTCGATAAGATCTCGATATAAGCAAAGAAATATGACTTTCAATATTATAACAGGTGATTATGCTGTAGCTTATTTACCTATATATTTGAATATTTTGTATTCTTTAAACTAGCTTCTTTTTACGAATGGACAAAGGCCTACTTTTACGTTTGATTAGTGCGTGAATCACACAATGTTACTTAATTAGATTGTATTTAAATTTCAAATGAGTTTTTCAATTGCTTTCTAATACAAAATTCCGCTTTTAAAAATATCGTGGGCGATGCTTCGGCACGTATGGGCTGGCTCGATCGGAGCGATACCACGGCCCAACAGAAAACCGACTTGAAGCATTGCTTCGTTGTGTTTCGCCGAGTGATTGAAATTACCAGGGCCTCTCACCAAGCCTTCTCCCACCTTAAAGGCCGGCAAAGCGCGTCACTCTTGAATAGCAGGTGTCCATGGGCGGCGGTAGTCACTTACCATCAGGTGACCCGTCTGCTCGTTTACCCCCTATTCTATAAAAAAGAAACCCGAGATTTTAATAGAATAACTTTTAGGAAAATACATGTTTTTAAGTATAAGATATATATTAGATAGATAGAGATTAGATATATAATATATGAATAATCATATGAATGCAAACTTTCTAAAAATACATTGAGACTAAATATGTAATAACAACTAATAACAGTGGACTGCAACAGGCTGACTGATGATGATGATGAAATAATGAAGGCTTAAAAATCTGTGTACGTAATTTAACCTTTAAATAAAAAAGGTAGCTTAAAAATTTTGTGTGGTGTCAAGTTTCAGCGTATATTACGTGCAAATCTATATATTCAGACATTCTATACACCACCATTGTACTACCATGGTATTGTACATAAATCATAACATACTAGCTGATATCTTCTACAAAATTAAATTAAGATAGAAGCAACAAGACAAACGATCATTTTTATACATGCGGACATGTGTATTTAAATTGTGGAGGAGACATAGGACTCACCACTCCGCCTATCTCCCGTCCAAAGTGAACGTTTGTCCCTGAATTATACAAGCGCCCTTTGAGGAACTGTGGCTCAGATAGGATCTTAGTGTGTATATATATTGTATGGTATTTATATTGTATTGGAACATTATATTCAACTACATTATATCAAACCCCTTTGTGAATCTACCACCATAAAGGCCCAATCATAGCTTCTATAAACGTATTCAAATGCATAGTTAAAGACACCGATAATGTTCGAATGATAATTAGAATGGTAATTCGATATTAGTTTTGTATTTGATTTATGAGTAGATCGGGAATTGGAGTTTAACTAAAAATGAATTTAAATTTGAATAAAAATCAGTTCCTGGTGTAAGCTTGCAAGCTGGAATGCGCACAACACACACGTTTTAACTATAATCGTTTAAAAAAATTATAATACAATTCTAGGTATTTCATTTCAGTTGGGGATATGACGTTTGGATCGAGTAAGAATAAAAAAGGGTTCAAATTAGAATGAAAATCAGTTTCGGGAGTAAGCTTGCAACCTATTATGCTCTCTGTCAATCAGTTGTAACATACTGCATCTCCACCTGGGGTGGAGCAGCCAAAACGAACATGAAACCGCTCGAAATTGCACACAGAGCTATTCTAAAAGTGGCTACATTTCGACCCATGCTGTATCCAACAACTGAATTTTATAAAAACTGTAGTGTTCTAAATGTACGTCAATTACATGTCTTAAATTCGACTACAACACCATGAAAAATCAGACTTTACCATAAATAAGATGCGAAAAGATAAAATCTTTATAGTGCCCCCAACACGTACCACTTTTGCCAAACGCTTTTTCTATTTCCTAGGACCATCATAAAATTAGTGCAACATGCCATATACATGAGATGTCGCAGTATGATTGTAAAAGAGCGGTAACCTCAATCCTTCAGGAAAAAACTTATGACAAAACAGAAACATACCCAACCTAATACAACACACACACACAAACACACACAAATACACACAAACACATACATACACACACACACACACACACACACACACACACACTCACTCACACACACGCAAGTTATTTACATTTAAAATATCTGAATGTCTTACTTAAATTAAATTAATTTAAGCTTAAAGATAATGTATACTAGACAACTCACCTTTATTATAGGAGGGAAAGAGAGTGTTACTCCTTAATACAGATTATTTTATAATCTAGCTATTTATTACCCACTCCTACGTATTACCTATAATATTACAAATAGAATAAGGCCTTATTTATTTATTTTGTTCGCAGGTCTAAAAATGAGACTGAATAAAATACGACACACGAAGCATTTGGATTGAGAAGCTAAGGAAGGCCTGCCTTTTTACAATGAAAAAAATAAAAAAGGAAGAATACAACAGCGTTAAAATGTAAACAAAATCCAATGCCGGGTCCGAAAGAAAACGTGTCATAGACAATGCACAGCCTCCTTGGAGCGGCTGTACTTTCGGCATTACTGCAGATACTGGTCTCGTATACAGGTAAATATTAAACTAAAATGTATTTTTAATTAGCTCAATTACGGTGAACCATCTCACTATTGGTATTGTAATAAAATTCACCATTAAGGATACAAACACTTGTACCAAATGGTATTTTAGAAGTAAAACTACTTTTAAATGATTTCGTCATTATAACAAGCAAGTGCTAAAGGAAAAAATAAACTGCAGGTCAACAAAAACAAAGTCCAGGTTCGTAATTAGTGTTTTTATCGTAGCTACCACTACTAACATTTTGTGGTGGAGCATCAAGTAAAATATTCACCAATAAAATGAATGCAGACTTTGCATGTTAAAAAATAAAATTCATTTTCGTTATTCCAGTTTTGCAAACGTTTCTGGAAATGTCTACACTTAATATTATTGTATAATAATCTTGTTTCAAATTGAAACTCAAACTTTAAAACAAACTTGGGATTACTTCACTAACAGTACGAGTGTAACGCTATTGTAAATTCCCTCAACAAATTTTGAATTATGTGTAGTAGTGACTTTTGTGGGAATTAATTAAATGACGTAATATTTTGTAAGGCGGGTTGTCGCGGGTACATATCGTTCAGTTCTTTGTTGCCACCTGAGTATTCGCTCGAGGGTTGTAACGTCGTGACAAGCGCGTCAGGAGCCGGACCGTTGCCGGAAGCAGCTGTGTCTTTCGCGTGCTGTTTGCCAATTTATCACTAAGCTGATTGCGTATAGGATCGTCCTTGTATCGTGCTCTGTGACCTTGTTTATTTTATTACCTTTGCTTCGCTTTCTTTATTTACACACAGTTTCTTGCACAAATTTGTTAAAGAAGAATTTTGTGTCAACATCCGCTGTTCTAGTTGTCATCCGGTGTTTTTGTGTTTAATAATGGTACGCGTCTAATATTGTTAGAGGACATACTTGTAGCTTTTGAACGAAACACTGAAATTTTCACCATTTCTTACTTCAACAGAATGTGGAATCGCATTAAACCAGTACAGATGGTAGCATGATATGTATGATATATGTAGACACACAGCCACAAAAATAGGATGCACAAAAGTAAACACGAGGACAAAAGGCGCGCCACAAATTGTGTTTTCAGTGCTAGGTCCGTAGCGCAGGTGGCATAGCTTGCCTTAAGCTGGGGCGGACCGCAGCCAAATCCGCATAGGACTTTAATTTAACTTTGCTTCACTGAATATTGTCCTTACATTCAAATTTGAATTATGAGTTCCAGCTAACGTGATACTTAATGCAACGTTGAATTTGTACTTAATCTGCCTCAACTTGAGTTAGAATCTATAAAATTTACGCGATTTAGGCCTCAACTGGAGACGAAGGTTGTAAAATAATATTATGTACAGTATTAATTACGGACTTGCTTTATTCAGATTCTCTATTTGAGGCCAATGTTATAGCAATGAATAGTATTTCGTATTAAGATTATATACTGTTATGAAATTAGGCGTTTTACTGTTAATTTTTTTTAAATGAAATATGTAACTATATTTAATTGATCGTCATATTTGCCATTGTTATCTCTGCTATTGAAATCCTGTTGGGAAAATGATTCACTAACAATTATACGCAATTAAAAGAAAATTTGAGATTGTATCAAATGTATCTCCTGTAGTTTTCAAACGGTCGATTATGGAGTGGGTCAGGACAGGTCATCACATTACTTCCCTGCATGATACAGACAACGTAATAATCATAATCATGATAAAATAATTGACTAGTGTAGGGTATTAAATTGGCGTATGGTGTATACCAAATTTTATTGTACAGAAAATGTGAATTGTACAAGCAGCATACGTTTAATAAAGAACAATAAAACTAGTTGGAGGACAGAAATTATACGATACCAAAAATTTACTCTTCATTCTACAAGTAGCTACAACATTAAACCATGAGCACTGTTCAACAGTAAGGAATTTGCATTAGGTAGAAGTTGTTCGCTGTGCGGCGTGCGATACCACTTGAATACGTAACGTATTTCAAACGGCATGGACACTGTTCATACGCACGAAACTACATATAACCACTATTCACCGATAGTACCTCGTCCGTTACGAAATTCAGATTACAGCGATATTTTTAACCTTGGTAAGTTAAAAAGTGCCATAACATTTTTAGTTGGTAAAATAAATTAAAGAACGGCTTGAAGAAGGTAGCTGGCAGCTGAAGGACGTGGACTGCCCAAGACCGGGATAGTTGACGCCACTTGGGGGAGGCCTTCCTTCAGCAGTAGACGGCGATAGGCTGATGATGATGATAATAAATTAAACAGTTGAGAGGTGGCCTCAATATAACTTGAATATTGAAAATAATTTTAACCCTAAGTTTATTTCATAATAGAGAAACAAAATTAAAACGAGCTTTAATTAAAACACTAAAGTAAAGTTCTCTAACAAGTAAAAGGTAGATAGTTTTCGGAAGCAGAAGTTTGTTGCAGTCGTTCTCATATAGCTCATTTGAAACTCATACCGGCCAACAGGTTCTCATAAGTAAAGTGTTAAGTTGTTGTTGAACACGTTTTGTTAATAAGAACTGAAGAAAAAAAGTAAATCTTAAAAAGTAGCTGTTACCTTGTCTCACCACATACGAGTAAGTTACAAAGTAAAAAAGATTCTTTCATAGGTCTACTGACCTATGAAAGAATCTTTTAACTACAATTATGAGAGTATTATTCAAAGAATTAGCATGTCGCTTGCTAGATAGATGTGACATTTGACGTCAAAATTGTTGACATGGTTATCAGCACTATAACTAAAGTGCAGTTTATGATGACTGTTCATTCGAAGAATCTTGGAAATTCGACAACCTTGACCAGTATACTAACATATGGGATCTTTCCTTCCCTCACCAACTGCACTCGCACTTAGTCATCGTTACCCGTATGATCTAAATTGTGGTGTAAAATACGGCCACACATACACAGAAGTTTCGGTTTTAAACATAACTTGCTACTACTAACTACTACCAACTACTACCATCAGTACTTGAGTTATCGTAAGTGTTTCAGCCTATTTACTTGGCAATTAATAGACCAAATTATATTAAGAAGTCTGCGCCAAACATTCAAACGTAAAATGAAATTCAAAAACACTTCGGTAAATAAAGGCGTCGCGTAGCCACTGCCAACACTTCATTTTACGTATTAATTAACTTGCTTGTTTGTATGTTTGGCGCTAACTCATAATTATTTAGTTATTTACATAAGATCAGCGTAGGAGTTTAGTTAGGCTAACAAATTTATTTTTCGCTTTTCAGTTCCTTTCTTCTTTCGGCGGTTTAATTTTTTGTTAAAAGTTTTCATAACTAAAGTAATCTAGTGAAATATTTAACTACACTATATTTCTCATTATATTTCTAAACCCGATAAGGTTGAGAGCGGTATAAAAGCAAAATTATAAATATATTGAAAAACAAACAGTTTTAAAATGTGTCCACGCGTTTACGTCGACAACTGATCGCAGCTGATACAGCTGTTGTGCAACGAACGCGGTGAACGTGAACAAACCAATCCTGATTATGTAAGCCTCAAAAATCATTAATGGGTGCTGCTTGCCAAATTGGGACTTAATGTGTTTTTTGTCTATAGTCTTTTTTATATAAAAAAGACTATAGACAGAAACATGTAACTGATGCATTGAATTGTATAATATCATGAAATATACATATCCACAGTTACAAATACTAACAAAGTGTTTCGAAAGCTTTTGTAAGCTGGTAAAATGATTTTAACCATGATCACTGCGATTATGAGTTTAATAGGAACTTTAAATTCGTTTAATTTGTTAGTTCAAAATATTTACAGACGTAATTAGCTTGCTTGTTGTATCAAATGTCTAGACTTGATTTGTATGCTGAAAGAACGAGAATTTCAATTTCAAAATTCAAGGCTCGTACCTGAAATCAGTTTATTATTTCTCATTCATTTCACATTAATATAGCTTAGTTACTGAAAAGTAACTCAAATGGAAATGTACGTACCCGTATTTACGTTAACTTTGTTGCTTGGTTCTACGCGATAGACGAATATAAATAAAGTATTGAAATCACCGTTGACACCATTAGTTCATCTTATATAGCAGGCTGTTAAACTCGATGATTGAATAGCCACAGATAATGGATTAACACACAAAATAAACACAAACATAGTAAGACTCGCTTAAAAGCATTCTATTCGCACCAACCAAGCCTTTGTCAAGCAGACGTCTCCGGGCGATATGATTGCAGTCTTGCACAAACTACGCAAAGAACAACCAATGCACCGTAAAATTGCCTATTTTCCACGTGATTTTATTTATTTATTTCATACATCGATGACATTTCCATTCGTTTTCACACAGTTCACTGCATCGAAAAATAGTTATGAAAGTCAAGCAGCATTCAAATCACATATTCTTGTTACTACCACCTTTATAACAAGCGAACTTCTAAATTTTAATTCTTGAACATTCACGAACTTACGTTAAGCATTTAAAATGTACGAATAGTACAATGTGTCTACAAGTAGTGCATCCTGTTTAAATTTGTTAAGCCTGCAGTGTATTGAACGGTACCACGTAGACAGTAGAGTCCCGTTTGGAATGTGAACGTAGACACATATATATCATTTGCCTCACTCGAAACGGAAACTGATTCATTTCCGATGCATGGTTGAAGCTCTTTGTGGAGTTCGTCGGCGGCGAATTGCTCACGTTTTCAACATTTGATTGCGACATCAATACCTTTGAAATATTGTTGATTGTAAATAGTTGAATTATATCAGCTAAATTTCTAAACTATCCTAAGCCACTAGAATGTTTCCTTCATTACAGACACCTGCATTATGTTATATAATACTTGAATAAATCAATAAGTATTTCCTTCGGGTTTAAGTTGGTAGGTGTGTCGACTTTTAGACTCCGTCAAGCCTTAAAACTAAGCAGACGCTGACTGGCATCTCCCGCGCGAGCACTTTCCTGCTCCACATAGCAATTGCGTCTGCAAAATGCAACAATGCATAAGAATTGAATCTTACATTTGCTTCGATATACTCACTCGTATTCAGACGACAATTTCATTTATTTGATTTTCACTCAAGGAATTACAAATATGATAACATTCAATTATGTCGTGACTATTTCGAAGTTTAGTTATTCATAGACTGAGCAAGATGCCGTGTAGCCTCAGGTGTTATTTTCGACAGTATAGTTGCCTTAAGCTGCACTGAGCCGTACTTTGTGTCTATGCTGGCTTCCAAGCTCAGTTAATATAATCTCTATTGCTAAACTTACCAAACAATGATTATTATGAAGCAAGTCTGCTTAAATCTAAACGTTTTCAAAACAGAAAATATTGTGAAATGTATGGACTCACTCGTTATATGCGGAACAATGAAAAAGAAAAGTTGTATTCATTCTATTTTTTAGATTTATATTTACCAAGGCAAAATATCGTATGCAATATATTATTTCAAATAAACGGGAGCGTTCTCCGTGAGGCTGAAGTTTGTTGAGTAGCATTAAAAGATTAAAAGTCGACAGTTCGCTCAAGCTGTATCGAATCGAAACTGGAAACGATCTCTCGACTCGACGGTAACATATATTTGCGATGCAGGCGGCGCGTCCGTGGCGAACTTCGCCTGGCGAATGCAAAAATTTAAATTAAAAACATAAATCAGCTGTGTATCGAGTAACTTTCGAGATTGGTGTATATTTCGAATGCACGTTTTACTATGCATATTATGATATTTTTAACTTTGTTGATTTTGAATTATTACGAGTGATAAATAATATAGACGTACGGTAGGGTTAACCGTATATTTGGACTATGGTGCTCCAGAGTGTGTGTGCCGTATTATATAGTACATATAACAAAGCTACCGACATATAGCTATATTCATATGTAACACCCATAATCTTTTGTAGGAAACAGAAAATTAAAGACCAGGAAAATATGCTAAAACAAATAATTACAGCGTTAGAATCTCGACTGAGTATTTTTGAATTAATTGCTTTGAAATTATTACGAGTATCATAATCTCATAATCTTAATTAAGAGAACTTTAGCCAGCTCAAATTAGAAATTTTAATCTTCTGGAAATCCCGTCCCGGTGAGCCGATGCTGTTTATAAAGTTGGACTTTTTGCACATTTCATAGTTAAAAGCGTTCTTAATTAACTTATCTAGGGGGTAGTTTTGTTTTCCAATTTTATGGTTACCTTCCCTAAATTTAACTTTTAGCGTGTCTTACAACAAAAAGTCTAGAAATTTCTATATTATACAGCAAGTGGTTTGTATAATTTTCTGGTACCAACTTACGTTTTAGTGTTATTCTTTGTTCTGCCCCTGTACCCTTCGTGTGATATAGTATATCAACATGTAAACTGTTTATTTTGAATATGTAAATAATTACTTAAGACATAAGCAGTTGTTTTATTTTGAAACACAGCTGAATAACATATATTAGTAAGAACCAATTTAGAAAATAATGAAATGTTTTAGGTAAAAAATTCGTCAATATGCACTCTTCAAAATAAGGAACAAAAAAAGGTGTCAAACATCGCACCACGTTAAGGAAAAATATTTGTTTCAAAAGAATAACGCTTTTGCGCTCCATTGGTTCACTCATTTCATTGTCATTGATTCGTTGGAGGAAAGTAGAATAGGAAAAGAAAGATAAAAGTTGAATGGTACACAAAACGAATGATTTAACAGGTCTTTACTTTCAAATTGAAAGGAAAAAAGCCAATGATTTTGATTAAAACAATACAAATAAAATTAAAGTAGTAACGCAAAATAAATATTTATGACGTAAGTATTACTCTCTTTTACTGTAAGTCTGTCTGGTTGGTCCCGAGGCCCAGCCCATATATACGTCCTAACGTGCGCTGGCGATCGTGAGATCAAATCTCAAGCCGGACAAATTTTTATTAACTCTTAGTAGCAGTACACAATTTAGTAAGAATTCCCCGTGACTAGAAAAAGAATGTTGATGAAGACTGGTCTGTTGGTCTAGTGGTATTGACTGCCAAGCCCCTCTGGCTTCTTGTGGGTTCGAAATATCTATAATAAGTATGTATTTAGAAATATATAAGTATGTTAATCAGCAATCTGGTTATCATAGTACAGGCTCTGCCTAGTTTGGGATCAGACGGCCGAGTGTGAGATGTGTCAAGTTATTATTTAAAAAAAAAAGTCCCCGGTAGACGTCAGAATCTTTCCTAACCTAACCTAACCGTAACTGGCGAAATATATCTAAATCTTCGGTTTATAGCGGCGTATTTAAAAGCCTACTTACTTTAATTTTATCTACTATCTCGCCGGTATTGGTGCTATTGAAAGTTCGGTTCAAAGTCGAAATTACTTTTCCAATTTAAAATTATTTTATTTCAAATTTAGAAACAAGATATATTATTATAACTTATTGGTGGTAACCGCCTTTATAAACACTATAAAGGCCAATAACAATATATATATAGCAATAGCAATAGCATGAATAGCCTTGGTAGAGTGATCGTTAAAGTGGATTATTAAGAAGGCCCCTGTGAGACTAACGTAGTGTTGGCTACGAACTAGATTACAATTATGGCCACGGATACGTAGCTGATTCACATTATCCGTAGACATGAAGTTAGTCACAAGCTACGAAATAAACGTTGTGATTAAGACTGTGTTTACGATATGTAATGACTAATGAGAAAAAAATACGTAGTAATCGTGTCTTTAACACATGTTAATATTCATATATGTGATTAAACTTCATGAAATATAAATATCAAGTTTTAATACTGTAATATGTTTACTTTTTAACCGACGAAAAAAAAGGAGGTTCTCAATTCGACAGCATCCATATTTTTTTATGTATGTTCTCTCCGTTATTTATGAACCGATTTTGATTATTCTTTTTTTGTTAGATATATACCTCAAAGGTGATCCCATGTTAAGGAAGTCAGGATCTGATGATGGAATTCTGTTAAAATTGAGAGAAACCCTCGAAAATTGTAGGAACGAATAGTGTTTCTGTTTACTTTTCATAACTTTATCAGGTATTTTGGTTTAGAAATCATCACATCATGTAGCTGAGCTGATGATGAAAAAAAAAATTATTATTTATGAATGCCATCATTGTACTTTATATTAATAATATACAATATTATTTAGTGCTAATGTCTATACAAGTTGTAGTTATGGTATACCTTACGTCACCCAGACATAATCGAAGAGAATGAAGATTGATATCACACTCATTACCCGTTATGATTTACCGTAATTTAACAACGTGTAACGAAAAATCTAACCACAATCGATCACGACCTAAAGAATATAAATACAACAATAAAATTGAAGTGAAAAACCCTAGTAATAAATTTCACCAAACGTACTAAACAGAATTCCTGATTCAAACAGCTTGCTAATTAATAAACTACATCTAAATTGATCCATGTATTTGAGAGCTACGATGCCACTGACAGACACACGACAGATATAACCCCTGTTAGCGTCAGGTATTAACATTTAAACATGCGTTAATGAGTACCTGTTAGTAATAACAGTGCCTAACTACGCTAATTATTATTAATTAGCGTAGTTAGGCTTTTAAGTTTATACTTTCATCCACATTTTACCTAACATTAGCTTTCTAAGTTCAATGAACCTGAAAAAAAATAAAACAAGTTATAAAAAGAGGTAGTAAGTGTTCATATCATGAATAGTTCAGACTTAATTAAAGTATGATCTGATTTCAGCGGTGAGTGGCGTCAGCTGGGAGGAATGGTGGACCTACGACGGCATTTCAGGTGAGCCTCTTTTTATTATAATATATGTTTATATAAATCATAATTATTTTTTTAGGTGAGCCTCTTTTTATTATAATATATGTTTATAAAAATCATAATTAATTTTTTAGGTGAGCCTCTTTTTATTATAATATATGTTTATAAAAATCATAATTAATTTTTTAGGTGAGCCTCTTTTTATTATAATATATGTTTATAAAAATCATAATATTTTTTAAGGTGAGCCTCTTATTATTATAATATATGTTTATAACAATCATAATTAAATTTCATCACGCTGCGCCAATTTGTTAGCAGGTTTGTTTTATGAAATATCTTGCTCGAATCCAAAAATGTAATACGTCAAGCTATTAATATACTTGGGTACTACTTTTTCAAAATACAGTTTTATTTTTATGTTTTTATGAAGACAAATAATACATTAAAAATATCAACTAACTCGAAAATCCCTTCAAAGATTAGAAAAGAGCTGACGATCTTCAAGTGGCTGAACATTTTTTTTTATGATAGCTAAGAACGCTCTCGGTCGTCACCTTTCAAACAAAAAATAAACTATATCTAAATCGGTCCATCCGTTTAAACAGATACACTGACACACAGATGCACACGTTAAACTTATAACACCGTCTTTTGGCGTCGGGGTTTAAAAATATCATTCGTTACAGTTGAAACATCCTGCTATTGAACATTCTCTCCTCTTTTGAAGAGAAGGCCACAGTCTTTTTTCTTTTTTTTTTTACTGAAGGTCTTCAAATATCAACACTAAATATGTACCTATGTCAGATATTTTATTTAACTACTAGCCTCCCCGCAGTTTCACCTGCGCTTATGGTCACTGCTCCGCTCCTAATGGTTGTAGCGTGATGTTATATAGCCTAGAGCCTTCCTCAATGAATGAGCTATCTAATACTAAAATAATGTTTCAATTCGAACCAGTAGTTCCTGAGATTAGCGCGTTCAACCATACAAACAAACAAACTCTTCAGGTTTATAATATTAGTATAGATTTACTTACCGTTACTATTGTACACTGAATGCTTTATTTTAGTCTGTTTGGTTACAAGTTGTAAAGTGCCACAGAAATCCCACTAATATTATAAATGTGAAAGCAATGGATGGGTGGATGGATGAATGTTTGTTACTCTTCACGCAAAAACCACTGAACCGATTGCGATGAAACTTGGTATGTAGACAGCTGGAGATCTGGATTAACGCATTGGCTACTTTTTATCCCGATATTCCCACGAGATCTGGACTTACGAGGGTGAAACCACGGGGCGCTGCTAGTATAATATAAGTGTAGTTTTGCAACAAAAAATCAAATCTATAATTTATTATTCATACGAGTACCTGCACAAAGAACATTGTGCGTTTCATTATGATAATCGGTCAATTGTAGGTGATTACACGTACATACGATCCCTTTAGTATAATTCATCTCATTTTATTATAATTGTGCATTTAAAACGAGAGGTCACGCTTTGTAAATTTTTCATTTTAATTAATAACTTGTTAATGTTATTTGAAGAGCTCAAATAAGAATATAATCTTCAAGTACATATTTATTACTATTCCTAGTTTATAGGACCTTAGGAATGCCTATTGTTATCGACTGAGGAACATGTGTGGTATTTCCTAAGGCTCTATGGAATTATATGGAGATTTTAAATACTTATAGCTAATGTCTATTCCTAAACATGCTGTATAAATCAATATTAGCATCATATTGATTTGTTTCTTAACAGTAAATTTCAAAGACGCTTCGCGTTGCTCCATTGAATACATCCTTACAGTTTTCGAAAATTATTTCTTAGACTTTATCTATAAATGTACATATAGATAAATTTATTATCTTTATTAATATTACCAAAGAAAAAGAACGTTATATGAATACTTTTAAAAGATTTTTTAAACAATGTTATATGTCATTCTATAAAATTGTTATTAATATTTCCAGTTTAATGCATTTGAATAGTGAAATTCAATTACTGACCTGTCAATGAATTTAGATATTGTGTTGCTAGGCGTCCTTGTTTGTGTATTATAATTATAGGGATAAAACGTTTAATTTTTACTTCAGTTTTTAAAATAGACTATCACCATCAATGGTGAAATGGTTTTTATGGCTCGCTAAAAAAAAAGTTGCAAAGTTGATATCAACACTTAGGTTTTATTTGTATTACAATTAGCAGTTTTTACTTCCCTTTTTCTTTCCTACGGTGCTAGGTTATGTTCTGTAGGTTAGTGATCTAATAAAATTTAAATCAATAATTTTATATGTTTACAACCTCTTCTAGACGCCTAAACTGTTGGAAGAAAGAAAGAAAATATTTTATTTGTATCTTCAACAAGGTAACACAATAAAACATACTTAACACTCGATATTGAAGACCAAATAAGGTACCTGCGTAGCTATTGTCGCAGATCGCTCTGCGACGCTGGTATACTCGCAGGCCCCAACTACATTAATTGAACAGTGACAAAACAATTAAAACAAACTTGAAAATCATTTATTACCTAATAATTTGTAATAATTTATGTGGAAATCTCAATTCATTGACCTACCACAAAACATTCGTTTTGTGTGCGGTATCAATTTCTCTGTGCCGATAACATTTTTGCCGGTTTACGTGACATGAAATTTATACGGGCGATTTATCTTGCATTCATATTACGTCACTCGCAAAATTGTGAGGTGTGTTATCGTATGTTCCGCTACTGATGTTTTCATGATATCTTCCGTGCATTTTATGATCATCTAATATTGCTTTTTCCTGGAGTGGGGAATGAGATAGTCGTATCAAAAGTGCCACTATAATACTTACCGATGCTTCCTATATTTTTTTGTTTAGATTTAGAAGACATGAAATTGGTATTTGCAGAAAGATGATTCAAGTTATTATTTAAATCTGGGTAATTCGGTTGATATATCCCAGTACTGAAAAAAAAAAAACAATGGTTCTCAAAAGCCACGTGATTCATGGAAAGTTCAATTTAAATATGTGAATGAATAATATTTGCATACAATTCATTCGAATTCTAAAATATGAAAGAATGGTTCACTTACAGACATTGCATAAAATGTTGTTGCATAAAATTGTATTTACGGATGGTAGTAATTAAACTTTTTCTGTGTATTGAACTTCAAACCGATACACAGTTGTTTATACTGTTATTTGTGTTAACTAATAGCCATTATTTCCTTTTCAGTACATAAACATTGACATTCGTTTTCCTCTTTTTCGTTTGCCCTATTCGCTTGTGGCTAAACTAATCAACGCAAAGGTATATGTATTAAAAATGTATCAAGACACGTCACCGTCAGCCGGACTGCTCCTTCCAAAGCTAGGGACTCATGAAGTTGCGTGATACTCGCATCCTCGTCAAATATTCATATACATTAGTAATCACAATGTTAATATTAGTAAACAGAGGAGTCAAACTTTTCTATTATTGAATATTTATTTTCTTGTTTTGTTATATTTGGCACCTAAGGGTATTGACATTTAGACCACCAGTAGTTGTTACATTATTTCTACACTTCAAAATAAAAGTATGTAAATGGTGAATAAATGCTGAACATTTCCAGGTGTCACAACATGCATAATGAGATAATATTAGATATAAGTAGTAGAAAAAAAAAATTAGGAATCAAAGTTACCGGAAGGCGGGCAAAGCCCTCCGCTAGCAATGGTATGGCTGCCTTCTATTTGAGGGCGGCCAAAGTCAGCCAGGGTTCTCCGAGACTTCCTTCCTAGGGTATACCCGAGTCCCTTGCGATAGACTCACTTGTGACAGAACACCGTGTGGTTTTAATCGGTTCGATTTCGACATACCACTTCACCAATAGGAATCAAAATTTATAAAAACAAATGAATATAAAGGGAAAGATTATTTTCACGAAATTCCTTTAAATAGGTGAAATTATAAAACCTTTTATAATCTTGTAGTCCGAGGGTGCCCAACTGTACCAGTATGATGACATAGTATATGACAAACCAACAGTTAATGTATTATTCTGACGATAGTGCGTCATAACCAAAGAGATAGTACTCCTGTTCTATAAGCTCAGTTCTACATATTTGCAAAACAAAAAAAAAACATTTCTCGGTCACCGCATTTACAATTTCTGTTAAACAAATATCTTTTACTTACTGACTGCATTACACAGTCAATTTACTTTAACACATTTGAAGAAGGTTTCCCATTTTTTATAAATTACATACTCGTCTGACCCAGCCGTTACTTTTATTAGCACTACAGTCCGCACTTTTCTGCAAAGAAATATCAGAAAATGCCTTCATAGACTTTGCCGAGTCCCTCGAGTTTTATTGCTGAGATATGAAATGATCTTCTCTCGACTACGCAGTCAGGGCTTAATATGTCAACTAATAATAATGTCACACTAATGAACTGCATAATTGCATATCTCGACAAAATGTGATGACGGAATATTACAGAGATTTAAGTCTGTTCGACTCCAAAACAAGCGCATTGTCGGTCCGTCAGAGGACCGGTTTCTAAACAACTACAGCGACTGATCGATATCTTAAGCTTCCGTAAGATATCGGCCAGTCTTTATAGCCTTTATATTATTAAATACCATGTTAGAAAGCTACACTGGCACACTCATTTCCAATTCTATACGAATATAATAAAGGTGAAGAGTTTATTTTTATTTGTTTGTTTAGACACCCTAATATTTTTGTATATGATAGCCAGATTCATGAGGAATACCTAGCTTTAAATATAGATTTCTTTTAAGTAAGTGAGAAGAGGAAGCGCTCCCAAACTGCTTTATCCGCGTGCACTGGCCTCATGGTAAGTGATATGTATGTACTATATTCTACAAAAAATATGAGTTCATAGTTCATCTAAAAAAGAAGTTGATGTTAGTTCATACCTATCTCTTATACATAAGATATTTTGTGACAAAAAAATTTTGAAAATTAAAAAGTGAATTATTAGCATTATTATTAGGCATGGCATATTAATCGTTGCGGACGAAAGTAATTTTATCATCTAGAAAATATAATAATAATAATATAATATTTAATAAATTTATTTCAGTAAGTAGTTTGTACATGGCATAATATACAAAAAAAAATTATACAGAGTTGTCTTATATCCTAAATGGTATAGAGAGAAAAACCAGTACAACAATAAAATGTGTCATAGGACTCCCAAAGATAATCCATTTATAAAAAAAGTCTTATTACGGTTACAACATATTGTTACGTGCAGTGGGCGAGCAAAGTACCTACTTATGTTACATTAAAGGAAAAAACTGACTGACAAGCTGCTTATTGAACGTAATCATAGAGTGTTTGCGGAGGATGGATCTTAAGATGTACAATTTTCTAACAGTTGGACATTGCATTCTGAATACAACATATATGTAGGGTAGTCACGTGGTTTAGAGTGAATTACTTTTAGCACAGTCCTTTGAGCTATTTCAAGCTTTAATATCTCAGTTTTACGAGTTCCCCCCATACCGGGATACAGTACGTCAGGATTGATTGACACAGGGCCAATTAAACCATTAATGATAATGAAGATAAACTTTCCGATTTATAGCATATTATTTGGACGCATAGTTGAGGAGACAATGAAACATTTATATAATTTAACACTAGGCTCCGGTCTATGACTATATCAGTAGTGGTATGGTGTACCTAAAGGCATGAAATACCTCTTTTTTTTAAACTTTCGCGTCTTCTATACATATTAGATGTGGGTCTTAATCGCGATCGAATTGCATCGATCTTGGTCAAGAGTGGACCCCACCCGTTTCCATGATCGGTACAATTTGATCGAAACGTCGGGTACCCAAAAAAGTTATTGTGCATTATATATATTACAGCGATTAAGTTTCGAGTGACACATACAATATGAATTAAAATTATTTTATTACGAAACCTGCGACGGTCAACTTTGTGTAACGGAACTAGACTTAAATTTAATTTCTTAGAAACAATATGGTAGTTCATATAGTTTTGACTGGGCCAGCAGTCGGGAAAACGGTAGATAATAATACCTCGACTTCATTTAATACCCACAAATTTACTATTTAGTTTTAAAAGAATAGAATTTCCCTTAAAGCTACTACTTGCAGCTTGCAGTCACTTTAAATAAAGCACAAGGACAGACCTTTAAGCACGTGGTGATAGATATAAGGGAATGGTGTGGCAATGTATGTTGGCTTATCTAGAACAGGATGCGGTTTTTTTTAACAAATATATTCTAATACCACAAGAAAATGTTATCACAAATATAATTTATACTGAAGTATTATAAATCATCGATCTGTGATTTTTGAAAACTAAACGCGGGTGAAACCGCGGGGCTCAGGGAACGCCAAAATATTTGTGAACGGAAATTATATTAAATGCAAAGCCTCACGAGTCCCAATTCATGCTAATTAAATAACTATACAAAAGGTAATTATAGGATCATTATCATCGTACTATTGATTGCACAAATAAAATGGCTGACTTCAATAAAGTTACATACAACAACGAACACGCACAGTATCCTACATCAGGCACAAATTAATAGACGGCTTTTGTTGCAGTTGTAGATTTAAGTACATACATACTGCTATTTTATTGCGATTGTATACATTTTCAATTTTAGAATGCTCAATTTGGCTTCTATGAAAATTTCAGGAATACCAATACAATATTTAATATTGATATTCCAACATAAACTATGCCAATCAAGGATTTACTATTATCAATAGCAAATGGACAATATTTGAAACCCGTGAAACCATTCGGGTCGAAAATTGTATGCAGAAATGCTAAATATGTACATATGTGACTGGTATGTGATATATTTATTTTACGTTTCATTTAAAGGTACAAAAAATCACGTTTTAAACGAATTCTATATTACTTATATATATTTTGCACAAGTCTATCAAAGCAAGGTTAATTTTGATTAGTTATTTTTTAATATACAATGCGCTTTTAGTTTAGCTTCCACACAACATTAAGATATTTTATAAACCTCTTTACAGTATTCATTAGATAAATCAAGTTTCGTATTGAATGAATCGAAATCGGTCGGAACAAATCAATCAATCAATCATCAATCAAGTTTCGTATGAATTGGACTAGGTACTTAAAGACGAACGTGGCTGAGAATAGTTAAAAAATAAATATACATATATAATTAATAAATAACGCCTCCTATACTTAATTCATTTAGTTTATCATATTTATTCAACAATGATTTAATTTTTAAGTATATTATGCATATATTTAAGATAAGTGTACTAATGTCGCATACAGTGCCAAAAATAATAAAAAAGAGCATGCATTAATGTAAAGTTCACTTAACGCGTGGCCATAAAGTGGGCGTGACCGCAACCGCTGCGCCGCCGGCTTACTCATGCAATTTTCAAGGTCATAAATAATAAAACCGTGAATACGATCCAAAGCACTTTGGCTACTTTCGCGCCACTCCCCGCCAATATTGAAATACCTTTTGAACATAAATGTTTGTGGTTTTTAATACGATAATCTGTCAGGTAAATATGAAATGATATCGGTTCATTATCATCGTTTGGGGGACTATTATTCGTTAATTATTCGAAATGATGCTGTCAATTTATTACTCTGATACAATCCTCTGATACATGTTTTGTAAAAAAGCCACGTCCTGATTTTAGTTACCAATATCTGAAAGTAACTGTAATTGCTATTTCCTATATTTATCTATTCTGTGCTGCCTATAATTTACAAAAATATTATCATCATCAATACAAATAAATAATAATAATAAAATACAATTTCAATGAACACTTTTTGAGGCTTCAAGGTGGTTAACAATTATTTTAAGAATGTAACTGTTTCTTTTATAACGAACAATATAAAAAAGAATACTATTTTTTTTTATTTTTTATTTAACATCGGTTGTTATTTCTTAAAGTTAAATGAAGGAAGTTGATATCAGATAAGGATTTAGAGTTCTTTACAATATTTAAGTAAAAGTATAAAATTTATAAGTTGGAAGTATTTACATTATCGGTGTGCAAATAACTCAAATCACTCGGTTGGGTTTAAAAAAAAAGTCTTGGGTCTTTAGAGTTCTATTCGAATAAACTAATTGTTTGGATAGGGATTAAAACACTGCATTTTTTTTCAGTTGGCAAAAAAACACTTAAACTTATTCCACTTTTAATTAAGTCGGGAGCCTCAAAGCAATTACTATAGCACATTAATTGGAGTTCTTTTAGTGTTAAGTTTCTAGTTGTGGAATCAGTATGTACACTGCTACAATTTTAATTTTTACATTTAGGTCCAGCGTTCTGGGGCTTGATCAATCCAGAATGGTCACTTTGCAACAAAGGTCGACGGCAGTCTCCCGTCAACCTGGAACCAGATCAGCTTCTTTTCGACCCCAACCTACGGTTTTTACACATAGATAAGCATAGGGTAAGTACTTAAACGTTACACTTGCATAATTATATAATGTGTAGGTCAAATCGTATATTTATACTAATTGTTTTAAATTATTATTGAAATTAAAGACTGAAACATTATATTTCTATAATTTGTTTTTTATTCTTGACTTTTAAAACAAAGGTTTTAGACAAATTAGTTTTGCAAATTATTTAATTATTTAATAGTTTTGTATATTATTAAGCTCGATACGATATCATAAAAAAATGCAAAGAACAAGAAATGTTATATATATTTTCAATAATTTTGAGATTAGTCTCAAAATTATTCGTAGACCGTCGTTTCCGTTAGGTCGCGGCTAAAACTAAAGAAATGTTACTCATAATAATTATTCCTTGTTTAACTTTTTTTAAACAGATAAATGGCTTAATAAGTAATACAGGCCACTCAGTCATCTTCACCGTCGAAAACGAGACCCGACACCACATCAATATCACCGGGGGTCCACTGTCATATAAATACCAGTTCCATGAAATACACATACACTACGGCCTCCATGACCAGTTCGGATCGGAACACGCTATCAATGGATATACTTTCCCTGCAGAGGTAAGAAATGTTATACATTAATTAAAAGGTACATTGAGACAAATGTTCACATAAGAAACATTATGAATTAATAATTCTAACACCTATGGCAGTCATGTAGATTCATATTCCTCCTATATAATGTTCAAAGATTTTCTTGGGAAACTCATGATATATTATGTAAGCAACCGAGGATAAAACCTAAGTGAAGCGTCGAATAAACATGTAACGTACGTGGATAAACGTTAAAATGTTATCAGGGATTTCTTTGGAAAGGTCTCAAAAGAAAGCGTAACAGATGTTTTCACACGCATAGGCGCCGCTTCCATCTTTGAAACGGTGAAATCCCAAATGTAATCCCGACGAACGACTTCACTACGAGTCAACTCAACCGTGGCTCCTGTTTATTTATGTGACAAATTCTTACGCAGCCACGTTAAATCCAAAATCATGTGCTTATTCTCTCATTCAACCCCATTTTAACTACACAGCACATGTTGTTTAAAAAGTTCAACGTTAAATACTAACATTTTTCTGTTAAAAACTTGATTTGACTGGAACAGTGCTCCTAATAAAAATTCGGTAGACGTTTGTAATGCTTTAGTTATATATCGTGAATAATTATTTTTGATTGCTTAGTATTTCAAATGGGTAGTACCGAACAAGGCCACGAATGGACTACCTAGTCATTACCACGAATAGTTTAATTAAAATCATGATTATCATGACAGTTTTATTGTGTTTTGTTTTAAGTGTCGAAGTTTCTTTACTTTGATGAGTTAAACAATGATCGAGATCGTTAAAATAATTAAATAAATAAAAACATGCTAATCAAAAATACATTGTGCCGCCATTTAATTGTATGTCATGTGTTCCGCAGGCACTGGAGAACGCGATTTGCAGTATAATTTTAACGTAAATTTTAATACCATAATTTTGATAGTTAATGTAAACAAAAATAATTAACTTTATTTCTTAAATTATAATTTTTTTTACACTTACATTCAATACACAATAATTTATTGCATTCCATAGTCTAAGGTTAGGTGGTAGTGCTCATTCTAACGTCGTATAAAAACTATTATGGATAAAGGTTCGATTTTGGATTACATTGGTCACTAAGTCTTGGATTGTACCAATTGGACATTAGATAAATTATTTTTGTAATATTGTTTGTGGAAACTGTCGGAAAACACAAAACTTTGATAGATGGGAGATGAGGATAGGTCTTGTGAAATTAAAGATATGAATTTTCTGGATATAAAATAAAAAGGACAACGTAAGTAATATTATGTCTAATATATTTGTTTCAGATTCAGATATTTGGTTTTAATTCACAACTGTATTCAAACTTTTCCGAAGCTCTACATAAGGCTCAAGGGATTGTTTCAATATCGCTTTTGTTACAGGTAATTGATAACTTAGTAGATACTTTTTTATACATACATATACATATACATAGTGGGCATAAATACTCTGATTAAAAACATGTATTTTTTTAGAAAAAAAAAACCGTTTGAATTGTAAAACAGTAGGCGTTTTGGAGTGAATAATTCGAATGATTTTCATACTTTGATTCAAATTGAATTTTTCGAGATATGTTAAGTGTGTGTTATCGTCACTAATAGAAGTGGTAAGTAAAATGACAAAGGATGTTTAACAGGTTAATCATAAAAAGTAAGAAGATAACAGCACAATAAATTCAATTATAACAACTTTAGTGATATTTTTAAATATCCTAATTGGAGTTGTAGCAGTATCTATCCATTCCATTAACTTCCATTCCTGTTAAGTATTTAGCTGAAAAAATGCTTTCTATCGGTTAACTACACACAGTTATATATAGCAACAGTCAAAGTAAAAATAAATTAAACAATTTTTATTAAAATTTATCCTTAACTCTATATATTGACTACAATGTGAATAACATCCTTATTTGTAGGCTTTTATTAATTGTAACGGTTAAATAAGACGATGCGAACGTTCAGTCATATTTTTAAATAAAAACATTTTAACAGGATCCGTATTTTGTAATACGTAAATAATATGCGCATTTACTTATGTGTACGTTCAATGTATCTCTGGCAAGTAAACAAACACCGACGTACTATGGACAAGGCTGTCACGTGACTTATTGTACTTTCACCAACGGTTCAGCCACTTCGAAATAATACAATTCAACAAACAGTTAGTAATTGTATCGCAGTGTTACCGTTGGCCGCACCTCTCCATAGTCGAACTTGAGCGTAGTTCATTAAGGAAATTGGAATTTTCTGTGCGCCATTGGATTAGCCACTAAAGCTATTAGTTCAAATTAAGAACTGTCTGAACGTTGCGATGTAAAAGTAGACGCCCGTCATCGTCACCACTCGGGGTCAACGAAGTACCACCCTGTAGTTTCAATTAATTAATAATTGCCACCGTTTATGTTATCGGCGATATTAACCAATATAATGACATTAATAAAACAAAGGTGGTTTTATTACCCTTTGTTTTATTATTATCATTATATTAGTTAATGGCGATACAGTTTATTATTGATGATGTGCGATGTGCCAGAGTCTTTATGTAGTGCGTATTGCTTAACGTTTTATGGCTCAGCAAAGAACATGGTGTAAATGTAAGGGGCGTTTTTTCGATCCAAAAATTGTAACATTTAATGACTACTACGGCTATTAATCACCAAAATCTGTAGTTATAGTTATTTAACTATTCGGTTTATTGGTAAATGTGAGCCAAAGCCCCTTTCATGATATGGGTTCGTCCCCATGTGGTAGAATTATTCCTATGAGTTATAGGCGTCTGTGTAAGCTTGTAAAAATCGTGTAGATAATTAAGCACCAATATGAAAGACTGAACTTGCATTGCCCAATGCGTACTACTTATAAAAAAAGAGCCAAGCAATAAAAATACAACTACTCTGTGCCAACTTCTGTGTTTTTATGCATAGAGATTGTTTCTAGGTGCTGGAGTTACATTACAGAAAATAAGCTATCATAATACATACGTTAACCGTATTTTCCTCTATTTATGTAAGGTCCTCGGCGTGATACTTAATACAAGTGTTTTATTCATTAAACTATTGTGAACCAATGAACCAAATCAGGAAATCTAAGATTATAATAGATTTAAGTAACGGGCGGAAAATTAATCACTTAAGGTAAGGAAAGCATTGAATTCGGTCCAAGACGTAAGAGTTAGAATTAGTGTTTGTCTTATAACACCGTTATATGACTATTGCCTATAATTAATTATCTTTGCATAAAATATTAGATTAAGGTATGATGACTGTCAAGTCAAATGAGTATTTTTTACTAAACGTCTAAACAGTAGGTGTGATTCCATGGGTATATTCCGATATACACGTTCAGTGCTCGTACTGGGAAGAAATTCATTCCGTTATGGACTGACTGTATACTGCCGCAGTATCGGAAATATATGACGTCATAAACGTCGCCATTTTTGTACTGTGAGCACTGAAGTTTTCGAGGCAAGGTGCTCTCAGTGCTGTCACACTATCACTTTTATTATGCGATTTGACAATTGACTTGAATTGACAACTGACAGTATACTGGACTACGTTCCGTTTTAAACAGTAAAAAGTGTAGCTAACTATGCAGGAACGGCTTCGCAGTATATAAATTGACGTCATACCTTACAGTGTTCACAGTGCATATCGGAACACACCATGTTGTATGAAATAATAAGGCATGACGTCACACCTTATTGTTGTCAAAACATTCTCTTTTAATGTTAATTTCATTTCTAGATGTTATATTGACTGTCTAAAGAGAAAAAAAACGAGTATAGGAAACTAACCAATTATAATGTTGGCCCGACTGGAACCGATTTCACCATAGATTACGTTTATTCCACAAAAGAGTAGGTATTTATTAAAATGAATTCATTTAAATTGAAAAAACTTCATCTTGATCTAGACTAATATTATAAATTAAATTAATTAACTGAATTTTTTGTTTAAACGCGTGAATCTTAAATTCTACGTGTTCTATTTGTTAAATCATTTTTGGGTTTGTTAGCGTGTTTACTATACTTGGACGTACCTGGGAAAGTGACCCCGCCAAGACAAGCCAAGCGAAGCGCAAAGGCACTTATCTACCTTTTCTCGAAGCGCTTCGTCGTTTTTTTGAACCCTCATAACTTGGGTTTGGATTATACCAGATACACAAAATTCTCGGGATATGATGTCAATCGTCACTTATTAAACGTATAAAGTTTCATTTGCGTAGCTCTCATACTTTAGATTTTATTGATATCTAAAAAAACTCCGATTTCGTCTCTGATGCTGGCACTCATTCACTGATGGTCATCAAAATTCTTAGGGTACTATCTAAGTCTTAGAAAGCCGAAATTTGGTTGGTAAGCTAGTATTAGTACACCAACAACAAATAAAAATCTAAAACTTGGAATTTTTACCCCCAACCCCTTAAATTAGGGGATGGAAGTTTGTATGAGACTTCCACAAATTTTTATGCTAGAGGTCTGAAAATTGATTATCTAGGGACTCTTACAAAACATACAAAAAGAATAACCGGATCCCAAGCTGGTGGTACGTTCCAACTATCTTCGCTATTAAAATTAGGGTGTTTTTTTAATTTCAATAGCCTCACGGAGCATCCTTGGTAGGAATCGGTGTTCTTTCGCGAGTACCTGTGGTTTATCGAAACGCAGGTAATGGTTGGTCCCTTGTTGCACATGTTCACACACAGCAGACTTCATCGAGCGTTGGTGTTTTATGTCAGCAATGTGTTCTTTGACGCGGGTGCCAATGCTTCTCTTGGTTTGACCAATGTACGAGAGCCCACAGTCACAGTCTATTTTATAGACCCCTGCATTTTGTAGAGGTACTTGGCACTTGACAGATGGTAAAATTTGACTTATCTTCGTTGGCGGCTTGTAGTTGTATTGATTGAAGCTCGCTTCAAGATGTAGCCAATCTTGTCAATAACTCCTCGTACATACGGTAGAATGGCAGGCTGGCGCTCGACAGTGGCTGGCTTTTCTTGGGATCTGTGACGGAGGCACGGTAGTTTAAATCAAATCAAATATTATTTGATGAATAAACATTCTTTATGGCAACAACAACAAAATTTGAAATCAAAATGTCATAAAACTTGTACTAAACATAGCCATTCTGTACATATGTTGAACCGGGTCCAAGACAGTTTCCAAGAAAACTAATGTTTGTCCAAATTTTCTTTAGCATCATCTTAAAGAGAGGCTATTTTCGATCGTTTTATGGTTTTCCTTAATGAAGGCCGGTGCCTGTGTTAGCACATCCCAGCCGGTGTTGTCCCAAAGGGGAACATGTTTACCGACACGTTCATATTTCGCTTGGTGGCGCCGTTAACTGAAACTTTGCTAACTTTGCTAAAGCAAGCTATTTCCGCACATATGACAAACAATTAGTTTTTGGCGTATACTTTTCTTTTTATTACTTTACTGGTTTTCTAAATGATCTTTTAAATAACTCCGCGTACCTTGAAACACAAAACGAAGTTTTCTTAACTTTACTAAGTTTTTTTAAGTAAAATATGTAATACGTATGTTACGTTAGGAGTTCAACTTCTTATGAGATGGATACATATAGTTAATATTTTAATATATTACTAAATTATGTTCTTCTTACAGGTTATATGTCTGTGTTTATTGATTAATGACGGACCTTTACTAATATACAAATGAAACCTGACCTATCAGGCGACCAATTTCAGAAACAGAATAATTGTTAGATAATATGTTCAATATTTTTATATCGTATGATACTCTAGTGAAGGCGATGCGACGAACGATTTCTTCACCCGAGATCTATTTAATTTTATTTTGCCGGAATCTATATAAATTCTAGAATGTTCTAATAGAAACTACACGTTCTCAATAAATACTGAACAAAGAAATAATGTTGCTTCCTGCGATTAGCGCGGCCCTATATGTTATATATATATATAAATATTATCATTAATAGCCTAGTCTACGTACACTATGAATAGATATAACTAGTTGTGATCCGCGACTTGGTTCGTGTACTAGCTTATTCGCTGCTTTAAGTCGGTTGATGAAACCTTACGTTTTCATATTATCCAGGTAAAATCGTTTCGTATATTGGATGGAATCAGTTACGGGTATCATCAACAGAAACACTTCCTTCTGTATTCTTGATCTTGACATGTATGAAATAAACAGTGTACCTACTAGAAATAGACCATATTTCTTACTTTCTTTACTCTGTGTCTGAAGTGACTGGAACGAACTAGTGAAACCACCAGCTTTATAGTAGTTTTTTTAGTTTTTTTAAAGACAACTCCCGCATTAGGAATATTCCTGTGTCGCGGGGGGCTTCACAAACATTCAAACAACGAACACAAAGAACACCCAGATTCGGGACAACTATTTGCAAATCACACAAATTTTTGTCCCGTGTGGGATTTGAACCTACAACCGAGCGTTGCGGGTTCAAATCGCGCGGTGTAGTTGCGAGGTGACCACTTAAACCATTGCGCCATCCGTGCAGTCGAGTGCAGTTTACCTAATATAGATTTGGTTATTTTTTATTATTTTATCGCTCATACAGATATTATTTTTCAGCTCGGTGATTTATCAAATCCTGAACTTAGAGTACTGACGGAAGAATTAGAAAATATTAAATACGGAGGTGAGCATTAAGACTATTTGCCGAATTTGATAAAACAGTTACTGACAATTTTCAGGTATAACATTTAGTATTAATATTTTATTAAATTGTTATAAAGTGTGATATTGCTAGAGGATTCCGATCGTATTCGAGTCCCGAAAATTTTGAGGTTAAATTTGATAAATACCGGGATTTACGGGATTAGCAAACATTTAAAAGTCTTACATAGAATTGATATGAGGCAAACCCAGTTTTGGCCATGAATTCTTTTTTTTTTTGAAAGCATACTAGTAACGTGAGTCACACATTACCACTATTCTTGTTAACCCCTCAAGCTAAGCTTAACGCTTGTGTTAGGAGTGGGTTCACGTCGGTAGTGCATTGGGTGGGGTTCGAACCCGTAACCACTGGATCGCAAGTCCGACGCCTTAGCCGTTAGGATACCGCCGCTTGAATTGAAACAATTTTAATACATGTTTAATGACGATTCCTCCAGTTTTGACCGAGCGAGACACGATGGAGATAAAACCTAAAATTGCTAGTTATTTTAAACAATAATTTTAATTGAATAAGAGAAACAGTCATCTCTTATTTTTTTTTTTTTTTATGATTTTAGGTACTTTATGACAGATTTTATTTTATAAACATTGGTTATATTTCAAAATCGTTTAATAGACCCCACAATTGACGAAAAACGCTACCTACTAATTGAAGGAAAATTCGTGACTTATATTTTTTTATTATGATGATTATTTAACAAATTAAACTTGAAAGTTGACCAATTAAGTTAATATTTCGTTACTAGAAAATTAATAACATTTAGAAATATAATAATGTTTAGAAATTTACACCTACACCAGGAAAAATATTTTCCGAACAAATAAAAAAAAATAGGCTTTCTTTTTTCAGGCTGATTCAACGTAACATTTCTAAAATATAACCACACCTTTCTGTACGCCTTTTAGAAATTGTGACAATCAAGTTTAAAGAATCCCGAAATCCCGGTATTAATTAAAAGCGCCGGGATCAAAACCTCTAGATATTGAACTTATTTCGGACTACAACTGTTCTGTTTACGTCATCTATCTTTCGTAATATCATTGCAACTTCTTTATTTGTAAAAGATCTGAAAAAAAATTAATGTTTATAATTTTTTTAATAAATTTATTAGGTGCCGAGATGCTCGTAAACAAATTGTCAGTTCGCGGTCTGCTGCCTGATACAGACTATTACATGACATACGATGGATCCACTACCGCACCCGCTTGCTATGAGACTGTCACCTGGATCATTGTCAACAAGCCTATATACATCACGAAGCAACAGGTAAGAAGAAATCTTTTTATTTTATTTTGTTTTGTTTGTTTTTGACGCTATTACGCCTTAACTACAAAACCTGTCATTATGAAATTTTGCATACACGATGTCAATTTTTAACCCTCGACGCAAAAAGAGTTGTGTTATAAATTTGACGTGTCTGTGTATCTGTGTGTCTGCGTATCTGTGTGTATGTGTGTCTGTTTGTGGCATAGTAGCTCTCAAACGAATGGACCGATTTAAGTGCGTTTTTTTTTGTCTGAAAAGTGACGTAATCGAGAGTGTCTTAGATATAATTCAAGAAAAAGCGCTTTTCTAATACAGAAGGATTTTCGAGTCGTAGGTGTTTTAAACTTTAAGTTTATGATTATGTGAGTTATCTATTTAAAAATTATACAATCAAGCAACGGGTCAAGCAGTTATATACAATCAATGTGTACGGTAGCTGCACCCAAAGCCGAAGTTCGTCGTTTGCATTACACGCCTCCCTGCACCCGTTAACTTTCACATCAGAGGTACAAAATATGGAAAAGCTCGGTAAATGCACGTTTGAATCAGTGATTAAAATATTATTTAAACATTAGTCAATTTAAACTACTGTCAAAAAAAAATATTTAGAGAGAAATTTTCATTTGAGGGATACATAATATTAATTCAAAGATAAAATAATGTTAATGAGTTACTGATTGGGATTCAAACCAACAATTCCCTTCTTCCACACTATGGTTCCTTACATTGCTCTTTTTTTTTCAAGCTGCTTATATGGTGCTTAGCAATTACTAGCTATTTCCACTACTCATATTGATTAATAAAAGAGAGTGATGCGCAAAGGGCAATTGCATGTTCGGCCGTTGTTCGGTTAAAGCATAACATTTTAATTACTATGTCAATGCTTTAAATAAACATGGTATAAATAATGTAAAAAGCAATAAATACAAAAATTTCTGACCCAGTTCAATTAAACTTTCATGTACTTTCAACTTTACGATGAGCATTCGTGCTAATATCGTAATACCAATAAGTTTGTTTGAAATTATAATTTCGCCATAGTTTTGGTACATACACCTTGTGAAAATCGAAATATTTAAATTAACATTCGTTCATGTTCAGTATTCATAATTATTTATAATACAATTAATATTCTCATAAAAGCAATGCACATTAAATGTTGCTGTAAATTACGAAACCCGAATACATTTTGGCCAGTTCACATGAATGGCGACTGTTGCTTGCCGCTGGCGGATCCAGTCGAAGACAAGTTTCTATGTATTCAAGCGTGGTTGAGGCTAGCGTAATAACATTTTCATTTGTGCCCACGCTACAATAAACAACTCACGTCCCTCGCCTTTAGACAAAGACTCCACCGTGAATTATGTACGTGTTAAAAGTAAACTGAAAGTGCCGCGTTGTGTGGCTGTTATTATAAATCATTGTTTATGTTTTCCGTTTGTGTTGGTGGGAAAATTAAGTGCTAGTGGAAACTGCTTGCAATCTCGGGGGGAGTTGAGTGAACACCATGTGTTTGGTGCTTGAAGTGCAATTTACAACTACACTAAGACGTTTAGTTTTATGTTAACAAAACTGCTTGTTGCGTTGCTTGGTTAAGTTAAACTTGTATTATTAATATTATTCTTAATTTATCTGTAAATATATTTTTATAAATTTATGTATGTTCAGGGAAATTTCTTTACACCGTTTTCTAATGTCAATGATTCTTTTGTTAGTTATGAAAAGGGTGTGCGTCAAATCCGGTCCAATATTGAATTTAAAAAAAAGACATCTTAAAAATATAAAAATTGTACTTTTTAAGATTATTTTAACATTTTATGCGTTTAGTCTGTATGGTCAAAAAAATATCTTAAGAAAACAAAGCCTAACATTGTTAGGTATTATGTTTGCTACATCCAACAATCCAATCAAGCCAAATTACAGTTGGAAAAACCAAAGTTTAATAGGAGGATATAATCAGAATCAAATTGTTTAATACAGCGTAAACAGCGATGCGAATGAGATAGCAGAGGTCGCGTGCTCAAAGCCCGTTAAGCCCATAGCGAACACACACCTATCCACACTACAAACATAACGGTCAACCAACGTATAAAAGGAAGAAATTTCAATTTACTTGAAAACGCTCTCTACTCTACTTATGTTATAATGGAAACTGAACATGCTCTGTGCATTGAAAATGCGCTGCTACAACTTGTAGCTTTGTTACCACATAGCAAACTCGCCGTTCCTTCGCAAAACTATTCAATAGCTTAACAGGAAAGTATCAATTTCATCGAGTATTACATTGTACGTACCGATCTAGGGTAATTCTTATCAAAATACTTCATTTAAATAAGTATACCGTACACTCAATTGAATTTCATGACCGTAGCTGCACGGCCTGAGGCGACTGATGCAAGGTGACGCGAGGCACCCTAAAGCTCCCCTCGGCAACAACTTCAGACCGCCTCAGCCACTCTACCATCGAGCCGTGAGGACCAACATTGACTTCGATCTGAGCAAGGTAATTTAAACCTTACAGGAAATCAAATTAAGCATAAATTCCTGTGGACATGTACTTAATAATTCATATTGTATGCTAAGCCGGGCACCTAAGCGGTATACTTAGTTGCTGCAATGTGTATGCTCCCGTAAAATGGTTAGCTATACTATTAATGTAACACTAATGAATTGTGTTCGCTTAGTGTGCGCTTGACTTAACATCGTTTGTGTGTGTTTTAATTAATTTAACCATTTTCAGTATCCCGGCAAGACTTGCCCCAGTATGCATCGAGACATGCATTACAAAGGTATTTATTCTGACTTTTTATGGTTAAGTTGTATTCTATTAAAATTATTTCATTTATTTGATATGACTAAGGGCAACTTCACATATATCTATCTCTAACAAACGATAGATCAAGTGCTCAATACGTTATGTAAGAAAGGTATCTAAGAAAATATGGACCTACATGTTACTCTACCCTGCATTTTATTAGTATTGCTGTTAATAAAAGTATAGCTTAAACAATACAGTACATATGTGGTAACTACAAATACAAATTATCATAAACCAATCCAACGAGCAACCGGTGTGCTATAACAGCGGTACACTATGAAGCGATAACGATAATTTCACTGTTATCACGATTGCAAATTATGTAATCCGAGCAATTACAATTCGCGTTTAAATATGGAAGTAGAGCTTTTGTTATACATACAGCGAGTAAAGGCCTTTGTATGTAGGTACTTGTGAATAACCTAAAGTTATGTTTTATGAAGAATTCACAGTTTATGTTAAAGTAAAGGGTTCTGTTTCTGCATTTAGACTTGTAGTAGGTCCATTATGCGGGCAGATAACGGTGACTAGTTGAGCCAGCCTAGCTCCTTGCAAAGCACAGAACCCTTCTGAGGCGTTCACAGGCTTCTAGGAGCGACGTCACAACCGCGATGATACATGCCCGTTGTGTCGCCACTCCCTCACACAGGATAATGTGGGTGCTCGTTCGCTATGTGTTGAGACCTTCCCTGGATCGTTTATTAGTAAAACAGTTATTTATTATACAGAGATATATTCATTCCTGATTAAATTTTAACTAATATTTGAGCCAAAACTGGAAAAATGGTACACTTGGTACAGTTTTTGATAAATAAAATCAATTACGTTTCATAATAAAATAATATTATTTAAAGTATAATATAAAGCTCAAACTCCGACAACTATATAATGTAGACATTTTTTTTTGTTTTCTCACGATCATTTATGGTTATTAATAGTAAATTGTTTTGTTTCTAACTTAAATGATATTATAAATAATATGAATATTTGACAGTAACGTAAAATAATCATAGTCTAATCGATTTTACTACAGCTTCATCCTATATTTCGAAATATAATATTTTGAATCACTTGTATAGGGATATCCCACTCGCTCCGCTCAATTTGCCGCCTGCAGTACGACCTAAGCTTGCACATGTTATCAGGGTTTTCATTTCTGTTGCAGCCAAAAGTTGGACACAGTATTGAAGCTATTCAACTACGGTAGGCATTCACGTAGCAGCTACATAGAAAATATATACGTTAATTAGTTCATAAGTAATGTATATAACTCCTGTACAGTCTTGTTTAAATATTGCTTATGATAAATGGAGCTATAAAATACGTATAAGTGTAAAATATTTCAACATCCAAATTTAGTGCTGATGCTAGACTTAGTATATCGTGAGTAAGTGGGTGTTGTCTAGGTGAAGGTTACCTAATAATTTATTACGGCCTCTGATTAGGTAGAATATTATAGATATTTTCTGATAGTTATTTGAATCATACCAACGGTTTTTAATGTAGTAAATTGTATACTTAACTAAAGAAAGCATAATATAATCAGTGTTTGAAATAAGGTCGAATAGAATAAATTTATTTATAAAAATTTTAACATATCATTTTGAAAAATTTAGAATGAGACGTGATTTTATTTGTCGTTTATGCCAAAACTTTAGAACAATATATGTTGTTTTACAGATATTAGTTGAATGTACTTTAAGTAATTTTAACCAGTGTTTTCTAGTCTTATACCTACCTAGTAATAAATTCAATTAACGAATGAATTTAGATACATAATCATATCAAATTAAATGTACTATTGTAAGGCCCTATTTGACCGTACTAGGTACTCTCAATTATATCTATTTATCGCTGTAAGAGTCTATAGCTTTAATATACTATATTCTAGTATTTATAGTTCATTGCGTATTGTAAGATGAAATTATTCCATGATTATGAAATGTATATCGCCTGGCTTTCTTGTAAGATCTACTAGAAATATTATTTGATTAAATTATATTCACTTACAATTTTTGTGTTTATTATAAAAAAAGTATAACAACCTGCTTAATTTTTTTTTTTTTAGCTTCATCCGGTTTACCTCGGATGATATTGAGGATTCCAAGGGTACGAGTTATTGGTCCCCATACAAAGTTGAGTCAAACATCGTAGTAAATTTTAACCGCTCACGCCGCGTCACCGTCGCACCCCGCCCGATGCGTTGTTTAACCCAGCCTTAAGGCCAATAAAGGGTTAATTGTCTTAGTCTAAAATGTTATAATTTTAAATGTATTTTGATCGATTTTTTGATCGAAAATTCACTGTTTGAAGCGATTGTGAGAATGTATGTATGGATGTTTGGATGTTTGTTGCTCTTTCACGCAAAAACTATTGAACTGATTGCGATGAAACTTGGTATGTAGATAGCTGGACATCTGGATTAACACATAGGCTTATTTTTCATCCCGATATTCCCACGACAACAGGACAGGTGAAACCGCAGGGCGCAGCTAGTACCTACTATATATTTAACTAGCAACCCGCCTCGGCTTCGCACGGGTAGCAGAGACATCTTCAACAATCATCATCATATTTTAACCAATTTACACAAATCCTTAACAAATTATACACCTAAACCTTCCTCATGAATTGTTCTATCTATTGGTTTAAACCACATGAAAATTGGTTCAGTACTTTTTGAGTTTATCGCGAACAGACAGACAGACGCGGCAGGGGACTTTGTTTTATAATATGTATGTTATTCTACGGAAACAAACAAGAATGCTATATAAATATCTTTAATTAATACAAAACGATTTCAGTTACTGCTTGAATTTATATTTAGAAAAATGTAATATTTCTTTAATATGAAGTTATACCACCTCCTATCAATGTAAATTTTAAAAATATAAGTGCGAGGTATGTTATCAAATGTAATCGAGAAGGACCGTCTGGTTTAGTGTTTCCTCGACTCTTGTGTTTGAATAAAAAACTCATTTGAATTCTATGAGAATCGGAATTGCTCTCCATTTCGCAGTAGTAACTTAATTTAATCGAGTTTCATCACAATGTCTTTTACCTTTAGATTAGGTACTCGCTATAATACTGATAAAAGTAGAAAATAAATTTAATCTACTCGGTAACATTCAAGTCGTGTATTACTAGAGTAACATAATCGCTTATAATTCATATGTAAGAATTCTAAGACAGAATTTATTTCTACAGTTATTTTTGCGTTAAATATGTTTATATCTGACTGATGTAGATAGATAGATAGATAGATAACACTTTATTTGTACATAAGCATTACAGTGGAAGATATATTCACATAATTACAGATATTATACACATAATGTACAAAGGTACAGGCAACCTTAGGATGGATAGGTATAAAGGACTGGTGAAAACATTATTTAACCTAATCATCCTCGACATACAAAAGTATAAATGTTCATGCCGTCATAAAAGTTGTTGTTTTATTTTTCTACAAGCTTAGAAAATTTATTTTTTGCAATGATATCAGTTCACAAATTCAGGGCTGTTAAAAGAAGACCAGAATATCTATCAGGACTACGTTGGCGTAAGGTCTGTAATGACAAGTGGGTAAATAAACTTAAAGCATTTATGATTATACCACTAACTTCTACTAACTGATGTTTTAACTGTAGATGTATTGACTATAATTGAGGATATCGTCGATATTCTTTATAACGATTAGCCTATCTACGTGTTACTGCAGGTAACTACTTTAATACTTACTTCCTTTTTTTATTGTAGCACACAACAGTCGTAATATCTTGAACAGGTTTTGCCATTTGAATGGAGAAGTACAAAAAAATTTCAACAGATTTCATGTAGTTATTATTATCATTTTTACATCTCTTCTTCGTTGTACCTTTGATCCATGTGAAACAACTATTTTGACTTATAAACGATTGTTCTAAGACTGAGTTTCCTGTGTACCCATTATTAGTTAATTCAAAAAGCCATTCGAGATAGTGGAATATTTCCCTAGTTCAGGAAAACAAGAATTAACAATTTTAAAGGTACTTTTATCTGATTTGGTCGTCTTACAGTTTAAGGCTGCATTCACATTAAGTTGCTGATTTTACTCCAAGCATACGTCGCAATTGATTTTAATATTTTAATAAAGAGCTCAATAATTTACGAATATTCTTTAATGTTCCTAATGTACAATCATATGCGTAAAATATTGAGCAGAATAAGTTAGCAGGAAAACAAAAAATAATCCATCCATATACGATATTGACATTGATCTGTGTTTATCTATCCTTGGAATATTTTATTGGAAACATAAAACTCGCAAAAAGTTATTTTTTCTAAAAGTAGACAATGGTGTCAATTCTGTTGAATTTCTGTCTTAACTATAATTGACTAAATTTTCGTCATACAAGATGTAAACCTTGTACCCTTTGAAACAAGGTCTTATTTCAAATATAAACAAGTAGGTAACATACGTCGCTATCGAAATAAGCAATTTATTTGTCGACTAAAGTCTGACACGCTCAAATAAACTTTAATACCACGTAGCGAGAGCCGCTATCCGTTGAATGCCATCTTTTATGCTCTGTGTTTTTAGTAAGCGCCTCCGTAGGTGTCGATTAAAATAACGTCATCTTAGTTCGTTTTGAACAAGTTTTTGTACGGCAATTATACGGCATTTGAATAAATGGGGACTCTCCCTGCGTGGAAATAAAGTTGAGTATATGTTGACAGGTTTTAGTGAAATTTAGTGGCGCTAAGAAATAGATGCCAGTAACAAATAGACCTTGTTGCGAAGAAGACAAGGTTGACTTCAGATGAAGAAATTAAGTTCGGTTTTAGTTTAGTGAGTCTGACAATAGAATCGGCACCATTGTCTTCTACAAATTTACGTCCATTCATTAGGAATGATTCGGTTGTCTGCTGTTTACCTTATAACTTTTGACTAGTATTTTCCGACTTCTCATTACTTCTTTTTGACTTACGTTCGTTGCCTAAGCTGATAAAGATTATTAATACACTCGAAACAAAAACTATTTTTAAAACGAAAACGTGAAAATTAAGATTGTAATATAAATTACTCGATTTTCCGCCTACGAGCCTGCGTTATTGGAAAAGTTGCCGCCAATCCATGTTGATAGACTTACTAAAATTGAGTTCATTAAAATTAATAATTATCGGGTGTGGAGGCAATTTAATACGCTTCAACGGAAAATTTAGCCTCTGAGTTATTTTACAATCAAGAGATAAAACAAACATATTATAAGAATATTTAAATTAGTAAGTGAAATTACTAATCTCTACCGCATAAAGTGCTAAGTATGAAATGGGTTAGTTTATAGTCCACTACCCTGGCCTAATAAGGGTTGGTAGATTTTCTACGAGAATATTATAGTCTAAAAACAAATAAATTATCTATCTAGGCTTCGACAGTTTTAGTTTAAGCAAGTGATGAAATGAACCTTGAGAATTCCGAGGTGCGTGCTTACTGCTCATGTCGTTATTTTCCAGTCAACTACAGGAAATTTGACGTCATTAAACAGTGGTCCTACCAATTGAAATAGTTATTGTTTTAATTTTGGAACTATATAGCTCGACTTGAGACTTATTTTTATATTTGAACATCACTTCACGAGTATTATTTATCTTCAAATATGGTACAGTTGATATAACACTTAATATACTCATGTGACTAAAGGCCTGCTTTTTTCCTGGCTTATAGAACAACTATTATGGTTCATCATGGCAGTGCCGTCACTCTTTTGAGAACCTAGTTGATAGCGATACATAGGGATCTTACGAGACCCACTGTGCTTGTTTCTATATATTTCTGTATTTTTAGTTTACACCGCATATAATAAATTGTTAACACAGAGACGGTACTGTAACAATTTATAGTAATTATTATCTTCTTGAAATCCACCCTGTTCATAAGGGAGCTAGAGGGACCGCATCAAAAATTATAGAACTACATCATTTCTTATCAGTGCTATATAAAATTTAAAAAATCCTATTAAAGTTAGAGCTTTCTTACACAATTACAACATACTAACTGACAAACCTAATGATTTCAATTTCCTAATAGAGTTTTTAACTGAAGATTCTATGTATTACACTATTTACAAACCCTTGAAAAAAAAGGTGAAAGGTTTTTCGTGGAATTATCTAAGGCTGTTGATATTACTCTCTCTGTTCCAAAACTTGATGCAGATCAAGAATTAACGTAGATAAGCGCTTAAAACAAAAAGAAACCTTTAAATTTGAAATGGATTCTATCTACAGTGATGAATGAATCTTATGCGATGTACCCAAAAGCGTTATTATTTCTTAAATGTACATGTTTCAGGGGTAGAAAAAGATTATAGGACCAGTAAGCAGACACCCTGACAACGAAGAACTTCATCTTATCCATCCATACTATTGTGCGTTATGCCTATATAAATTTTAGTAAAAAAAAGGTAAAGTTGGTAAGAAAAATCGAGAAGATGGAAATTGAATAAACGCAGGCAAGATACAAGGAACCTAGAAAATTAAAAAAGCCTATAAACAACAGGCTAAGCACCGTGGCCTTGAGAAGTTATGGATCCTATTTGAGCTATATGTAATTTATATATGCCAGAAAAACCTAAATATCTATAACATCCGTTTAGAAAAGCTTTTTCGTATAATAATATTATAGTGTCAATTCGCTAAAGATTACACTCCGACCGGTACAGGATGGGCAGATTGTTCGCAATTACTTACAAAATAGGTGAATTGATACAATAAACACCTCCATAATTACCAATATTCCTTTTACAGTAAACAGTTTAAAGCTCTTAAACTATTAAATGTTTAAATCGAGATTTAATCGCAATAATAATTTCAAGGTACAGATACAGTTTTGGTATCTACCCGCACTAATAATAATTCCAAGGTACAGAGACAGTTTTGACTTCTACCCGCACTTGGTCTTCATTATTTTTATTTTCTTTTTCATTCGTACTGTCGGTATTTCGACACACCACACTTACGACACTTACGACATCCCTTGAGTGCTGTCAAGTAGCGTGTATAATTCGCTGACGATTACCTTTGCTGTTGATAGGATTCCAAGATTCCAAGACTAAACAATGTTATATGATGTATACCGTATTATGTATGAAGCCACTGATAAGTAGCTTTTTCACATTGAATTTTATTTACAACGATCCTCTTTGGTTAATTTAAAATATGTAAAGGTGTCGATAGATAACTACGAGTATTTATTTTTTTACGTAAGTATTTCGATCATACCTACAAAAAGGTTGGTGCAAAAAAAGTAAGTCTCGCGTAGTCTCAAGCGTATTTGGGGAGCATAGGAACGAAGTAGAGTGTTTGCAATAAGCTTTTTACTTCTTTTATTCTTCCTCCCAGTTTAACTCTACAGAGCCCCCGAGTTGAGAACAAACTACGTGCATGTCAACTGTTAACAAAATATAACTTTCTCTACTACCATCTAATAATTATAAGGTTTTTTTTAAGGAAAAGTTTGCTTTATTCAACTTCATTTCCACATTGGAAGGAGCCCGTGTGAAATAAAAATAATATAATTGTAAGGCTAAGTTTAAACACAACTTAAGTATAATTTTTTTATGGTTTAGTGGGCAAACGAGCAAACGGGTCCCCTGATGGTAAATGACTACCGCCGCCCATGGGCACCTGCACCTCAAGAGACACAAGTGCGTTGCCGGCCTTTAAGGTGAGAGTAGGGGAAGGTTGGAAGAGAGGTAGAGGGGGGGGAAGGGTTAGGGAATTTAAATTTTGAATTAGGAACTCTTTGGGAATCTGCTGATGTTTAATGATTTCATTTGTCATTTGTTTTTACATATTGGCGGCAATTTTAAAAGTGTCTGTCGTGCATCAAAGTGGATTTGACTAGAGAAAATTTTCGCTCAATGATTTATTACGACTTTCGTTTCGGTCTTACTCAACAACGATGTTACGATAGACTTCGATTATCATTTCATTGCGAAGCCCCATTTCGTGCCACTGTTTAGAACTGGTTTAATGAGTTTAAACGTGGTCGAAGCAAACTCACTGATGATTCTCGAAGACGTCCTTCTACGGCGATTACTGAAGATAACGTGAAGCCTGTGTGGCTAATGATACAAGCTGATAGAACGGTGACATATCAACAGATTCGGGCAGCTTTAGGCATTGGTATGAGTCAAGTACAAAAAGTCTTACACGAACATTTAGGCGTCAGAAAGCTTTGTAGTAGATGGATACCTCATAAATTTAACGGTAGATCAAAAACGCCGTCGTTTGGATTGGTGCCGTTCAATGCTCGAGAAGTATGACGGAGGTGACTCGAATGCTGTATATGACATTCACATACCACAGGTGATGAAAGCTGGATATAATGTTCCGAACCCAAAACCAAAAGGCAATCTGCGCAATGGATGTTTCCATTCGAAGATTTGCCGATAAAAGTAAAGAAGGGCAGAAGTCAAGGGAAAAAGATGATTGCCTCATTCTTTGAACGGACTGGTCATTTCGCAGCAATCATTCTAGAAGATGAAACTGTCACTGCAGATTGATATGTCAGTCATTGTCTACTAGTTGTCTAGGAAAATGTTATCCGAATCCTCCTCCACGACGACAACGCAACGCTCCAGCTCACTCCGACAGACGGACTATCGAATATTTGTCTATCGCAGCTTCACTAGCTGTCATCCTCCTTACAGTCCCGACCTTGTGACTTTTAATTATTTCCAAAAATAAAAGGTAAATTTAGAGGAATTCGTTTTATGAACCCTAAAGATACCGTAGCTGCGTTTGAAAAAGGCGTGGAAAAGATCCCTAAAGAAGAGTGGGCTCACGGGCTCACCATCGCATGCGACGTTGCTTAGAAAGGCATGGAGATTACTTCGAAAAGCAATAAAAAATATTAACAGGCTTCTATATCATTCCGTTTTTATTTTCAAAAAACTTTCAATATGGCCCCCGTACAATATCACTATTTAGTTGGATAAGGATTAATATCACGATAACAATATTTTCATATTTCGATTCTATCCGCGTTTTCATTGACCAATTTGAACAAAAAGCGGTTATTGTGCTTTACTTTATCAGTAAATAGTCAAATATATAGCCTTGCAGACTTTTTTGAGAGTAATGATAAGTTCTGTAAACATGTAGTACATTATTTTATGTATCATTATTTTATGTACAGTTTTCGTAGCGCATACCGAAATTTTTGATACCTTGGATTAGATGACAGCAATTTTGGTAGGGATCTCTATTTTCTATGTAATACAGCCCATATTACTCGCTAATCATGTAGCTTTCTATAGGTGAATCTGTTAAGTCATTTTTGAATTTTTCCATTCCAAACAAACATACAGAAATCAATATTAGTAAATAAAAAATAGATAACCATTCGCATTTTTTTTATATCAAACATACTATAATACACCATGAAATTGTTAGTTGGTAAAGAAATAGGTACATATGACTTTACAATTATAAACATCCTACTAATATTATAAATGTGAAAGTTTGTGAGGATGAATGGATGTTTGTTACACTTTCACGTAAAAACTGCTGAACCGATTGAGATGAAACTTGCTATGTAGATAGCTGGAGACCTAGATTAACTACGCTATTTTTTATACCGATATTTCCAGGGCACCGGGGCTTACGTGGGTAAAACCGTGAGGCGCAGCTAGTGTCATATATTTTCTATTAAACAATGGCATAATAATAACCGGTGTCATCGAAGAGTTGTATCTACATAGTTTTATTTATCTTATGAAATGAATGGGGTGTCGAAGAACCGTCCTGCACATGGAATAATTCAAGTGTGTGGACTTTACAAACATTGAAATAACGGACATAAAGAACACCCAGTGTGGGAATGAAACCCCTCAACACTCAGTGCACCGTAGTGGTGATCCGACTACTTTAATCATGCGAAATCCGTGCAGCCTTTTATATCTACGGATAATAAAATAATATATCTACATGTTCCTATTTGATTTAATCTTTCATCAAAGCTTTATTTTGCAGACGAACGAAATGAAATACGAAGAACGAAAATATTTTATGTATAACCAATTCACGAATAACATAAATCACAAAAAGGGATTGTTTACACAGTTTATACTAAACACTGGCGGGAAGGCGCTCGCCTCGAGTGGGCGTTTAAGACGAGTGTGAGCTCAAATGTACTCCAAACTCAAGTGTATTTGCTCTTTACTGAGGAGGTGACAAGATTTGATGCCGCTTCTCACGTGTGCATTCAGCTTTATGACGCAATTTCAGCAACTTTACTACTGAATTGATCTTGAAGTTTGAGTTACTTCAAGTTTAGATATACTTAACGACTATAGCTTTAAAGTTTGTAATAGGTTGTTTTATATTTAAAACAGTCCGTTTTATTGTTAAACAAATTTGGTAATTGTTAAAAACACATAAAATAAATCATGAAGTAGGATGTCAGGTAGTCCGCTTGGGTTTTCAAATATAAAACTGGTCTGTGTGAAAAACAGATCGTCTAGATCTTTATAAAAATACACCTACGCTTCTGTAATTGGAGCGCTTAGGTTATTGTTTCGGAGCTACCGGCCCACTACCAGCGTTCAATAAACTCCAGCAAACATAAGACAAACTATTTAAAAACTGAACTTCAACCCCCACAGAGTTGATGTGGCGTATAATGTGGGAGCAACAGTAGTTTGAAAGTTACATTACAACTGTGGCATACACATCGTTGAAGGCAATTTGACTTTTATGCAAATGCACGTTTTGTGCAGCCTCGCCAACTGCGGCCCGCTCCGGCCGAGCCGACCGCACGCTTGTTGGCAAAAACACAGATTACCGCATAACTTAATTTGAACATTACTGCTTCGACATTCATGATAAGCGATGCATGATATTCCAGCTTGTTAATCTAAACTGATCATAAAAAAGTGATTTGTTGAATCTTAACTTGCTCTGATACAAAGCAAAAGATAAAATAGTATGGTTATAATGTAACCGACACTTTTTTGTTGTCACAGCTAAATTAGTGATAGATAACAAGTTTTGTTTTGCATGTGGATGGCTAAAGTTGTGTTAAATTTATATAACTTACTGGAAATGTATGAAAACTAGGCACCGTATACCATTCGTAGGTAATGTATACAATTCCGAGCCAATTTAGTAAATGTGTAAAATAATTTGTCAACGATTCTTAGTACATACATTTTCTAAGAAATTTGTGCATTTCTCGGTATTGTATGCAATTCCTTAATGGTACTAGGAAGTGTACAAAACATTACTTTAAGTATTAAACTAGAAAACTTATTTATTTATTTATATTTTTATTTATTAATGGGACTTTTAACAAGTACATTGCTAATATGAAACATATTAAGTACACATATTGAGTGAACGTTTAACCCATACCAATGTACGCGAAAGAATTTAGAATATTTCAACAATGAGTATAAATCGTGGACATATTACATTGAAAGTGTTTTATTCATTTTTACAAACAAAGAAGATAAATAGCAACCATAGAAAACTAATACAAGAATTATAAGATTTAAATTGCTGCAAGAGGAGCCCATACACCGGCATTCGTTCTCCACTTAGTGTAGAATAGCCGAGGCATGCTCACCTCGCACTGCAATACCGTTCTAGATCCACATGACACAACTAATTAGTAATGCCACTAAAATCAAAACTATTATTGAATATACCATCACAGACATAAGTATAGTAGAATAAAAATATAATTTTAAAAGGTCACCTTGTCATTAAATACTATTTAAGTACGAAAATCAAGTCACATTATGAAAAGTTAAATCTTCCTAAGATTGTTCAATGATTGTATGTACTTAAACCTTACTTATATTTACAGGGTAAGCTGGAGTGGCAGTTAGAATTACATTTGAAGGACAAACATTTTCATGAACTACAACCTCTCTTGCAAAGACACCTTTTGAAACCTTGTCCGATTAATTCGATAATATTATTATAAAATTTATTTTACACATTTTCTGTAAATTTTAGGCATTATTCATATTTCCTAGGCATTCTATATACTGACTGATTACATACATTTCCGATTTTTTTCTTTAAATATTGAATGTCAATCATTTACTTTATTTTAAAGAGTCATCTCCAGGGATAGGAGGTGACTCTTTACAATAAGGTAAATGATTGGACTCAATCGCTTTTCATGTCAACGGCAATTACAGTAGAGATATAAGGAGAATTCCCCGTGGTATTAGGCGATGTTATGGGTCCGTACCTAAGATTTGTCTTTTTGGTCGGTCGTCGCATAAAATTACATAGAAAAACATCCTCTCTGATTTATCATCAGATTTTGTTATTTTGGGCTTAGGCACTAACAAACAACATGAGGAAAACATAATTCAAAGTTCAATGTTGATATTACCCGTAACACAATCAAAACGAGCATTTTAAATTAAATGAAAACTTAAGAAATTTCAATCGCCTTTCTAGCAGCCTTTCTGCAAAAACAGAAATCATTGCCCTCCAGGTGGAGGGTTAAAAAGGTTTTTGCGCTAGCCCCAGCTAGTCGTAGCTAGCTAGCTAGTCGTAATGATAGTTGTGCTGTACAATGATCATACATCTGCAGGCGTAAATGAACCTGCTAAAAGCCTGCATATACACTGAAGCTGACCAATAACTTAAGTTTACCAAACTACCAAGAAACAAAACGAGATAGATTTACTTTTATGAGGTAATAGCAGCGCCCCGCGGTTTCACACGCGTAAGTCCCGATCCCGTGGGAATATCGGGATTAAAAGTAGCTTCTGCGTTAATCCAGGTCTTCAGCTATCTACATACGACGTTTCATCGCAATCGGTTCAGTGGTTTTTGCGTGAAAGAGTAACAAACATTCATCCATCCACCCATCCATCCATCCAAACTTTCACATTTATAATATTAGTGGGAATTTATACAAAGTCTTGAATAAAAGATGAAATTTAGCATTTTTACGAACATTAAAAATACATGCGTAGCAGATTACGTCGAGGCTTTATTGGAAACCAAATGAGAAAGAAAATGTTTTAATATTATATGAACAATAACGTAATTGTGAATGTAGGTGTCATCAAGTTGGCGGCCCGCCATATATGTCATTACATAAGAGCGGAAAATTTAGTTTAAATGGCAAACTGCCAAAAAATATATTCCAAAAAAGAAATCCGCTTGCATGGCCCCTAGTAACTCTTTATTTGTATGGGTGATCCCTTGCGGGTATAAGTTAAAAACAGCTTTCACCGGCCGACGCGTTTGAATAAGTTTCACTGAAGTTTTATTGAAGTTGTAACCTTCGGCCCGGTTTGATATATGTACTTCTCGCATCTGTACCGAACGGGTCCCGCCGTGGCCAAAGTTAGTGCACTCGTAAATTATTCAACCCCTCTGTATACATGTACTTGTCGTAACCGACTGGTGTTCAACTCACAATGTTACGTTGTTTTATGTATTAAATATCTTCTGTCGAAAAATATACGACATAAATTTATTTGAATGTAGTAAATGTAGACTGCCGAAATGCAAAGCTTGGGCTTATGTCGTCAGTTGCCAAGCGACTTTATATACAGTAGCAAATTGCACTAAGTCTAACGACATTGCTTGCTTAGCGCTACGAGAGAGCGAGTGAACTACGAAGCTCTGCGCCCCGGTCTACGACGAGAACAGGAGTCTACGACGGCGTCGCATTAAAATAAAAGCAAAACGAGTCAGTTTAATTCTTAGAAGCGGCCCGCCCAGGTGATTTCAACACTGCAGATTTACTTTCGTCGCTCGGTTAACTTTTATTACAATTACTAAAATGTAGATCGCGTGCTTGGCATATTCTTGTTACGTTTCTTTTTAACAAATTAAGGAACGAAAAAGCCTATGACTATATTTCTTTAACACGGACATAACATGTATACGTCTGACTGTAATTCATTTATTTTATACATTTAGAATATTTTTTCAATCAAACATACTTGTAACTAATAGTACCAATCACAATACCAAATAACCCAATTTTAATGCTTTATCAACTTTTATGTTTTTATAATATTACTATCAACTCGCCCCGGTTTCGCACGGGTAGCAGAGACATCTTTTTTTATGTTATACGGGGCAAACGAGCAGACGGGTCACCTGATGGTAAATGACTACCGCCGCCCATGGGCACCCGTAACTCGAGAGTCACAAGTGCGTTGCCGCCCTTTATGGTAATGAAATCATTCATCACACACATCACCGCAGCGAAAAGCAATGAAACATTGCTTCACTGCCGGTTTTCTGTGAGGCCGTGGTATCTTCAATAATCACCAATATATTATTTCAATCGATTTACACAAAATCTTAACAAATTATGCACCTAAACCTTCTTCATGAATCACTCTATTAGTGAAAACCGCATGAAAATTCGTTCAGTAGTTTTTCAGTTTACCGCGAACAGTTTTCATAATATGTAGTGAAAATAAGATCTACCCGCCTGTTAAAATTAAATATGTGTGCTGTCGGCACCCAAACGTAACATATTTTTTAAAGACAAACTAAACAGAGACTTGTATCTGAAAGTCTCTGTTTAGTTTGTGTTCATAATTTTGTGAATATACATGTGCAAAAAACAGTTTCACAACCACTGATATAAAATATGAAAATCACTGACACATTACACATGAAAAAACAAAAGTTATTTCCACCATTTTATTTCCTCCTGTTATAAACAGTCTCACAACCACTGATATAAAATATTAAAATCACTAACTAACAGTAACTGCCAAGTTGTTCGTACCACTATTCGTACTGAAGTCACTGTTCTGAACTTATTCCTACCCTTTTTATAACCCCACTATTCATTAATATTTATCAATCGACCAATACCATTGCGTTACCGGTATAACCAGTCAAAATAATGTCTATTAACTTATTCTTATTAAATAGTGAACTGTTTTAGCATCTATTATAGTTTGTCCCTATTTTTAATAAAATAAATAAGAGTTTTTGATGTGGCGACGACACATGGTTTTAAACTTTTAAAACAAAAACGTTTGTTAACCCTAACTCACGGTCGGCGAAAGAATTGCGATAAATAGGAAAACATAAAAACTCCCTCAATGAAAAATACAACCAGAAGCAGCAGGTACCTCTAAATCCGCACTGCCTGTATACTCTTCTGATGCCTGATGGTAGAAGATTGTTCAGTGTGTTATTTTACTCCTCAGCTTTGGTCATTACACATGAAAAAACAAAAGTTATTTCCACCATTTTATTTCCTCCTGTTATAAACAGTCTCACAACCACTGATATAATATATGAAAATCACTAACTAACAGTAACTGCCAAGTTGTTCGTACCACTATTCCCACTCAAGACAATGTTCTGAACTTATTACTACCCTTTTTATAACCCCACTATTCATTAATATTTATCAATCGACCAATACCATTGCGTTACCGGGATAACCAGTCAAAATAATGTCTATTAACTTATTCTTATTAAATAGTGAACTGTTTTAGCATCTATTATAGTTTGTCCCAAATTTTAATAAAATAAATAAGAGTTTTTGATGTGGCGACGACACATGGTTTTAAAATTTTAAAACAAAAACGTTTGTTAACCCTAACTCACGGTCGGCGAAAGAATTGCGATAAATAGGAAAACATAAAAACTCCCTTAATGAAAAATACAACTAGAAGCAGCAGGTACCTCTAAATCCGCACTGCCTGTATAGAGTATACAGGCATTCATGATGCCTGACAGTAGAAGATTGTACAGTGTGTTATTTTACTCCTCAGTTTGGTCATTACACATGAAAAAACAAAAGTTATTTCCACCATTATATTTTCTCCATACATAGAATATTTTTATTTTAATCAAGTTATACTGCAGTATTTTTACAATTTTTTTGAAGTATCTTGTGATCCCTGGTTACCTATTTAATTACGTACCTTGTAAGCCTTTATACTGCACAACCCCTTTGTCCTTGCGTGATGGTACGAGGTGTGCTTTACACTGAAATAAGAAGATTTTCGTTTATGGTAGACACGAGCGTGGGAACCGACCACATGCAGTGTTCGCCTTGGCAATATTAGTACGACGCCACATAATTTTATCCAGTCTTGGTCATAAATATAGCACCTAACCCCATTATTGCTGCAAGAAAGTGAACAGTGGAGGCACGCCATGTGAAACCGCTACTTATTCGTATAAACATGAGTATGTACTACGTCTATGACTATGCCTTTTGTTAACTTGCCAACCATTGATTCCCTCGCGTAGCCTTAAAAAATAGTCTTTCATTACAGAAAGGTGTGACCATATAAGTATTTATGTAACAATCCTAAAAAAGAGAGTTAAGTATGGGTCATAAATAGATGAGTCAGTCTAATTGGAAAACATATTTAAAAAAATTTAAAATTTTCTTAAAAATAAGCGTTTTCTTACTTAAAAGTAAATTTTCAAGCAACATATTATTTTATGTAAATTTCAATTATTTGATTAATTAATTTATTTGCAGCAATGTTCACGACAGGCGAACAAATATGTATGGGAGAGCCATGCTTCGGCACGTATGGGCCAGCTCGACTGGAGTGATACCACGGCCTCACAAAAAACTGGTAGTGAAGCAATTTCATTGTTTTTCGCCGAGTGAGGTTACCGGAGGCCCTAACCCTTCCCTTCCCCCTTTCCTCTTCTCCCTCCCTCACTCCCTCTTAACCTCTTCCCCCTTCCCTACTACCTACCTTAAAGGCCGGCAACGCACTTGTGAGTCTTGAGTTGCAGGTGCCCATAGGCGGCGGTACTCACTTACCATCAGGTGACCCGTCTGCTCGTTTGCCCCTATCCCATAAAAAATAATGATAAAAAATTGGACATGTGCGAGTCTGACTCGCGCACCGAGTGTTTCGTAAGCAAACTTACTTGTATGTAGATAGTACGATTTCGGGAATCGATTTCCGAAGATTTTTACCCATCTTTTCCGAAAGACAAACTTAATTTTGCAGTTCTAAAAATACTTTCCCACACAGCTTTTTAACCGCTTAATATAAGTTTAAAAGTTAGTATAAGTTTGAAGTCATAAAAGTATTTTTTTTTATGTGATATAAAAACAAATTAACGACTTTCGGATTTTGTCCATTGCTTGTACATTCAGACCTTGCTTCTTATCAAATTTCATGATTCTAGGTCAATGGGAAGTACACTATAGGTTTCGATGTACCTGCGAAATGTTCAAATTTTTAGAAATCTAAAGCTAACGGCCATAAGGCCGTATCTTCGTTCGTCCGTAACATTATATGCATGCGGCGTTAACCTTTAATTAATTGTTACACTTATGTAAGTAATAAGTTTGTAAATAATTGTAAGGTGCAGTGTACACAATTGTTGGTTAACCATAAATAAATAAATAAATAAATCTTTTGATTGCGTTAACTTAGAAGCTTGATTTTTTTCGACTTCAAGAGACCGCTAATATAAGTATTTGATGTTAATTTCAACTTGATGCCTCCACGGGTTTCTGAGAAAAAGGGTCTTGACAGACACACGGACGTACAGACAGATATAACAACAAATTAACAACTTTCTCGTTTTTTTCCTTTACTTGTACTGTGAGACCTTGCTTCTTAGCAAATTTTAAAATTCTAGGTCAATGGGAAGGAATTTATAGGTTTTGATTTACTTGCGAAATGTTCAAATTTGGTCAAATCTAAGACTTAGATAGCCGTATCTTTTAATAGAGTTGACTTAGAAGCTTAATTTTTTACAGCTTCAAAGGACCGAAGACATAACTAACTTAGTTTTAAGTTTTATTTACTAACACAATGTTTTAGTATATATATTTAGATTTAGGTATTTATCTATGGGCCAATGCAGCCTGAAATAAATGGTTACTATTATTATTAATATTATAAATAATTGGTATTAATTTAAACTTGATGCGTCCACGGGTTCCCTAGAAAAAGAATCTTGACAGACAGACAGACGGACGGACAACATAGTGATCCTCCAAGGGTTCCTTTTTTCTTTTGAGGAACAGAACCCTAAAAACAAAAGATAATTCCCCTATGCTTATTTTGAATATATAACGATATACCGATTTATTTACCAAATTCATATTCATATTTATTCATATATATTATTTAAATGAATCGGTTTATCCTAATACACAAAAAAAAAAAATACGTGATGTGGATTTGATACACCGAGTAAATTTGCCCGCTATGGACCCAAATACCTGTGAAAAAACGATTATATAACCGCTAGCTAAAATTAATTATGTATTATATAATAATTACATACATATATATTATAATATATTATAAACATACATATTATAATAAATATAATGTAAAATGGGATCTGTTGTAAATGTCGTTAATATTTATACTATACACTCGAAACTATAGATTTAACGCAAACACACTATAAAAACGTATGTTACTTGTAAAGCTATTCTGAAACTAAATCTCAATTAATACGAGTATAAATGAATGTGAACAAATAGAGCATTCTCTAATGGCAGTTTTATTGAATAAAAAAGCAAGGTCTATGTGAATACAAAACGCATATGTGTACATTGTTTCGATGTAGTCACAACTAACAAAAGTTATTCAAGAGAGAGATACTTATGCAGACTCTAGCGACTGAATAATTGTATTATTTTGGCATAAGCACATAGGCTTTCCATATATATATTTTTTATTATACCGCTAAGGTGCTCATCACCAACCTTGTTAAAACTGTTTATTACTACACTATGCAAGTGAAATTGTATTTATCTCGTTTGATACAAGATTATATTGACATAATACTTAAAAACACGTGCATTTTAGGTATTTTTAAACGTAAACTTGTTTAATAATGCTAATCTACTACAAAACTTATTTTTGCCCCGAAATCCATCTAGCAATTTCATTTCCTAATCACCTAAAGAAAAAAAAACAAAAGTAAATCAGAAACTCGTACCAAAAAAAATAAACCTAATGGAAAATTTTATAAAATTATTTAATTATTCAAAGCGATTGAAAGAATCAAGAGTAATTAAAATGTAATTAAGGATAGCAATGGTTTCAGGTGTCCATTCTAATCTCATGTTCCAGGGAAGGCAGACGATCCCCCAACGGTTTATTCTGGATACGGCCGATGAAAATTTACATTAATTAAATTGTGTTGCCATTTTATTAGCAAGTTTTTTAATTTTTAATAAGTAATTAGATTTGATTTTATTTATGATTTCTTCAAAAGTAGATTAATATATGTATTCGTTGCTTTTTTCATGTTTTGGCACAACTTCATCTAGAAGACTTTAATAAAAAAAGCTAATAGTCCTTTGTAGTAACAGTGAATATCTATCTTTAAGACACTAATCTTGCTGAAACTGGTATTGTGCTGTCACTCCTGTGCACCCTGAGCTACCAGCGTCTATGTAGGTACACGTTAACCTAGTTGTTAGTATAGCCGAATACCAGTTTATCAATCTCTATCTCTCTCTTTTAGTACTAAAACTTAACTTACTCTAATTAGGAGTTAAAAAATGTAAAGAAGTTTTAGACAGTTCTCAGAATACTTTTTTTAATCGTCTGTTCACCAAAATAAAATTCAGTCTTATTTATTTTATGAGTGTATTAATAGCTAAGAAATAAATAGTATGAAATTATATTAGTAGTGTATAATTTGATAAATATCCTTCAAATAATTTTATGTCATCATTTAAAATGTTCAGTGGTATTTTGTTACTAACAAGCATTTTTAACACGGATTCTAGTCTGGTATATCACAGTAAACTATTGATCAAATTGATCCATTCTAATGTTGCCTGGAAGAGATTGCATTTTGCAATAAGGCCGCCCTTTGTACATAATCCTTATGACAAATGTATGTATGATAATTGTACTGTAAGACTGGTGTACAAATAAAGTATCTATCTATCTATCTAAACTATTGTCAAACAGATACGCTATTGAACATAAACTAAACGACGCAGAATTATTGAACTGCAATGATTGAATCCTTGTTGTGGTTAGGACTGAATCAATAGATGGGCGAGAATAAAACATATCTGGTGAATTAACGTAAGTAGTGCCAGGAAAAATAAAACCACATATGGCTAACTATTGAAACTACAACATTAATTTGCTTCTTTTTTGCAATATGGGAGCCAAACAATTATAAGGCTCTAAGACAATGGATACTTTAAAGTTTTACATTTTTGCATATAAAATATGAACGCCTCGTTTGACTAGAAATTAAAATGCCTTATCTATGCTAAACGGAGACTACAAAAGTCTTGATTAAAATAATTGAAATAACTATAATTGAGTTCCTGTAAAATGTATGTCTTTTCTTTTTCAAAGTATTTAAAAACACTAAGGTGGGTATAATTTTTAATTTCAGTTTCTATACTAAATTAGTTTAACAAAGCCTCCAATAGACTCATAGACTTACAACAGTAATAAATTCTAATAACGCAATTGATTTATTTTAATTATTCTTAACTATTGTCGGAAATATAATTGACTCCAGGTTCCTATTTATAAGTAAACGAAAGCCTATTTGGAACTGTTTAACATGATAAAATAGCACTTACCCTTCTAAGGGTCATTTAATGTTCGTACAGGATAATGAGCATGTTAAGGGATGTTCCTACTGAAGGACATGGACGTCACACGGAATCGGTCAACGTTATCAGGAATAAGGCTGTTTGGCGGAACGCGTGTGGGCTTTCCCACGCTCCGACCGCAGACATGCGACGTTATTAACCACTTCACGTTTTTGTTACCTGCCGAGAGATTTATTACTTTTAATTATTTTTCATTGTCCGCCACCGTTATTCGTCTTAGAGGTATCGCATTAAATTATTATGCTCATGGCTATGATTTAGTGTTCAACACTCCGTAATTTATGGCTTGGGAGCATTGTTTATTTTTTTGGATTAATTATAAACAATTAATCGTTTAGATATAATTCCTGAAACTTTTTTTTTAAAAAAAATTTTTACTATATACACTCACTCCAGTATCCCCGAAGGCGTACGCAGTAAACACCTTCATTTTACCAACTATAATTTGGTAAATGTTTACTATTGTTTAAAATATAAGCAAAAAACGAAAATAAATGACAAAGATAGAAATGATAACGAATTTAATATCAAATGATTAGTTGCAAAAGAATTCAAATATAGTTGAATCAACTAGATCACATATCAAGTAAACACAAAACAACACACGCTGCCATAAAACAAAAAAGCTGCCATCTTTTTACAAGATCACACCTAAACTATATTTATTAGCTTTTTAACAGTGTATTTTATTTTTGGGTTGAGTCATAATTCCGACACACCGCCCCACCGACTACCCCGGTACAGTGGGGGGAACTGCTCGACACGCAGAAAAAAAATGTGGGTTTTCATCAGTAGCGGTTATCGTATGACGTTGTTGTTGCTACAATAACCGCTTTTCATCAAATAGGACGCCGTAAACTAAAACTCTTTTGCCTGTACTCTGTTAACAAAAATAAAGTTGATAGAATAAGAAAAAAGAAGTGCTTTAAAAGGGCTCGCTTCGTATTATTAAAGTGAGGATACTTAGAATAGAATAGAATATTCTTTCTTGTACACTATATAAACTTACACTAGATCTTAAATTTAATGCTAGGTGCAACGGGCGGTCTTATCGCTAAAAGCGATCTCTACCAGACAACCTTTGGATGAACTTAGCTTACGTATTAAAGGCTGAAGTAGAGAAGCTAAATCAGAATGCAATACTAAGCGTATTGCATTCTCTATAATGCTTTTGAGTTGTAGGTGTGTACCCACCTCTTCTTACCTGATCGGGATGTACCGGCGTGAAAATTTAAATTAATTAAGCACCTAAAGTTGCACTAATTTGAAGAATTTTATAACTAACTTTTATAACTAACTCGTATTTTATATGACTAACAGACTAAAATGAAATGAAATATATTTTTTTGCAGAATATGGGTGTATAAACACAGACGGTAGAGTTAAAATAGTAAAAGTGCTATACCATATTCAACCGTTGCCGTGCAAAATAATTACATAATGTATATTAATTACATTATTATCATTATTAATAATTATAAAACAGGGAAAAAAAATGTAAGTTTGTAAAATGTCATATAGACTGGTCTATTACTTACACAAATGAGCAGTATTTCCATTCAACATAACAAGGACAGCCTTGCTACGTCGTATCGTAAGAGATATGTTGAGAAAATTTGTGAAATGCAAGCGTATTTTCAGTCGTTGATTTTCTGATGATCTTAAGAACCTCGCATGTATGTCATATAGGAACTCGAAACGATTCTTAAGGTAGATGCGAATGTGACTTTGTTTGTTACGCTTTCACACTTTAACTATTTAATCGATCATCATGGTATTTTACACACAATTTTTCAGGGGTAACGAATATGTCATAAAGTACTTTCCTTCCAGACAAAATTTATTGTTCCAGAAGGATGAAAAAATAACCCAAAATTAACGCGAGTGATGCCAAAGACGGGATAAATGTATTTGAAATTCATTAGATGGCAGTACTCTTGATTATACGGCAAAAACCAACCAATCCATCTAACCATACATCTTATTTGTAACTATAAAATCTAAACATCACGTCGGATTGAGTAAATTATTAAATAGTATTAAAACAAGTTATACACAATATAGGAAAGTTAAAACTGGAAAGGCTTCATCGGTATTCATCGCGGTCATTGCAGGGTTCATTAAAATGCGTCGAACAATAAATGGTGGGCCCGTGGGACCTTTTGTGAGTGCTGGAGTTTTAACCGCATTTCAATCTGTTGTTCGTTATTATTTCCCTCATTGTTCATGGTGACTCTACTGGAAGCAACGCAGTGCTCTTTTGACAGGAATACAGTTTACACGTCTCGTCTTCCAAATTACGTGTCTAGTTAGATCTCTTTGTATTATAAACTGTTATTGAGTTTTGAATATTTGAATTATTGTTTTCTAATCCTGCATATTCTAATGATTATATAGAAGCAGTTAACAAGTAACCAATTCATCTTTACACCTTGTAACCAAAATGGTCGCCAAGCTACCGTCCCAGAGGAATTTCCTCCCGCGAACACTCCGATTTTGGAATGCCGAGGTTTTCCCGAGGGTCTCTAGTATAGGGTTTTTAAACGCTTACCATCAGGCGGGCTGTATGCTTGTTTAACAACGACAACGTAAAAAAAAAATTACAAACAATAATAAAAATGTAAGTAGTAATTATTTTTAAAGGACATCAACCAAAATAGTCCCGGATATTATATAGTCGTTTTTTTGCGGTTTACTATAATATATGATATAAGCAGTACATAGTGAAAAGGTATTTTTTATCATATTCTATAATTTACTATATTTACAATTCGCTATAATAGATTATGTGAACGTGTCAAATGCGCAATAGTGAAGTGATTGTTACTATCAAAAAAATCTGTCACTTCTTGGCTAATGTCAAGTCTGTTAAATGTCTGGTTTAAGTTTTAACATTGTACAGCTCAGTACCAATACAAAGTGACGGATCTCCTTTCGCGACTTGTATAGATATTAATTGTAAAAGTCAAGACTTATTCGCGGTAATATTTGTAAGGTACTAATAAGGTAATATCTTGACTCACTGACTTGGATAAATAAAAATCTAATAATTATGTAGTAGGTATGACTTGGTACAAAATGGTCAAAACCCAAAAAATCTCAGTTGTCCCAAAATATTGTTTTAATACGTCTACATCGACACCGGAGGTAGGATTTATTAGATTACTAAAAAAGACTGGAATGTAAGACTATAAAAATAACAGTTTTTGGAACAAATGTCCTTATAGCATAATACACTTCAGACGCTCGGCAGATTAGGGCTAAACGGAAACGCCATCTTTACGCCATCTGTTGGTTGTGTACTAATTATCCTTATATTAGTTCGGGCAACTTTCACAGATGGTGCAATTTTAATTTTACGGGTTTTTACAATACTTTGATACAATTTATTGAACCATTAAATTATTTAATATATCCATCACAATAATTATCATTCAATGTCATAAACAAATAACTCCCCCCTGGTCGCTCCCAGCGCAAAGGTGCCCATAACGCTTGCTGCGTTCCCAAAGAAAGGCTATGGCCAACCTCTACACCAGTAACGATCCTGAGCGGGAGTCGAAACTCACTTCGTTCAGTCTGCGCCCTAGTTCAAGAACAAAACCATTAGCGTCATTAAATATATTTATAGATAGCGAAAGGAACTTCGTTCCAACCGGGTGCCCCAAAGACACCTCACGCGTTTTTTAGGGTTCCGTTCCTCAAAAGAGAAAAAAAAGGAGCCCTTGTAGGAGCACTTTGTTGTCCGCCTGTCTATCTGTCTGTCTATTTGTTTATCTGTCTATCTGTCTGTATGTCTGTCTGTCAAGACTCTTTTACTCAGGTACCCGTGAACGCATCAAGTTAAAATTAATACCAAATACATAAGTCTGCGCTTCCTTGAAACTGTAATAAAATCAAGCTTATTAGTCAACGCAATCACAAGATTTAGCCACTTAAGCCTTAGATTTGACCAAATTTGAACATTTCGCAGGGAAATCAAAACCTAGGGCACGCCACCATTGTAGCGGCAAGACCCATCATGGAGGACAGTCTGGAGAGGCGACATTGCTGCCTCTCTTACCGGCTGACGCAGGAGCTTTTGGGGCATGGCTGCTTCGGAAAGTACCTGTGTCGCATAGACCGAGGGCCAACGCCCGCATGCCACCATTGTGGAGGCTGTCGCGAGGACACCGCATTTTATACTTCGGTAGAATGCCCCGCGTGAGGGAATCAACGCCGTGCCCTCGTGACGGCTATCGGTGCGGGTTGCCTCTCGTTGGAGACCATGGTTTTGTCAAAGGTGGACAGTGAGAGCGCATGGGATTACGTCGCCTCATTCTGCGAGGAGGTTAGGCTAAAGTTTCGTAAGCCGTGTGGTTTTAGTCGGTTCGAGTCCGACATAACCACGTCATCGTGCAATCGGTGAAGTGGTACCCGTGGGCGTTTCCACACGTAAAAAAAAAACATATAGGGTACTTCCCATTGTCCTAGAATCAAGAAAATTGGTAAGAAGTAAGGTCTTACAGCACAAGTAAAGGAAAAAGTCTGAAAGTCGTTAATTTATTGTAATATCTGTCTGTCTGATCTGTATGTCTGTCAAGACCCTTTTCCTCAAGAACCCGTGGAGGCATCCAGTTGAAATTGACATCACTTATGTCAGCAGTCCCTTGAAGCTGTAAAAAAACAGTCAGTCGTAGGACTGCACGTCAGAAGTGAAAACATAACTTCAAAATATATTTGCATGTACATACACACACACTCATCTGTATATATATATATATATATTTATAAAATTAGGTTAAAAATAAAAACCAGACATCAGACAACCTGGATTCTGATGTTCCTAAGTGATGTTTGTAAAATTTCACCACAGACGTACAGCTTGGCACAGCAGTAGGAGGGAGCAGCATAAGTTAAAATATATTTTAATAAACTTAGATGATATTTTAGCACTTTTAAAGATGACTGTAACATATGTGTTTGAATGCTCTCGTAGGTTCTTTATTTCCTACTTTTTAAATATATGTTACATGAACTCTAAGTAATAAAGAAAAAAAACGTAAGGTGCAAACTTCCTTCGACTTGTTGGTTACAAAACTAATACTATCACTTGCTACTTGCAATGCACTTGCACTAACACTTGGTCTCTGTTGAACAAAAGGAAACTAGATAGCGTGATTGTCAATAACAAATTAACATAATTCTTTAAAAAAAAACCGACTTCAACAAAAAAACTATTCCATAAAAGACTTATATATGGTTTTCTCATGGATGCCATTGTCAAAACTGGACGAAATTGAAATGAGACCACACGGGAAGTACCAGCTTTCAAATAAAAAAAAAATCATCAAAATCGGTTTACCTAGTCGAAAGTTCTGAGGTAACAAATATAAAAAAAAAATACAGTCGAATTGAGAACCTCCTTCTTTTTTGAAGTCGGTTAAAAACCACATGTTCTTTTAACTCATAACGTTTTAAGGTAGTCTCTCGTATTAGATATGATACGTAAATGTAAAATGTTTTACCTAAACCACAGATAAGATAGTCGTTACTCCTAAACTACCTATCATAAAAAAACAAATTTTCTTTATATGTATAATTGCTAATTGATTATTATCTATATATCACTCGCTAACTTCTTACTGAATCTCACGTGAAATTTACATGGTGAATAAATTAAAGGATATATGAACTTGTTCTTGCCGGTGTAAGAGCTAATTTATGACGGGTTCAGAGCCACGGGCCCGCGACGACGACGCCCAAGCGTTGTTCCCATATCTACGGGCAAGCGGACCGCCCAACGGATTTCCATATGCGTTGTAAACGACCGTAAATTAACTACAACTATTATTATAGAACAATGTTACTCTGATATTTTATGGAAGTTTCAAAGAGGCTAATGTTTTAATCACTAAATTACACGTTACTAAAAGTGATTAATATATCAATACCACGTTGATTCTAAATCAAATTTAAAAATAAGTAAGTATAATATATATGCAGTTTGTGTGGGTAGTTAGATGTTTGACTCGATCTCCGATTAGAATCGCAGTGTCATAGCTCGAGTGTTCCAGGACCTCGTTTTCTTCTGGAGTTCTTTGTACAGGCTGAGTTATGCTACTTATTTTTTGATAACCAGATTTGATACGGATAGCTCGTCTTTAAATCCTAATCTACTCATGAAAGAGAACATGCGGCGTTTGAAAACGAGATCCTAATCAGCCCATTAGATGTGTAAATCGAAACTTAATCGTAGTAATTTATTCATAGGACACGATACTTAACTCATTAACTATTAAATCAGCACATGCTTCAATATCAATACTTTTTATAAAACAAAGTCCCCCCCGCGTCTGTCTGTCTGTTCGCGATAAACTGAAAAACTACTGAACGGATTTTCATACCGTTTTCACCAATGGACAGAGTGATTCATAAGAAAGGTATAGGTGTATAATTTGTTAACGTTTTGTTTAAATTGGTTGAAAAGTGTAAAAGTAAAAAAAAAAAAATGAATAATCAACTATTATCTCTCTATCATTCATGTGTTTGAGTTTATAGTACTAATTCCCAAGGAGGGAGCCCAGAGGAACAGTTAGTGTAACTTTAATTACTAGAATCTTTTAGGGCTCGTAAAGCCCTGTAGGTTTTATACATAGCCATAAGACTGGCAGTTGCTTTCTAAATGAGTTATAAATTAATAAATGTATGTGTTATAACAATACTCCGTTAAAAAAGATACTTAACTAAGTAATTGTACTTATAACACTTTATAAATTAAGTTTAACCTTCGAGTTTAAAGTTCGAGGAGTAATCCTATTTCAATTTATTGGGTGTCCTGAGAAATTTCAACCAAAATACTAGGTAATAAATGTTATTGAACTAACTTATTTCTTCATGGTTAAGTAAGGATGAAGAAAAAAGTGCGAGTATTCATAGGTCTATGAATTGTGCAAACTCTTTATCTATTTTGGTAATTCTGAGACGTGGTCAAATGGAGTGATCACAGCCTTTAGTCAGTTTGAACTTCACGTCCCTCCATCTGATAACAATAAAAATTGGTTATTTGTTGAACAAATTTCAATTTTGTTTTCAATTCCGAATTTTAATATTTTATTCTGGGAAGGAACTGTAATTTGCAACCAGTCCATAACGTGACAATACTCCCGAGACCGGCGCTCCTATGTTGAAATGCTGTATAAGTTTTAAACCTTGTTAATTGTGATAATGAAATCGTCTCTCGCCGTATCTTCATTCCAAGAACGCACTTGCACTAACGAATATTTTCTTAAGAATTATGTACCATTAAAATCGATCTATGGAACTATTTCTTTTAATTTTTTCATGACTATAGAATTAAGAAAATAAACAAAACAGTACGGACCTCAGATAACGCAGTAGGGAGAATATCAAAAGGATTAGGGATTTATAGGACTTTTACATTTTCCAAATTATCACAATATTATAGGATTGATTCAAATGTATGTATTCTCCACCAGTTTAGTGTAAATATCAGTATTTTAGCTTAATATTTGCCTAATTAAACCCGAATGTGTATAACCTTTTTTTTCTGTCTTTTGTCTCTAAAATCGGTCACTAAGTTATAGACAACGTAAAATTTATTGGTAATAAAAGGGCTATTATTCTGTAAATTTAACTATTTTTAAAGAAGTATGGATATGACGATGATGATATACTTTTCTCTGGTTCTGTGTGCTTGTTTTTAATAATGTGGTGAAAGTAAGTCAACAAAACTAACCAAAAAAAACTTACAAATGAACAACCAACCTGAGAAATCAGTCAGTGATTTCAAATCAGCAGTAAGTCCTTGTTTCCCATATGTATGAAATAAAGATATAATGTAACTAACTAGTGGATTTTCCGAAGCGACTGCTGGCTGGCAACATATGGGTTAAGATATTCGAGTGAGCTCAGACACGGCCCATTCAAAAGGCGCTCTAAACGGAAGGATACGAGCCGTAAAATAGGATTTCATGCATGCGTTGCTTTGTGTGAACAAATATGTACGGTTGACAACGCACGACCTTTGCCAATAACCCCAGTGAATAAAAAAATGATTTTACATATTCCGCGTATATTTCAAAAAGTTGAACTTTTTACATTACCGTTATGGATTAAACGGAGTTGTGTAGTGTGCTTCGAATTATTTTTAACTTTATTTACGAAGTTACTTTTGCGTGCGTCGGTTCTGTGGATTTTGTATGAGCTATGACATGAAAACATAACTCAGCAACACAGCGGTGTAATTATTTTAGTGAAAGCTTGTTTGTACTTTCTGTGTTAGTATTAATTGCATTTTTTAATAACAGAGAGCTGTAAGCACGTTTATAATATCGTTTATTCAAATTAAAATTCTTGCTTAGTAGTTTGAATATTATGGGTATAAAATGTAAAAACCGTCTCAATCAGGGAAGTATTCTACTCCATATAGGTCTGCAGCCGAAATAATCTGAGAGAGTATTCTTAGGGAGTGTCGTAGTAAATTTTTTTTAAACAACTGAATAGCCAAGCTAGCACAGGGTCCACCTGCTGATAAGCATTCAGAAACATTCAGAAAACCAGTGGTGACACCACTGCATCTGCTCTGTTTACCAACACATAAGCAACACTACGCTTGTGGTACTGTTTAACCGCCGACTTCTGTAGAATGGAGATGTTCCCTCCAATTCCTGGTGTTCTAGCATCCTCCAAGCAAAGAATTGTCCTTGAATTTGCCCGCAGTTACACTCGCGTTATTGCGTTAATGTAGATTTTGTCAATGGGTTCAGGTATCCCCCAGGAGCAATAGGTTTTTCGATGCAAGGAACCCTATATCGTTTTTTGTACTCTTGACTACGTGTAGGGATATTAAATTTTTGGTTTGATTAGTTGAGTAGTTAAGACGTGCAAGTGTAACAAACAAAACAACGAACTCACATTCGCATCTATAGTTTTAGTTAGGAGTAACAGGCACTAACAGTTGTATAACTATTTTATTTTAAACTTTTTCAGATTATGATTAGTAGGATATAGTGGTTAATAAGGCACAATCAAAGAAACGAAAGAACTTGGACTTGTTGATACAAACGTCCAAACGGTCTCGTGTCCGCTTAAGTTACTGCTTGTAAGTAAGCGGATACGAGACCGTTTCTTTGATTGTGCCCTATTAACCACTATATCCTACTAATACTATAAAATGCAAACGTTTATATAGAATTGAAAGGATTTAAATTAATTTTGGCACACAAAAAGTTTATATTCGGGATTAACACATGCTACTTTTTATCCCGGAAATTGTTTGACGCAGGTGAATCCGCAGGGCATAGGTAGTAAGTAATAAATCACAAATAGGAGTTTGGATTCTTTCCAATACTGTATCTATTCGTATTAACAGTTAATTTATCAATAATCATGCAAACATTGTGCTCGTATACATCATAAAATTAGGTATAGAGGTTCAAATGTCTGGTATCGCAAAGATTAAGTCGACACTTGAACACAATTCTAAGATGTAAAAAAACATTATGCATTTAAGTGACAATGTACAGTTATTTTATTCGGTTTCAGTGACCTTCCATTGTAGATTCATACACAGAGTAGTATTCTCAGAGCAATCAGCAACACATACGTGAGTCTGTGCGTCCCGAGAGCTCCATTGCACAAGTCGTTTTGAATATTGCATTTAGAGCTACTATCTCTACGACTTTTAGCATCGCTCTCTGCTTACGCTTTTAAACCGACCTTTTTGTGACAATGACTCGATTGAGACAAAGTAAAATAGAAACTCCACCAGCTCGTGCCCGCTTTGCTTCGTTTGATTTACTTTGCTTCCGAAATAGTTAACTGTATGTGCTTGCACTTGAACGGAATACACAAAATCTAATTTCTTACAAAATTTAATAACCTAATAATAATAGTACCAAATACACGCTCAATATCATAATGTGTTCCTTTAAAACAAATGGATGGATGTTACTAAAGTTTCCTTATTTTTTACTTTTATCTGCATTTCATTGTGTATTTTATTTGCATAGACAAAAGATAATGTATGGCTTCTGTAAACTCTTCTCTAAATGTTGTTGTGGCATTTTTGCTTGATCTTTAACCTACAAGTATTTTGTTTTTGCCTTTAAAAAAACAAATTTAAACTATATGGGATGTATTAGAACAAATAACACTTACTTAAATCACTGAAAGGGCATGACTATAGCATGCTGATACAATAATTTTTTTTTTGGAAATAACTGTAAATTTACATGTTATGACCTTTTGGATTTCCGGGTACTTTTGCCTTCATTTTTCATAAAAAAAAGGTGAGGACGTCTAAAGTTAAAGATTTTAAATTGTACGTATTTTTTATATTTTGGAACTATTCATTCGGTTATTGAGAAAATCCATAAAAATTAACTTTAAATTAAAACTAACATTAAATTTCGAAGTTAGTTTTTATGGATTTTTTGAGTAATAGAATGAAAAATTCTTAAAAAAAATATGTACTATTTAAAATCTTTAACTTTACTTTTATGAAAAACGGAGGCGAATATACCTGGAAATTTAAACAGTCATAACTTGAAAACGGATAGTTTTTTTTTTTCAAAAATTGTTATTGTAGTTGCATGCTAGACTCATGCCCTTTCAGTGATTCCTGTAAGTGTTCATCTTTCAAAAACACCCTGTATAAGTTCGCCATATGCAATGTATTTGCGGAAAGCGTAAATAAATTAATTATTAATATTTACAATATTACGTACAGGACAATTCCTTTTATTCCTTCTATACTTTCTCTTCTCCTCACCATTTTTTTCTTTTTGTACGTAGTCCAGGTCATTTCACCGCCTCTTGCATTCCCTTTTACGAGGTATGCTAACAATTTTTGGGAGACATTATTGAGTTTATTTTATAAACGGATTGTTTCTGATCCAGTCGGTAACTTTGATGCCCAAAATACTCTATTGCATTACACTTTGGCAGGCTGCGAGCGTGGACATTTGCTGAAGAGTCAAAGATTATATTTGGGAACCATAGATGAGCACGAGAAAGATGCTCACGACTATTAGTTTCTTATTATACATATACAGAAAGAATAATGAAGAGGAGTTTAATAACTTTTGTCTAGCCTAAATAAATAATTGTTGGGTCTAAGTAAAGATATTTATCGACGTATGCTACCTACATACCTCCAATCTCCGCAAGTCCCTATGGTCCTGGCTTGCGAAGTTACTAAACATAATTATGAATAATTAAAAAAATAACATCGTACTAATTTTCGTAATAATGTTATAGATATGTATTTCTTGCTTTGATTTGATTTTATACTAAATACTAACAGTTAACGGTGTTTGATTATATTTGAACTTATGTTGTGTATTTTCTTTTTGTATAAGCTATCCTCAAATTAACACAAATTTAAAATAAGACTTACTTTCATTTAATTATAATTAACAGTTTGAAACAGAGCGAAAGACAAGCGGCCGCGCCATTCCGCACACGGACGAAAACTCCCACGTATAATCCATGAATTGAATTAGTCATATTATTAACTAGCTATTGCCCTCGGCTTCGTTCGTGCTAGACCGTCTAAAAGTATTTTTCTATTTCTTGCTTTCTACTTTTTTTTTCTGGATGAAATTTATGTCCCTTTTTGTACCCCTGACATCGTGTACGCCAAACATTATGTTTTTTTTTTTTTGGCATTTATCTAATAAGGTCATGTCAGCCCCATAAACATTATGATGGATTGAGTAGTTGAGGCAAAACAAACAAACTCATATTCGCATTTATAATATTAGTCAAGATTATGATCTTTAAAAGTGCTATTTAGTCGTGTACCTAAAGAGGAGCAGGAATATGCCAAATAAGGTTTATACATTAGTATAGTTAATTCATAGTCTGTATTACCATAAATTTCAGAAACGCTAACCGAAAATTAATTCTGGGCCACGACAACAGCAAAGCAACAATAATGAAAGGTATTGTCAAGAGCATTGACATTTCATCTCGCAGTAGACATTGTTTGAATTTCGATTGCAAACAGTTGTAATCTAAGTTACTGGTCGGATTGTGGAGAACTTAGACAGAACTATAGAGCTAAGCGTATCCATTTAACTAATGCACTGTCCGACTATTGGTCTTGGTGCAAACGAGGCACTTTGTTCCACTGAGTAACATATTAGCTACGTTACTTACTCAACAGTACTTGGACTTTCCAGTGTTTACAATGTCTGCTACGGACTCTTCACCGCCGACTTCCGTATCAGGATTTCACTTGCCAAGGTAATAATAATTACCTTTACTAATTAGAAATTTAAAGCCAAATCACTTACATCGTTAATTCTTTAAGTTAAGAAAAAGGATAGAAATGCCATATTATCAGGTAGAGCCAGACGTGTTTATGACAATACACAAAATGATTTTGCAATCTCAATGATTTCTACAAAGCGCGAAAGAACCGAGTTAACGTTGTTGAAAATAAAATGAAAATATAATTCAAGGTGAATTATATTTTCATTTTATTTTCAACAACGTTAAAATACTTAGTTAATTTGAATACATGTATGAATATATTATGTATCATTGATATTATTAGATTTATAAATTTATATTTCGGCTGCCAGTTTATATCAATTTGTAGATCAAAGTATATATACGAGTATAGTGATACGTAGATATTGTGCGACTCGAGATTTAGTCAGCTAAAAGCTGATAGATATGACAAAGTAATCAAAAGATAACCTTTTTAAAATATTATGAACTTTTTTTGTGTGTTGTAAAGGCAATGTAATACATTTTGACTAAAATAAAGCAACATGAAATTCGTTAGGAAAATCAATATTTTGCATTTTTTTAAAAACAAGAGCTCATAATTTGAACTCCAGCTGTATTCACTTAAGGTGTAGGTGTATTACTTAAATTCACATAATGAGCTTCTTGTTAGTAGTTTGAGTGAAATGTTGAGGAGACAAGTAAAATTAACTAAAAACTTTTTATTTAAAATTACCTGTTAATGAAAGTGAGGACACATACGTGATGTTTGTACGTATGTTTGTACAAGTGGTTACAACTCGATATATTATTAAATAATAGTGTAACTGGCCGTGGTCACAGGCTGACTGTCAGCCTATGACCACGGCCAGTGCAACCTGGTCGAAACGTCAGGCAATTCAGAGGTATGTAATACCTTTTCGTGATCGCGTTAATTCCCGTATAAATACATAATTATATCATGGAACGCGAAAGTTTAAAAGTTAGTATAAATAATAGTGATTAAAATTAAATTAATATTTCTAACATTTGATGACCATCGAAAATTTTGTAATAAAAGTATTTATTATTTACTCTAAGTATATTTAATACTAGAATGGGTACGAAATAATTTAGTAAGAACGATGTTAATTGTTGGGAATCAGCAATAAAAAAGTGTAGGCATTGTTAAAATACAAACTACGCTTTATTGAAGTTATTAACTTGCTCATTTGTTAGCCCATGTTATACCGAGAATAAAAAATATTCTGCATTTTCATGAAAATGTAGATATATATTTCAAAAAAAAAACAAAAGCTTTCACCGGAAATTTACCGCACATGAGCTTTTTCAAATGTTTACCTACCAAATACAATTATCGAATTTCCCGTTAAAGCAATTTAGGCATGTACATGTGTAGTTTGAATGCGGCTCTGGCAACGTTATTAGTTCCAATTACCGTGGTAACCTCAGCACATGTATGGGCAATTAAATGGAGTGATACCTTACTTCCATTAGTACCCTGTGTGTGTTGTTTACATCAATTAACAGCCATGTTAATTTTAATGCTCGCATCTGTTGCCCGCTTTGTGTAGCGTGCCTTCACTGACTCGACGACTTACAATTAAACACTGTTAACTGTCACACAATTTATCTCTTGTTTGTAATTCACAATTCATTTGCGTTAATAATAATTATTCATGCTCATTTCATTAGTAAATGACGGTCGAGGATACAATTGGCCTAAAATAACAAATATCTGAATTGTAAAACTTAAAATTTAAATCACAATGGAGAAGGGTGTATATTAACAGAATTAACCAGCATTTATCGTAGGCGTAAGAAATCAGTGTACTTCTGAGCCAAAGGTAATGGGTTCGATAACCACCCAGGATAAATAAAAAATATTTGTTCTGTGTCTGGGTGTAATTTATTTAGAAATATATAAGTATGTTTATCAGTAGTCTAGTTATCATAGTACAGGCTCTGCCTAGTTTGGGATCAATCAATGGCCGTGTGTGAGATGTGTCAAGTTATTATTGTTATTCTAGAATTCACAGGTCAGGGTTTAACAGACAACATCAAATATACGATTTATATAGAAAATCAAAGAGAAATATAATATTTAGATGTAATATAAAAATCTCTCTTATCGACTACAGCTTAAACATTTGAAATCAATTATGAATACAATACCGAGAAATCCGAAGCGTAGCGAGTATCTTCTCAGCGGCTTAACCGATTTGAATACAATAGAAAACATGAGTAAAGGAACAAGACAACATAACAACCTACCTGTGCATCGCGTAACTAAAACCAATCATAAGCACACAGGGACGTTTCACAATATTCCTGTGACAAGAAATACGTAATTATTCTAAAAATAATTTTAACTGAGGCCATGAAGGAAATATGGTTTAAATAAAAACTTGAGGTAAATCCCATTACAAAATCATAAATAAAAGCTTTCACCGATATATCTTCAGGTTGTATAAAAGTGCGGTATGAACGTTAAGCTGGAATGCAATGCCACAGGTCGTCGTTTTTACGCTCCCTTTAATGTTATTTCCTCGTTTATGACACCATAAAGACGATACTGGCCACTACGCGTAATGAAATCTTTTGTTCACTGTTCAATACCTTCTAGACTGAAAACTCTAAGAAAAAAAGCCCCGACAAAACCTTTTGGAATATTATATCAATATTTATTTAGTATAAGTACGTTATTGCACGAGCTGGAGTCTGAACAACATATATTTATGTATGTTCATGTATTTTATGGAAACGGGCTTAAAGTAATTTAATGTTTGATTAAAAAAATATCAATTTCTTAAAGTAATTCTGTTAGTATCGCGGGGATTTCAAAAGATATAATACAAAGACATAAATACTTCATCTAGCGAAAATGAGCTGAACTACGAAATAACTACTAATCCTGCATCGCACCATGAGAGTTCTCGAGCCGATTAGTATATATACAACTTCCCAACATCAATAGTTGCCATGCATGATCACCTAGCGTGGTCGGAGGATCCTCCCTTTGTGTTTGGAGGAACATAACACCCGTTCCTCCACAAGCCTATTGCCGTCAACCGGTAACTTTGGGAATTAAAGATGGGAAAACATACAGGCACTCAGATTGAAACTAATTATTTTCAAATCTATTTCTAAATAAATAAATAGTTCTCTTATAATTATGGGGATAACTATTACACTCGACGCAGTGACAATTGGAAAGGCGACCGTCGAACCAGCTAACCAGACACTATTACAGCGGATTTCTTTTCCTACTGTTAAGATTATGTCCTGTAAGGTAAGGACGTTACTGGTCTAGGACAGTTTTTATTATTATTTTAATTAAATTAACTGTAATGAATGTGTGTATATAGTTTGGTAAGTTTATGTAATTTAAGTTTATCTATTTTATTCTTTCATCTGTTTCATTCTTCTGTTTAGCTCTGCATTCGTGTAGTGTCGCGGCACGATGTCTTTAGGTTTTCAATCACTAAATAGTGCATGTGATATCATAGAACCAGTTGAAAGTAGTTAGTATATGTGAATATGTACAGCTGTGATTTATACAGTTATGAATACAAACAAATTATTCTCGTGACTGGTGAAACAAGTCAGTAAGTTTACCTGGAAAGCATATTTTGAAATGTTCGTCACTGTATCCACACTACCAAGTTAACTTTGAATGACGCCTTTATTTCTTTACAAAAGTAAGGTTCAACCTTTTCAATGCAAACACCATCCACAGGTGACAAATGAAAACGTGCCCTACAACGTGTATACATATATAATGCTTGAAGGTAAATTTCATGAAGACCTGACACAACGACATTAATTCCCATTAGGGAATTAATGTCGTTGTGTCAGGTCTTCATGAAATTTAGTGGATCCACATTAGTGGATGCTTTATTTCAATATTCTAAAAAACTAATAGATATTAATATTTAGTTAGCACCTTATTGATTATTGAATAAGGGCTAAATTGTCGAGCGCGTATAATTCAAACTTATGGCCCTTATACGTATGAAAACAATAATACCGCTATGGGCCCTGGAACAAGTATCGTCACAACACTTTCACGAACAGCAAGACGCGACGCGACGCGACGAACAAAGCAACAACGTTCAACCCAAACCCTTATGGATATATATTTATTGTATTCGAATTATCACGATCATATACGATCAGCGTAGAAGCATGCTGCCAACTGATTTCTACTGTCGTGTTTATAAGGAGAATACTGTTTAAGATACCCTATAAAACCATAATTTGTTATAGAAAACGTCAAATGTTTCGAAAGAAAATTCCAAATAAACTCGTCACGACAATTCTTTTAGTGTTTCTGCTGTCCGGTTATAGAATGCCTTACCGCATTCAATACGCGAAAGCCCTTCTCTAAGCGCGTTCAAGCGAAGAACTAGGCAATATTTTCTGTCTCAACAATAAATCAGACTTATAATATGTATAAGTATTACGTATACTTATATATATTTGTATGTATTTATATGTTTAATATATATTACTTTATAAATATGTGTAAATATAGGTATTTATATTTCATAATGAGTCGGTATCTATAGGAGATGATATTTATTTTATCCAAGTTATATTGCTATTTCTAATTAGTTTAACGGACACATGACCTCTACTTTGCCTCTACTCACCCCATGGTTTGCTGGAAGAAAAGTCAGGTTCGGGTTAAGCTCGCCTTTGTACATACCATTTCCTTGATTTTAAGATATATAATCTACTTTTAGTGTACAATAAAAAAAAAAAAATAATAAAGAAAAATCCATTTTATTTTACATTTACTCGTCTATATTTTAATCTGGAGAGAGTGTATGATGCCTTGTTTGCCATATATTCCGATAGGAACAAAGAAGCGGAGTCAAGAAATATGGCAAATTCATTAGGTGTTGTCAAAAATTAAGTCGTTTGAATTCATCTACTTTCTGCTTATTTGATTTGAAATTTTAAGCAAGATAAATATAACAAAGCTCTTCAAAAGTCAGACGTCGTAACATAACGTCATAACATCATACATTGATTATTTAAATTATAATTTAAACATTATACTTCCCATCCAAAGGGTCTTAAAATCAAACAGTTGTTTATTTTTGTGTAATGAATATTGAAAGTAACATGTTAATCTGAATACCACCAGCTCCAGAGTATTGACAAAAAAAAAAAATTGTACAGCGGAGAAAAATATGTTTGAATTTTCATGTAATGTTGTATTCAAATTTCGATCAGAACGTAACTATACTGTCACCGGAGAGATCTTTTGTCGTTGCCTTTTGTCAATTGAGCTGCCACTCGGGTGGGACATTAATAAAGGCTCAGAAGTTGGTAAACAGTGAACTTAATCTATAAAGGTAGGCAAAAGTGAGTAACCAGGTACAGATATCACTCATTTTGTTATACTCATCACTAAAAAGCGTTTGATTCTTTGTTATGCTGCTAACAATTAATGAAATGAAGCACTGACACTCTCTTCTGATATTTTGTACCGACTGTAGCCAAGCCAAAAAAGAGGGTTTCAACCTGTATGTATGTCCGTCCCTATATACCTTCATAACTACTAATATGAAGCGATTTTGATGAAGGATATTTCGTTAGATTTGTCTTTATTGCGCAAGTGTCACTAAGTATCTTAAATTTATAAAATTGAAAGTGGTGAATTTTTTGACGCCAAATGTATGCTTTAATATTTTTTTCCTCCGGACTTATCGAATGGGGTATTAACAATGAAGTGTTAGAAAAGGTGATTACAAAAATACATACAACTTATATGTTTACTAATTAGTATTTTAAATGCAGTCGGATTTTTTGCATCACTTCATGATTTCTTGTTTACTTTTCAGTTTATTAAAGAACTTTTTTTTTAGTTTTTCTGTAACTGAAAGTGTGTATGGACTTGTGTTATAGTCTAGTCTTGATTTGTTAATATTTTTCTTTTAATATATTTTATAGAAGGTAAACACATGTAGGCACATAGAGGCTTTTAAACAAATATCGACTTTTTAACAAGATAATTAAACACGAGTTCATTAATACACATTCACAATAACGTATTACACGTCATATAAACTAACCAGTCTATTCACCGTTTATAGGTTACCAATAAACACACAGATACACAACTATTTGTGTTCTCCGCATCGCATTCCGTACATATATAGGTGCTATCATACACGTCGTCTTTGCTCTACGCCCGCATACACCCAGTAATCTAACATTCACTACGCCTCTGCTGATAGTTCGACTAAGTAGCTAGTAGTAGCTACCTCCTCTCACCTATTATTTACCGGTAAGTTACTTAGTAGGATTACCTAACACTCAAACCGCTGTATTGCATATTGATATTCAATTAATGGTAAGACTCAATCAGTGAATAATCTCTTGCGTTTAGATACCAACGCTCCTAGTTTAAATTTCCATCAAGAGACTGATACAAGTTTTTTGAATGTAAAAACATAAATGTAAGAATTTCAATAATAAGTTGTCTTTAGTAAAATGTAAATAGGAAAAGGAATAAAACAAATTACTAAAAAATACAGAAGGTAAGGAAATAGAGGAATTCTAATAAAAATTAAGTACTGTTTAACGGTAGTCTTCTGTAGGGTACAAAAGACTATCGTTACGCAGTAGGTACTATCAGGTTAGTGCTGTTTTCAAGTGGCTGTTCTTAGTCCTGCGGGGGATTAAAGGCAACTCGAAGTGATATTACTACTGTTGCGAGCGTTAATAAGCACCCCTAACCACTTACTATCATGTTGCTTGTTTGCCAACGTAGTTTAAAAACTCAGTGTAAACAAGAAAATCAGTGTACAAAATCTCCCTTTTGTTCGTTTACCACCTGTTCATCTTGGAATATTCAGTTTTATGTAATACAAAATGTGAAACATCATTAGATGTAAATTAATACAATCATAATGGTTGTCAAGTATTATACGACGCCCCGGAGGCAGTGGTAATGTAACAAGGTTACGAATTTGTTATCCTCTCGAGAGTTTACCCACTGGTTCATCCCGACCCGCTTCATCCATGGAGGTTCTTAATAATATTTCTTCATGTTATTTCCCACTTGAGAATATGGAGCTCAGTTAGATTTGTTAACTTACATTTAGCTTGTCTACACATGTTTTCTTTATCCGGGGTATAAAATAGGTATACAAAGGGTTTTCTTGGTGTGGAAATATGTCATGAAAATTGAGATTATATTTTCGTCTCACAATAGCGAATCTCAAGACATTTTAGAAATTGACACGTCTCTTTAAAAATGCAGGAATTATTTTTGAAGATTATTTATTTTTGTTTTTCAGAGGAAGTATGTTTTGTCAGACGCACGACAATTAATAAAATTTTGGAAGAAACAAATATTTTTTTATTTATAATAATTAACTAGCAACCCGCCCCGGCTTCGCACGGGTGCAAATTATACACCTAAACCTTCCTCATGAATCACTCTGTCTATTAGTGAAAATCGCATAAAAATCCGTTCATTAGTTTTTCAGTTTATCGCGAACAGACAGACAGACGCGGCGGGGGACTTTGTTTTATAATATGTAGTGATAACTGACAGCGAAGAGAATCGTTACTACATTATGTGAAAATAACAAACTTTAATAAATTCTTACGGTTCATTAACCAAATTTTTACAACCCAACAGTTTTAACTGATTAAAGGTCATCACACATTATAACGGCACTGCAACGGCCCAGCTGCCGTCGATCAAGTGAAAATTCAGTTACATCATCTTACTACGTATCAAAAAAGCAAGTTAAATAAAAACCGTATCGTTCCGTACGGTCATTGGAATCGTATTTGTACAGGTTTGAATTCCACCAAAAACACTACCACTGTAAACACATTCGTAAAAGAAGTATTTACCTACCTTATGTAACTGTTTTATTACTAGCCTTAATAAAACCAAAAAAAAAGTTAAATGAATAACATGAATCGCTTCGAAATGGTAAACATTTTATAAAAAACTTGTTACGAGATCGTCTTTTGCTGGGTTATTCCCGTTGCCTAAGTTTCCGCAAATACTTGATAGGTCCTGGTATCAATTCCCCAATCAAGCAGGGTTACAAATTATCTAATAGGTTTTTCTGTTCAGTAATTCGGTGTAGCACCACGGAGTACGCTAGAGTACCCGATACACAACAATAGGCTTGCTTATATAAGTATGTTTTTAATAGATACTAGATACCTTTGAATTGGTAATGTTTCGACCAGGTTGCACTGGCCTTGGTCACAGACTGACTGTCAGTATTACAATGGAACGCGAAAGTTAAAAAAATTGCATATGCTTGCTTGATTATTGTAAGCCCGTCATACTAGAAGGGGCTTAAAGTAAAGCTTTCAAACCCCATTAAATGAAAGCTGAAATCAATATAATATATTATATGTAACCTACCCATAACTTTCAGTGAGCAATTGTCGATAGCGATCTATTTTTAAATATATATTCCGACAACACACGTGGAATTGGAAAGTCGTTTTAAAGAATTCAGCGTGTATCGATACAAAGTCAGAGGTGACATCGTTGAACACGTATCTCCGCTAATCCTATACCCGCTCCGAAGAAAAGTGTTGACACACTTCTATTCTAAAGCTACAAAATGTCTCACAAAACTCCGCTGAAGACAAGTAATTTTCTTTAATTGGAAAACTAGAACTGTATACAAAAGACTCATTTAAAAGGTACTATGAAATTCTTGTAACCACTCATCATACGAAAATATTTCAAAGTAGTGCATTTTGGAAGTTCTTAAGTATCGCAATTTTGGGAGATTTAAAAAGAAGACCTCCCAAAATTGTGATTGGCTTTCTTTTGTGAATTAATAAATAACGACATTAAAATTACTTAAAATTATATACTTGATTTTGAAGGTAAAGAGATTGTTGTATTTCACTTATCTGTTAAATTTGAGATTATATATGTACAGCAAACTTTACGAGAACGACAAACCTATAAATTACTCCACGCTATCTAAACGTATGGGGCGAACTTTGTCAGTTCTGCTTCTGCTTGATAAGCATATTTTAGCTAGATTAAAATATAAGGCTATAAGCTCTTTGGTAAACTGTACGCCAAGATCTGGATAGTACCAACGCAAAATGGTCCACTCAAACTGAACCCGAGCAACTAGTGAGATGATGTGATATTAAGCATATTGTTCTATGCTGCATCATCACACGGCTACAAAACAGGCCAGATCTTTCCCTGAACTTTTTGTATAGTTCTGAATTGAGTTTCCATATTTTAAGCATTATAGAGATGATTTAATTATACGACGGCATAATATGTAACTATGATGCGGTTAAATCATTTGTCCACAAAAAACGCGTTTTTTTGTGGACAACCGACTAAAACCACACGGTGTGCCGTACTGCGCTTAAAATAGGAAGGATTCGGTAACAGCTTTTATTAAGACATTCGGATCCTTCCTAGCACCTACCCGCAAAACCCCTCAATTAGGCGACGTCCAGGCACACGCGGACTCCGCCACCTAGCCGGTGGCTAGCCGCGGAGGGGAAAAGCCTTCCCGTCCACCCGCGGCCACAGTCGCCCCCTTAGTGCTCCCACCACCACCACCGCTGAAAAGGGTGCCTCCGCGGCTCGCCGGTGGCGAATTAGGTCCAAGTGGAGACCGTCCTTCCAGGCCCTTTCCACCGCCTCCGATGTGACTGCGGTAAAACTTTTTTTCGCTTCCGGCCATGGAGCGGCTGAGCGAGAGATCCCATCCCATGAGGGCCCGACGCTGTGCTGCCCAAGCGGAGCAAACCGACATGAAATGAAATAAAAATGAAATTCAATTCCAAGGGTACAATGCAGGAATTAAAATTACAGTCTAATCCTCTTGAGGACACCATAACGAGATTTTTCATTGGCATTAAAGCGATGCATTCTAAATAAAAAATATATCTGAATAAACCTAAATGCTTCAAGTTATATTTCAGCTGGTAAATAAAGTTATCTAAACTCATTGGGACGAGCAGTATAGTCAGCAACACGTGAGTGACAACTAATAGGGTTGGAGACTGCTGTTAAAAAAAATGTAACACTCCTCAGGAAGTTAGGTGTTATATATATGACTTCGAAATACTTGATTTATTATTATTTACAAATTTGTTATTATCTTTAGTTGTGAAACCAACCATTAAAATTAAATGATTTGACAACAGGTGGGTATGACGTCATACATGTTTCATTATTATTTCATACATGTTTCTACACAACGTATCGTTTTGACGTTTAATAAAAAGGAATTGCAATGTCAGAAGAAATGTAAAAGAAAAAACCTAAAAATATTTGCAGCAAATAATTCATAATGGATAATTGTGCAAAAAGTGCACAGAAAGGAGGAAAACTTATTGTATGGCAACACTTTTGGCAGGAGGAAGTTTGCCACGCCAGCATTTCACACGGCGACTTGCAAGTATTGTACAATTTCTAACTCGACTTCCTCTTGTGTATTATGTACGTTCTTCACTTGCTATGTACGAATGATAAAAACGTGCGACGAATCCGAATGTACGATCAAGTTTAGACGTTAAAGTGTATGTGAGGATATCGATATGAATGTTTTTCATATTTTATTCCGTTATCTTTTATTGAATAAAGACCAGCTAGAAATTTTGTTTAACAACTTTCCTGTAAATTATTCAATTCTGTTATCGGTGTCTACGTTAGAAGCGGAAAATGAAATAAAACATTGATATATTCCATACTTGCTTTTAGCATCTAGGGTCACCCCCGTGGGAATCGTTTATGACGATAAAAAGTATTCTATCTGTTAATTTATCCAAATCATAAACTATCAGTCTGCAAAATTTTATCCACATTCGTTCAGCCGTTTTTATGTGAAAACGTCCATCCATCCTCACAAACTTTCGCTTTATAATGTTAGTAAGATTTAAAAATATTGAATCCGAAATTTAGACATCAGAGTCATAAGTCATAAATAATTTATTTCATAACAATATACATTGTGTTGAAAATTGGTACACGAATTAAATTTTAAATATTGCATTACAATAAATTAAAGTATTATATTACATTAAATTAAAATATTACATTATACTATAAAATACAAAAAAAATATATAATGACTAAATTAGGTCATCAGTCATTAGCTTAACCACCTTAGGAAGAGGCCTGCGGACGGCGAACTTTTTGGGGAAGTCGTCGTCCGAACAGATACAGGCCCGAGAGGCGGCGCGCAGTGTTCCGCCCGCACTCTCAGAGAAGTGCGGCCGACGGGTGATGGTCGCACCGAGTGACGGGACACGTCTAGGGTGAGACGTTTCAATGCCTATCGGGGGTTGCGGAAGAATGCATTGGCGATTCTCGCTCCCCTGATCATAGGCAAGTAGCGGAACACCGGGGTGGTTTTTAGTCGGTAAGAGTTCAGCACACCCCTTCGCCCCCCCCCAAGGGCGGAGGACATCCATGAGGATTTTCCACCTCGACACCAAAAAAAAAATACAGATTATTTATCATTATGTCCCCTGTTTGTCATTTATAAATTAATTAATATTATTATTAGACACAGAGAAGAAAACCCACAAAAATATTAAACTCTTGGACAGCTAGGTGATAACTGAAACCAACCTTATGTTTTATCAAAGCATTTAATTCTGGTAATAAAGCCTATACCTGAATTGAAGCGGTATGTTCGGTCCGAGCTTTCAATTAATTTTGTGGGTTCTAGTTGATAGTTATTACTAAGTAATTAGTTATTATTGCGTAATGTACTCAAAAAGTAGATAATTGTATAAACTCTATTGTATACTACATAGGAAACACTGAAAGTTCTGTGCTCCTGGCCTAATGTTTGAATTTCGAATGTTATATTTTTTAAACATAAGAAACTCAATCATTGATAAACAAAAAAACTGTAAATATCTTTACAAGTAAATTGTTTTCTTAATGAGTTACGCAAAACTTTCAGTGTACCCCACGTATACTGCTATTGTGTTAAAATAAAGGTAAGGATTTCTTTACATTTACTGTGTGCCTAATTGCTTATTATGTACACACAGCGATCTCGTGCTGTGTATAATATATACTATACAATTCAATAAATCAATATTTTATTATTTTTCATAATACTTATTTTAATAATTACAAATTACATTAAAATATTGTCAAACACTTAGACTATGATGTGTGAACACGTTTTTATATGTGGAAAATAATTTGATTTGGAATATAATATCTTGTATTTCCTTTGAAATACGATTGATATCTATATCTTATAAATTTTATTCACAGAATAAAACAACATTTAGAGTGGCAAATAAGCTCACAATTAATTCGCAGTCTGTAACGAGGTTTAAGCTGACTATATCGTTTGTAAGGAATTTTGTTCCTCAAAAGGAAAAACACAATCTTTAAGTCATTTCCTTGTCATTGTCAGGCTGTTTGTATGTCGCAACTTTTTGCTCAAGACTACGTTAAATTGAAAGTATATAAAATACTTTGGTCTACGAGCCCTTGGACAAAATCAAGCTTTAATGGTATAATTATGTGTATATATGGGAATTAACGAGATCACGAAATAAGTATTACATACCTCTGAATAACCCGATCTTTCAACGTTTCGAACAGGTTGCACTGGTCGTGATCACAGATGGCCTGTGACCATGGCCAATGCAGCCTGATCGAAGTATCAGACAATTCGGAGGGACATATTTAATTATATCATGGAACGCGAAAGTTCTAAATTAAGCATTCAAGAGTTTCAAGTCAATATAAAAAACCATAAAAATAGACTATTAAATCAAAACTTTTTGTGTGCATACAATAAAAAATGGCACAGCACTTGTAAAGAATAATTGGATTATAAACATTTTCAATTAGAGAATAAACCTATATCGCAAACAGTTTTCTAAACAAAGTTTTTTGCAAAGTTAAATTTGCGAGCCTATAATTTGTAGATTTCGGCCCGTTAATTAAACTCATTAGTTATCTGATGTATAAAGTGTCTATTATTATCAGTGTAACTTAGTTAATACGGCACCCTTAAAGCAGTAATCGTTTTGCACTTCTTTGGTTCTATAACAAATAGATTACCTTGTATCGACTAATCAAAATGTATACTCTTTTAGTTGCGTAGGTTATTTTACAAGTTACTTCTTTAAAAATTAAACTAAAAATTAAGTATAAATAAGTATGGGGTACAACTACACCCCCGCGCAAAGTTTTGGGATGTTAACTTCTCTGCTCTCTTACTCACGCTGGAATTAATTTTAAATTTCAACTGACTCTCATGAAGTTGAAATTAGTTGAATTTATAGACTGTACTTATGAATTTAGCTTTGTGCGTATTGTCACATTTATACAAATGTGCAATTTTTTTTTGTGTTTGTCCAACATAATTTCGTAAAAATATTATCTTATTTACTACTTCTAGTTTACTAGGTACTAATATAAGGTTTTTATACCCAAATAGTACAATAACCTTTTTATATGTAAGCATCACAGTTGTGAATTGTGATACACATTCTTAATAATGATTTTTTTTTAACAATCGTAACATATTAAAATCATAAATAATTCAATGATTTTGAGAGAGATTTTGATATTTTATTTATTTCCACTATCTTTCTAAATTATTCAAGCCTCGTTTATTACTATGCTGACATAGTACCTAACACAGTTAATTTAGGAATAGCCCAAGAACCAAAAAAGTTAAAAACGGACATAAATAAAAATTCTTAGTCCAATATTTGTGAAATAATTTATTTTGTGATATGTACGGATAACCTATGCTTTATGGATTATATTTTATATACACTGATAACAAAAATATTATTAACAATACATAAATAAGTTGAAACATTTGTGGATAGCAAGTGGCAATCTTCCCTCTATTACGTAATGGATTGCTGAAGTTATTGCACAAGTTTGCGACTTTATTGATAGAGTTGCCAAAGTAATTCCAATGGACACTGCTATTCAATATTAGTGGTAAGGAAAATAAATATTATTCGTTACATTTGGGTCTTGGTGGAAGCATGCTTATCATATATCCAGACAAATCAAAATGTTCAAAAACTTTTATTGGTTCATATTACTATTGTTAGGTATATTTATAACTTGGGCTCGTGGCTAAGTGGCAACTGAGTAGAATAGCACGTTACAAAGGTTAAGTAATATTAGCCAGGTCAGTCTTAGGATGGGTGAGAGTGATAATATTCGAAATTCAAACATTTACGAGCGGGTAAGAACGTAAAACTTTCAGTGTGCCCTATGTATTGTTTAAAAAACTTTTTAAACTTCACATACATACATTAAACTTTAAAAGTATTTTATACTGGACATGTGTAGCATTTTGTAGATGTTTTAAATTGAAAACACTTTGATTACAAATTTTAAGCTTTATACACTTCATGTAAACTTTAAGTATATTTTTCAGTTTCACATTCCTCCGTGCGTGAAATTTACTTAAAAAGGGATACAAAGATTTACCTTTACTAACACATATTAATATATAGATATTCACTGAAGGTAGTACAACCGCGTTTCGCTTAATATATAGTTTAGAACGTTAGCAAACGGCTTAGGCTCGGGAAACACAGTTTTGCAAACATAATTTTAAGCGAGCCAGCCCCGTTATTACATAGAAAAATAACTTTGTATAACATCTAGATACATTTTAAGGATACTTTGAATATAACGAAAAGAATCAGGGAGGACAGCACTCACAGGCCCGCTGGCGACAAATCACAACCGTCTTTAATCGTCTTGAAGAAATGGCTTCGGTGCATTTCATCAGTAGCACTAAAGAATTTCTCTTTTTAATATGAGCATCGATTCCAATTACAAAAGATCAAAGAATCGCCGCGCGGCCCACTTCGTCTTTGTTCAAACGAAAGATGAATTATTCAGAGAGCTGGAAACGTTTCAATTGGCCAGCTATAAAAAAGGAAACGGTTCGTTGCCTCTTCCACTAAATTAAAATTTTTCTTTATTTTCGTTTTTAATAAATGTTTTTAGATCATTTTAATTTGAGATTGTGCGGTATTTAATTACTCATTTTAGAAGAACTAACCGAGTAGAAAACCAAAGACAGTATACTCTCAATGTCTCTATTGAGATCTACGGTTATTTTGATAAAGGCGTAATATTTAAATTTATTTAAAATCGAACTTTGACTGCACGGATGGCGCAATAGTAGTGGTCGCCTCACCACTGCGCCGGGCCGAATTTTGTGTGTGAAATCCACCCGTTCCGGAGATTAGCCGATACAAACAGACAGATAGACGGACAGATTAAAAATTTAAAAACTGATTTTTGGGCACACCTAGGTATTATGCAAATAACTGTATGAGCTTAAAAAAACTGTTATTTTGATATTACAAACAGACACTTAAATTTTATTTATTTGTATTGATAATATACCTGTTAGGTTATGTTTTGTTCACAGAAACCACGCACGATACTTACAACGAATATATCTATCACTTAAGATTAACACATAAAAACTTAATTAAGTCAAGAATTCTGATAATTTTTAACTAGAGCGATTTATGGCGGCGACACCTGCCGTGATGATTGAGAGAGCAGACAGGCCGTACGTGAAATTATTAAAGCGTAATTTATGCTCGCAATTTGTACGTAACTTGAATTCGTTCCTTGTGTCATTCATCACCGCGTGCCAGCTCCCGATTCATTTTAACAATCATCTGTAAAAACGTTTCTGGATTGCACGCATTATTTGATATACGTCTGTAATTAAAAAATAAAGGTTAGTAATGGAAAATAAAATAAATTGAAGATGTGTGCTGTCATGCTTATTTATTTATACAAGCAGAAATACGTTGTGTATGTTTTGATCTCTCATATTAGGTGGATATGAAAATTTTAATGTATTTTTACTACTTTTTAAGCTGTGATCGATATTCTTTCTTTCTAAAAAAAATTACGATGGTTTCTGTGATTATTAATTATATATGATTGGGTATAATGTATTACTTTTAATTTTGACTACGAATTCTTGAAATTTTAGTTCGTAAAAATCAAAATAAAAATGTGACTTTAACTTATGCTAATGTAACACGTAACAGACGAAAAAAAAACACAAATGAAAAATTTATAAATCCTTACATCTTCAGCGTCTGTAGACCGAATTGAAATAATCGTAAAATTAAATTTTATGGTTGTAAATATGCTTGTACCGCGGACGAAATTTAACGTGAAAACTTTATTAAGATTTCGCCGTAGATATAGATAACTTTTCCGTCAGTGACGGCGCGTCCGCTTCCTGGCGTCGCCTTCCGCCGGGGAAGCCCCCTCGTTAATTTTATTTTTGTAACGCTTCACTTAATCCATTACCGGTTTTCGAACGAACTGGAACCCGCTAACCCAATAGCAACGCTTGCGGTAAACGTATTTTTCCTAATATATATTAGTTTCTTTTATGGGTTTAGTGATTATAATGCAAGTGTTGATTGATACCCTGGTTTTGAATTTTAAATAACGAAACAAGGTTTGTCTCTTAGTTCTATAAATGTATAATTATCACTAATCACCCTAGTCTGTATAGTACATAATGCAAGGTATAATTAGAGGTTTTGGGGTAATCCTATTTATTAATCGAAAGCACACTATGTTATTAAAACAAAATAAATATTTATAGTCCATTCGGCCTCATAATCTCCGATTGCTTTCCAGTCATAACCTAGTATCGGCTAGTGTACAATAAAAGCTAATTATTATTCAAATCAAGCCCCCTTTTGTTCATTCATGGGCTATAATAAAAATTAAATTATACCAAATTTTATTATCTTCCTCTTCGGGCTCATAACTCAGTGAAAATATTCATGAGGAAACTTTTTACTAGAGATTTGTAATTGTTCTGCAGTTTTTTTCGAGGACGTAATTTTACATTGTTGAATAAAATTAAAAATACAGATGTGTACCGATATACGACACGGAGATAAAATTAAATTGTTCATGATATCCGAGGCGGACGAATTTACGTGCCCTACGGCCTACAGTAGGGAGTGGTTTAATTTATTGTCGTTTAGGAATGTTCATTCATAAGTTTTTTTTTGCCGCTCCTGTGTATTGGCATGTAACACTTCATAACTATCAGTATGTAGGATTGTGACATCGTTGGGTCATACGGTACATACTTAAGATCATGGTGTAACACCAAATCGTTAAACTCGAAATGATTAAATGTACACGTATATTTTTAATATACAATGTACCCAACACATTGTATTATCATACATTACTTTCAGTTTCGTTCCAAGTATATTAGAAAAGTGTTTTTTTGTTTGAATGAAATAAAACCTCTCTGAAGAACTTCACTTAAGATTCTGCGGCGTGTCACGGAAAATGCTACCCACGATGACTCCAAACTCTCCAACAAGTCTAGTCCACATGTTTTATGCTGTTGACATTCGTTCTTCATGTGATTTAAAAAATAAAATTCTTGCTCTGTTTTGGAAGGCAATACAAATGTACCTAAATGTTAAAAGTAATCTAAGTCTAAAGTTTGTGTTTCGTTTGTTTATCAAAATGTTACTTGATGATAGATTTTATGTGGGAGAGCCATGCTTCGGCACGTGTGGGCCGGCTCGACTCTGCTCGTTACCACGGCCTCACAGAAAACCAGCCGTGAAGCATTGCTTGCATTGCGCCGCGTGAGTGAGGTTACGGGAGGCCGTAACCCTTCCCTTTCCCTTATTCCCGTCCTTCCCCTCTCCCCTCTCTTCCCACTCTTCCCCCCTCCCCCTCTTCTCCTACTCCCACCTTAAAGGGCGGCAACGCACTTGTGACTCTCGAGTTGCAGGTGCCCATGGGCGGCGGTAGTCATTTACCATCAGGTGACCCATCTGGTCGTTTGATCTGGCATTAGATTTTTTTGAAGTTTTGGTAACTTAATCTGGTAGGCCTTTTAAAGTTATGGTACCGACAGGGTTTCAGAAGAGTACTATAAAATATGACATGTCTTTTTCTTTTCATTTAGTAAATTGACTGGCCTGTTGGTCTAGTGGTTAGTGACCCTGACCGCTATGCTTATAGATCGTGGGTTCGATTCCCACCTGAGTCTGGGTGTTCTTTGTGTCCGTTGTTTCTATGTTTGTAAAGTCCCCCGCCACACAGGAGTAATTCCTAATGCGGTAGTTGTCGTTTTAAAAAAAAGAAAAAAATTGTACATTTTTGCAATTTTGCTATAGGATTTTTGATTATATTATAAAGAAAAATTGCACTTAAGTTGTTACAGATTGCTAAATTATAACATTTATCACAACAGAGTTTATAGCGTTATTGAGTCTAGCCGTTGAAATATATTAACATAGAGTGTATGTGATGTTGACTAATTCTAACCTAAATGATACGTTCACGTACACACGGATAAGTCAAACGAACCAGATAGGTACTAAAAATATATGAAATTATGGACCATTCACGTTCGCCTTTAGTTAAGTTCTATTCAAATTGGTGATTATCTATAAATCAAAGATTACATAATCTATTACATCAAAATGTAATTTGAAAAGCCATCCATTACCTCATTATCTTCATTAGTGAACATAAGACGTGTTATTTTGCAAACGTGAATAATTGGCGTAACGCCAAACTAATTGTATAGAAATTAGGTTTTGATTAAATTGACAATGTAGTTCTGACATCTGTGATTATCTCTGAGGATTACGGTACGTACAAATTATTGTAAACCGCTTACAGTGCGCTAAACAGAAACACCTAAATACAGCTTTTGGTCCTTTGATTAAGGATATAATCTATCAATGAGGACTAAACGAAATTACTAGGTTGAAATAATACCAGAGCAATGAAAATTTAAGTTTTTTTGAAGTGAAAACTTCGTTGTGCACTTTTTGGGATGTGTAAAAAATGTTAAACTCGCGTCAGGACACGTGACCTGATCGAAAATTCGTAAGACATAGCCGAGTTTCTTATATTTTAAAAAATATAACATTCGAAATTCAAACATTTATGAGCGGCCAGGAGCACAGAACTTCCAGTGTACCCTATGTGTACATTTAGATATGTTATTACCTACTTTTTATTTTTAACCTAATTATATTTACACAGATGTATGTGTGTGTGTATGTATATGCAAATACATTGTGAATTTATGTTTTCGCTTCTGACGTGCAGTCCTACGACTGACTGTTTTTTTTATTCAGTAAAGGAATAGGCGTTTGACTTCAAACTCACCTGATGGAAAATAACAATGAAGATGAAGACCGCCTTTCCAAGGATCCAGGACTATAATTGTCTAGAAAAATAGTCGCTTGCTATCAAAAAAGGAACTATCAAAGCGATGAGTTCAACTTTTCGGTGTTTCGACAGCGAAATGATGAAACTGCTGTATGCGTTTAGTAGTCCGATGGAGGAATTATCAGTGTTCAATTCATTCGTAGAGAGCTTTCGCACACTCACCAAAGTGAATCCTATAAAAACAACATAAGCAGGCGACTTTACGACGATTCTCAAGAGTAGGTATATAGTTCTCTATTCACGAGCACATCGTCATTTATAAGCTTACGGGCTCTTCAGTCAACAGAATCCAGAGCTTCTAGTTGGTGCAAGGTTGAACTTGGGCTTCATAGAATTTGAGCAGCTGTTCAGAGCTAAAGTACCTTCGAAATGACTTGCAATTTCTTTAAAACTTTCAATTTAAATCTTTTTCTTTTTTTAGTTCACGCACTACACAATCATAGTCAGTCAAGCAGGTGTACTATACTCCGACATTTCAGCCATTGTTTTTTTAAAGCGTAGGCTGTCTTCAATTTATAATTTTTCACTTCATATGGCTTCTGAAAGTTTCCTAACATAAAAAGTAAATACCAGTTGCTTGGCCCGAAAAACCAATACACGATATTACAATCGCATGCAAAACATTCAAGAGTATAGTGAATAGGTTTCTCTTGGATAGGCGTGTAGCATCTTCGTCTTCATCATCACTTTCCATCAGGTGAATTGGAAGACAAACACCTATTTCATCACCCAATAAAAAAAAATTACAAACATGTTGTGTTACGTCATGGTTATGTCACGGGACCAATGATATATTAATCAATAAATAATTTAATCACGTTGGCAGCAATATGATACTTAAGAAAATCAAAATACACATTTACATTTTATGCTGCTCTGCGATATAATAGGTTGAGCCTGTAAGGAAATAGACACGCAAAAAATCCAACAGTCTCAAAATTAAAGCAACAGTCATAATAGCGAAATTAAAATGGTTTATTTTTACAGGCGAGGTTAAAGTAAACTGTGCTATGCTGCATCTTAATTTAAAAAGCATTGAAATAATGATTTTGTTTTATTAACCATAGCATAGTCAAGAATATCTACTTACAAAAGTAACGAAGTCCTCAATTGATTGCTCTTCGTTTCAACATTGGCCACGTGGTTCAGTAGCATTACAGAGAGAATAAGTATAAGTGATGGCTTACATTTTCCAGATATTTAAATAGATAGCACATCTCGCAACCAATAACAGACGCAACCCAATAACGTGTTTAATTAGTACAGGCGAAAACGCTTTATACAGTAATTGCCAACGATCGATACTTTCCCAGAAGTGCTATGCATGCCATTAGTGGCACACGTCACAAAAAGCGAGTTGCCAATGGAAATATACCGCTAAGAAAGCCGTACCTGGGTGTAAGTACATAAAACACAATTTTAAAAGTGGAGTTCAAAGACTCCTAAATCTCACGAGGGTGTAACACCTTTAATTCGATTCAAAAGGCTAAGTAAAGTCAAGGTTCGGTTAACACCCTAAAACGGTGAAAATTTTCCAATCAGCCACTGTAAATTGGAAAACTTTTATATGCGTTCAAAAGTCCAGGTGTATTTCTATCGCTAAAGTCAAGTCCAAGTTTTTGTTCCGATGGTGTCTGAAAAACGGTTTAATTAGTGTCGATTTAAATTTGTAACCGTAAAACTGAAACTCATTTAGCCTCTTCAAATTAACCTTTGTTTTCATACAGAACAGTGGCGAAAGTATAGCACAGTTGAATATTTTTATACTGTTTTGATTTGTCTTGGAATAGAGCTCTCCTGTAGTTCTGAATTTCTTGAAGTCTACTTGCAATAAAAATGTCACTTAGACATTTATATTGGAGCTACAAATTCTGTCTAGAGTATTTTTCACAAAACAAGTACTTCAGAGAACGTTCATATATTTTAACAAATAATAATAACTTTGAACAAATTAGCATACAGATTATTTTCATTAGGTAAACGTTTGTAATACCCTAGATGATCACTTAACTAAACTAAACTTAGTACCAAATTCACTGTTATGATATGGAATCATTTTTGTCTTAAAATCTTTTCGACTCTCTTCCGACTTTAAATAGAGAACTATTATTATTATTTTTTACGAGCAGACGGATCACCTGAGGGCCTCCGGTAACCTCACATACGGCGAAAAGCAATGAGGGGATTACTTCACTGCCGGTTTTCTGTGAAGCCGTGGTATCACTCCAGTTGAGCCTGCCCATACGTGCCGAAGCATGGCTCTCCCACGATAAGAACACGATAATATTTAAAAGGTACATTTTGCAGTGATGGTGGTCAGAAATGCTGGTCCAACTTAGAGCTCAAAACAATGCATTTTTGGTTTTCGTTCGTTCTTTCGACACACTACACTTAAGACAAGTTAACGGTGAGGGTTATTTTGCTAATGATTTCAATAAGTCACCCTTCCATCACCAATTCACCATTCCATCTTCCCATACTAGCATTGCGTACTAATCTGGAGTCATAACTTATGTAATTCAATCCAGTTTAGTTCTGACTCCAGAAAAATGTACTTTTATCTTGTAGCTTTCATCCAGCAAGATTAGATTCAGAAATATTCGATTAAACATAAAGAAAGCACTTTATTTGTAGTAAAGAACGATAATACAGAAGATATTTGCTATTCTATGCTAGAATAAAATTACCTTTTTTCCTAAAATTGAAGATAGCTAAAATATATCAGATTAAGAAATTTCTGACACTACGCCGGGGCGGTGTTACGTAAATCAGCCTAATTAATATCAACGAGAATTACTGGAATTAAGAATATTTTGCAAAGGTGAGGAGACATGTGCAACAAACAAATAGATATACGTTTTATTAACACGAGCAAGTGGAGCATTCGCCAAATCAGTGCAACAACGATGTTATTAGTGTCGCAAATTGGTTTTTGGCTCGATACTGCGCGACCGCACACCGTGCTCGCGGTCATTAGCCATTTTGGCAGCTACATGAGCAGACTTATGACTTTATGAGATTCCAAACCCACCTAAATTGCTTTTCACACACGTTATAACACGGATTATTAGATTTTTTATTAAAATTTGAGAACTATGGTTAAATCGTGAAACGTTTTTAGGTTCCATCTTTTGTTCGCTCCGAACCGTAGAGATTTTTTGTGTGCACTTGCAACACGTATGATAATAGTGGATTACCAGAATAACATACGCACCAAGGATTATTCTATGCCTAGCAATGAATAAGACATATTTGCATACTTATAATTAAAATATATATTCGATTTTTCTTTTTGTCATAGTATAGGGGTCAAACGAGCCGCCGGGTCACCTGATGATAAATGACTACCGCCGACCTGCAACTCAAGAGTCACAAGTGCGTTGGCGGCCTTTAAGGTGGGAGTAGGTGAAAGGTGGTAGAGAGGGGGGGGGGAGGGTTAGGGCCTGCGGTAACTTCACTCACTCGGCGAAAAGCAATGTAACCATTGCTTCACTGCCGGTTTTCTGTGAGGCCGTGATATCAATAAGGACGACCGGCCCATACCTGATGAAGCAGGGCTCTCCCACGATAAAATACTATTAAATAAAATTAAACTTAATTGAAAAGACTACAATAAATGTGACACTTTTAAAATAATAGGTAACATTATGAAGGCTCTAGATACGTACTGGTCTGTTTGAAAAAGGTACGTAGTACGTTTTATAAACGAGATCGCGTTATGACCCGTCAACATAAATTGTGTTTTACGAAAATGTTTAAAATTATGCCTAAAACTATTTTTATTATTACATCACTCATCACTGGTATTAAGTACTCTCCCATTTCATTCAAAAACCATACTTTGAATAAAACATAAATAATAACAAAAAATACCTATAAATAATATCATTGGTAGGAAGAGCAAAGAATTACTTAATAAAATGAAACCCAGCGTAAACCCTACTTAACGAAACAGCAACTCTGTTTGAGCGTTGACTTATAGGAGTGTACCTACTTACCTATACATTTATCTATCATACACACAATAAGTACTAACGAACAGCCAACTTGTCTCAGCATTCATAACGCTGCGGTTTCTGCTTGCACAGGATATTTTTAGTCTAATCAAAATTCCCGACACATTCAACGTCATCCTCTCATTAGTACACCTTTGTCTCTAATTAACAATATATGGTTCAAGGAATAGTAAACACGTTGAATAAATATTGGAACCAACCGTCGAACAACTTATAAATTGTATTACTGTGAATTTTATAGATAACATAATTTATGATATAACTTTACAAACAGGGTTGGTAGTTTTTTATGATTGAATATTGGAAACAGAAGATAGATTATTATTTAGAACATTGAAACTATTTTGTTTTAATAATAGTAGACATATGAAAGAATTAGAAGAAGCAAGAAGAAGAAGAAATTATGAGTTCAGTTTGCGGTCATTTATAAATTTTTTAAGAAGTTTTGTTAAGGCTCTTTGTTTAAAACTTAGCTTAAATAAACGCCAAGTGGAATGCCCAAAAGGATTAAGGTTTAGGCATTTAAGTACGGAAAAAAGCACTACTTAATTTTTTAGATGACGCGTGTGAGGCTCTATCTTACTAATATTAGGTACAAGTTTGTGAGGATGGATGGATGGATGAATGTTGGTTACTCTTTTATAGTAGGGCACAATCTTGATCACTGATACCCAAAGTGGTCAATATCGACCCCCAGGGTTCGACGGCGATAAGAGGTCCATGTGAGTGAAAAAATATTTATTATTATTAATTATAAATTGGGCCCCTGGGATGTAAACGGGGGTCTACAATAGTGGACCTCATTCAGGCAAGTCGTGACTATAGTTATGTAAACCCAAACCTGAAAGTCATGGCAAGGGGTTTGCGAGACAAATAATTTTGGGGACCTCTGATCCAGATGATACCTATTGGAAAAAAAAATATTTATGTATTTCCTTCATAATTGTTATTCTTTTAATTTGCTGCTGATAGCTGCGTGAAAGGGAAAACTATGAAATGACGTATGATGGAGTAGAATGGAAAAAGATAAAACATTGCAACGACCTTAAATAAATTTAGAAAAACGATAATAAGGTGATAATGGGATGTTTTTCAATGATGCTGATGATGAAGTAACTATGTTTCATCCTGGAGGTGAGAGGCCTGGTGAACTGTAACACAGGTTTTTCCTAACACATATACTAGCCTCTCACAAAGGAATAACTGTTCGACTGATCTGTATTTGTATTTCCTAAGTTGCACTTTGTGATGAGAGAAATAAATACAATACTATTATTATAACATACTAGCAGTAACCCGCGGTTTCACCCGGGTAAGTCCCGATTCCGGGGAATATCGGGATAAAAAGTAGCCTATGCGTTAATCCAGGTATCCAGCTATCTACATATCAAGTTTCAACGCAATCGATTCAGTGGTTTTTGCGTGAAAGAGTAACAAACATCCATCCATCCAAACTTTCACATTTATAATATTAGTAGGATGGCACCTATCGAGTAGGTACCCGCCATAACACTTTAGGTCGTACATCGATATTCTACATATTCTCGATACGGGCAAATTCTAAACCAAAAGAACGAAATATGCGGCTCTTGCTATACTTTTTACTTTGCGTCCCAAAACTGTTGAGTTTTGACTATAAAGATCACTACATGTTACTTATGATCTTCATATACGAATTACTATTTAGAGTCTTGGGATCTGGGATCCGACTATGCTGGAGTTTAAAAAAAAAAAAAGAGTGCGTGCAATTCACACAAGGCAGAAGTGAAACTTCAGAAAAGTAGAATAAAATTAATTTTAGATAATTTATGTAAAAGTCATTGGTCAAATTAACACATGTGATAATTAACATAAATTAATTACCCAACGAATTTTAATACGCAAATGCACGAAAATGATACACGTGAATGTTACACCACGTTGACTATAACGCATTTTCTGAAGGCTTCGTAGTACGCAGGCGCAAAGACACGCTAACATACGAAGATTATAGGAAACACTGTATACTTGTATTCTATCTCATTGTCTCGCAGGCTTAATCCTATTTATGAATATGTTTGTCTCTTTTTAGGGTGACTTTTATGTTTCATCTAATTTCCAAGTCACAGCGATTCTAAAAAAGTTTCACTTCAAAAATATGCATCAAAGAACAAAACAAATTGTATCGTTCTATGACGAGTCAAGATAGCTCTACGTCATGCTAGAGAACCACTCAAATCTATAAAGAACTCGTTGAGCTTGCGACTTCAATGACATTTTTATTTAGTGTTCTTTCGAAACGCCCTTAAAAGATTTCTTCGCAACGCTTATTAGTATAAAATAATGAGTTTCTTATTATAAGAAGTCATCTTGTGGAAACTTTTTGAAACAAAAATATCTTTACCGTAAGAAAATTGAGACGTATTTATTTATGCCTTAATTTTCTACAATACTAAACACTGTCCCACTTTTTGCTAGTTATTTATTCTTTTTCAGTCTATGCTCCTAGACTTGATCATCAAAGCAGGGAGCTAGAGAATAATCATAAATTAGATCAGTGCAATATTAAACCATAAAATAAAGTCAGAATTTCAAAGACTTTGAAAGAACAAAATGTCGTGTTCGACTTTTAAAATTTAAATTTTGAATCTAATTGAATTTAGAACGGGGATAAAAGATTCAGTTGTTGTGTTGTGAAATTATTTTAACTCATTATATTAATACGTGAAGAGAATACTTTGTACCCATTTTTAAGAAATTTAGTAACGTAGTAACGTGATTTTTGGAATATTTACAGTTTACATATAGAAGAAGTGCAGAAACCTAAAATTTTTAAACAATATGTCTTACAACTTTCAAAATTTTAAAATGAAACAACTTTATTATGAAAACGGCCTAATAAAATTACACGCGTCCAGTATATGTCATTACCTGTCATGGTAAGTAAGTCTATACAATGACAAAACCATGGTCGAAATTCGAACACCACGCGATCTCTAGTATAAATAAACGTACCTATGTTAATGACTATATTATAGTAGTATGGACTATTACTTAGAATGTATGATTATACCCTTATTAATTGGGAACTTCAGTTTAGTAGAATCATAACACAGTCGACAAATTTTTAAAATACATGCATGCATAGAGTAATAAAATAAATAGAAAAAGGCTAAATCTAGAAACTCCTAGAAACGCTGGTTAAGTGTCAAAAGGTTTTCAAAAAATCAGAACACACAAATAGAAATATATATATGCCTATTGAATATATTATCATACCTCTGCTCAGTCTCAACCGACTCGACATCAAGATAGTTGTAGGAACCATTACGGGCCATCTGCCCCTAAACCGGCACCTATTCACCATCAATGCGACAGACAGCCCTCTATGCAGAGGATGTCTCAACGCGGAGGAAACGACCGCCCACGTTATCCTGGAGTGCGAGGGAGTGGCCACACAACGGGCAAATATGCTCGCGAGGGCGAGGTCGCTCCTAGAAGCCTGCGAACCCCTCAGGAGGCTTCTGTGCTTCAGGAAGGAGCTAGGCTGACTCAACTAGCCAGCCTCATCTGAATGCATAATGGACCACCTATGAGTCTAAATGCGGAAACAAAGCCCTACACCAATACAATACTAATTATCATATCTCATAATAACAAGGTTAAATATTTTATTTTTAATTATAATTACACGTACAATACAAATAGATAACAAGTAGACTAACATATGAAAATTCATATACTATGCAATACTTTGCCGCTTAATATGCATAATAATTATTTTTTTAGGATACCTGTTGGTTTAACAATTATCCTTAAATAGTAGGAAGAATAAATCATAGAAGGATATAAAATAGGAATGGTCAATTAAAATCCCCTCAGGACAAAATTCATTGCTACTTGGAAGTCCACATCCGTCGAAAGTGTAGAATATTTAGAGCAGTAATATTATAAATTCGAATATAAGTACTCTCACTGAATTTAGAGAGTGTACTTCAGAAAATTACGGGAAGGCGGTCTTATCCACTTGAACCGCCACTCCCAAAGGTTTGAACTCAAATTATTATCTGCATCGCTCCTTCTACGAAACCGTACTACTATCTGTATGCTACTCATACCTCATTTAATTTTTTAAGAGGACACTTTTTTGTGTGTTCAATAAGCTCTGGATTCGATAACCGGGTCCTTCACACGTTTTATGACTTTTTTGTTAGGTTATTCTTAGTAGTGAAAACCAAACGGTGTGCTTTGACGTATTAGGGAATCTTGATAAAACAATGCATAGAATGGTCGGCCACCGGAGTAGATTCCAGAATAACTAGGGCTGCTCTAGTTTCGATACCAAACCTCGGGATGACTGTTAAAAATACTAGACACTATACCCTGTCTTAGCCTAAATATTCCAGGGTACTCCAGAGAAAGTTTTAAAACTTCTTACGACTCTCAGCTATATGTGTGTATAAATTTTCATTGCTTTAACATTAAAACAGGAAATAACTTCCGAAATTAAATAAAAAAACTAGCGAGGGCTTAGTAGTCGATAGCAATCAAATCTTTCGGTGAATACCGCTTCTCTGTATCTCTAAGAAACATTTTCCAATACCGTTCTCATTATAGTTTCGCAGAATAAATACAGCTTTCTGCAATAGACAAGGCTCTTTTATGTGTAGGTATGTTTACTAACGTCGTCTCAAATGTATGCAACGACTCTAACGCTTCTTACATCTGTACATGCAAGCATTCGGTTATTAAAACTAATCCTGGATACATTTTTGTCAAATCTACAGATTGTTAGTCAAGTTCTTATGAAGTCTACCTAAAACCTTAATTCTTTCATTTTAATAAGAAAGACATTTTTTTTTTTGATTGATTGATTTCAATCTCTTTGTTACACACATTCTACTTCCATTGGTAATTCTTTGTAGTCTTGTTTTTGTATTTCAAACGCATACCACTTTTTAAAACGAATACCAGAACAAGTTTATAGGAATTAGATACAATCAGTAAAAATACTTTGGGTGGTTTTATAATATAAAATTTAGCTGATTCAAAATATAAAAACTGGATTGAACTGAACTGAATATGCACTTATTACACACCATGATGGAAAATAGCAAAAATAAGTAAGAATTTAGTTCAATTATAAAATATCACAAGCAATCAACTATTAGTATATTCATTTAGCAATAAGTTTCAACATAATAATATTAAAAGAACATAAGTATTTCCTGCTGAAAGTATCAAATGTAATGTGGTATGGTATTGGACAAGATGGTATTGGTCTGGAATAAATTTTATGGTTAGTTTATTAAGTTAATATTGTGGTATCAGTTTGGAATACAAAACAAATATGACTGCAAAGATATACCAATGGTATTAGAATGTGATATTCGGATAAAATAGATAATTTTTCTAAATAATTGTGCCTCCGATTAATTGTAAGAATTTATATGGTATTTATAGTGTTATTCATGTTAGCGCCATCCTAAATATTACTTTTTATTTGCAATTTTTTAATAATAGATTTTAACCTTTAAGAAACGATAGAAATTATATTTGATTCTTGTGGTATTAGAAATTATAATTTTTTCCCGCAAATGTACGTTACTCATTTATCTAGTGTATAAATAAAAGGTACCCTCACTTTTGTAACTTAGTAAATAATAAAATAAACGTTTAAAGTTATTAGTAATTAAAATAATTGAAGTCCATAAACATTAAAAGAAGTGAAAACTTAGCGAAACCCGAAGCAACGGAGACATGACGATAATTATTCAAATCGCTTCTTCTTCTTTATATTTTTATTCGGATGTTATAATAAAAATTTAATTTCACGTAATTTAATTCTTATCTTCTGCGGCAAGACCATATCTCAGAAGAATATTCGTAAATTATTCATGAGGAAAGTTTTAACGGGGACATGATTTTAAAACCGACATTTGTAAGCTCTACCAGGCAATAACTTGGCAGGATTTAAACGATTACTCCCAGTATCTTTAGCCATTATTACATGTTAACTAGTATTACAGCTATATAGTATTACTAATATTATAAAAACGAAAATTTATGAGAACGGATGGCAAAAACGGCTGAACGGATGTAGATGAAATTTGGCACAGAGGTAGATTATAGTCTGGAATAGCACATAGGCTACTTTTATCCCGGAAAATGTACGGTCCCCGAAAATTTTCGCGAAACGAAGTCGCGAGCAACAGCTAGTATTATATAAATACTTGTTCATATTTTCAGTCTCACTGAAACGATTAAAAATACGTAAAGTAATGTAACGAAATGGGCTCAGGGAGTTATAAAATATAGTATTGTAGGGAACAAATTTTGAAGTAACAGAAATGAAGAAGAAGAATAATGTATGAGTATTGCTTGAACCTTCGTTCATGAGTAATCATGAGGCACACGGTACCCACACTAATTTGCATTCGTTGCATTAAAGAAAAATAATACTATCACAAGTCCGACGTATTAGCCATTACAGTTTACACTACCACCGCTTAAATGGATTAGTCATAGTGCTCGTAATTCCAAGTTATAGTTCATTCTAAATGTAAATTTATATAGGTTGTGTGTATTGAATGCGCCTGACTATTAAGATCTCCGAATTTAACGAATTTTATCATTTGGAAGTAGAGCACAGCAAATTCGGACAGAAATTAGATCCACTGAATTGGCCCCCACCACAGAAATCTAAATAAGGTAATAGAAGTGCTATGAACGCGTAAACTTGTCCCCGCGCTGGTAACTCAGACGCCACCAGTGCGCGGTGTTACGCGCAGTTACTCGTGAAACTTTGTGTCGGCAACTACGGTTAAAAAATGGTGTTTTGCAGTATTTCCCACTGCGGCAATTCGTCTTCTACGTGTAATTACACTAATGAAGGGATAAGGTTTCATCTTTAAACGTTTTCTTTTGGTTCTATTGATGTTTTTGATAAAAGTGCTTTTCAAAACATAACACTACCAATAAATAGTACGACTGGCATAATTTGCGGCTTTATTGCTACTTACTACCACATTGCCTCTTGTGTTGGATGATATCTGAGAGTTTGGTATTACAAGAAAAAATGTATTACGCAATGAATAATAGTGTTTGCTTTAGCATTTTTAGTGGTACGATCACAGAGAATCGTCGAGAGCTAGTGGTGTGTTAAACGACATTAGGAAACCTACAGCAGTACTCACAAACGGTACATTTTGCACTAAAAGATAAAAACAAAACATTACGAAAAATTGTTTGCTTATGGGAATATATTATTGTATTCCCGCAGAATGCAGATACAAAAGATAAGTGGATATATGCCAGGGGAAAAAAAATTGGTTCCCCACAACTTATAGTCGGATTTATTCGATTCATTTTACGGAGGATGACTTCAATAAATCAACTACGTATTCTATTAAAAACTGCAGTACCTACAGTTAACACATGGAAAATTCAGCTTTCAGCCACGTTTTTTTAGGAAAAATATAGTATTTTTTTAAACTTGTAAAATATTTAGTACTTTTAGAAAAATCAGGAAAACGTACACATTTATTATTTTATTTTGTAATTATTACGCCAAAAATGCTATTTAAATAGTTCCAAAAGATAGTTATTGAATAAATAAGTATATCTTCATTTTACAGGGCAATAATTTTAAATACTTAATCTTTTTATAATTTTTTTAAAGAATAAATTATATTTAACAATTAAGCACGTACACACTTATAACTTTTTTTTTACCAGGGAACCAACGCATTATGCGTTATTATTATTTTCGCATTCCCGTATCGCATTACCGTAATATCCCTGATATTACGGTATTCCCAGTAGTCAAGCACTATTGTAGATTTCGCAATCACTACCACAAATGCAGAATCTGTTATCCTTGTGTGAAGTGAGCAGACTAATACGACGTAATATCAATCTTAGTTAATATTCATACTGCTTAGTTCAGTTTGGATAACATTCTCGGTGCAAATGTACGCGTGACTGTGTAGTTATTATTTGTGTATGTAGGTGTAGCACCGTGCTGGCGACACCCGTTCCTGATAGATCCCAGCGTGTGGCTCCCACTGACGAAAACAGCGGTTAACTATCGTGGTGTTGTATATCTGGTAGTGAGTAGGATCCCTGAGGTCCAAAGTAGTTTGTTGCGACTTTTTAGAAACCTTTAAACAATTCAGTTGCGATTCAATTCAATGGGCCCACCGCAGTCCATTGTTGGACATAGCCCAGTCCCAATGTTCGCCAGAGCACCGGGTCCTCCACCTTCTCCATCCAATCCATTCCATTTACCTTCCCCGGGTCGTCAGTCCTACCTTCCATTTACCGATTGGTGGTCTCCTTCTAGGATCCGTTTGCTCCAACGACCATCGGTCCTTCGACAGATGTGGCGAGCCCATTGCCACGCATGCTTATTCTGCGGCCTATGTCGGTAAATTCGATTCTTTATCGCATGATCTCATTATAAATTTTATTCTTCAAAGGAACTCCAAATACCAATAGCTCGTAATTTTAGACGCTTTTTACGATATATAACTATGGTATATGTAAGGACATGTTGTAGGTAACCATGAATACGATTTAATTTTATTTATTATTTTATTTTATTTTATGTATTTCATTCAATTTGCATAAGCCAGTAGCATGTGATGGGTTGATTTGGCGGTCCACCGACCACTGATTATCACTAAACTTACTCATTCCCTCAGACTCATCTAGCTCGAACGTAATTATATTGCTTGAGAAATCAAAAGAAATAAACACTTTAAAAAAAAAGTTAAACCGACTTCAAAAGCACTGAAAAGTGAAAAATAACCGATTTGAACTTAATTAAAAAGACTATACAATTCATGTGAAACTTTTAAAATTATAGGTGACATTATAAAGGTACTACGTACCTACCTGTCTGTTTGAAGTCGATGCGGAGCTAAATAAGTACTTCATAGATAGGCTAGGTCCACCACGACGACTCATATGTAAGTACTAGCAAGTTGATCGATTGGTCTTTAATAATTAACAAAATATTCATATGTTTCATTAGAATCATATTCCGAAATTAATTAAGCTGTTTTGAGCTTGGCACCGACTTCAAACAGACCGGTAGTTTGTCTGAAAGAAGTGTTATTATTTGGCTTAACATATTATAATCTATACAAACCTAAGGTATGCATTCACCAAAGAAGTTATTTCATATCATTAAAACTCGAGTCATTAAAATGAACAAGTTAAAATAACACGCTAGCAATTTCACTAAGGCGTTAGGTTATTATAAACAAGAAATCAAGGCAGCTCAGAACTTTTGCATGTGCTTTGTTATAACAAAGCAAAATAAGAAAGCAAACAACTGAATGCAGAGTTGAGAGTCATCGTTTACATTTGTACACGAACGTTCTAGTGTAAACAGTTGCTTGAAATACGCTTACGAGCCGAGTTGAAAAGTTAGTTTTCAGTACACATTAGAGATGGCTAGGGCTGGGGTTTTTAGAAACTTAGAAAATAACTATTCTGGAGGAAAATAATGTTATAAATTCAATTTCGATTCTATTTTTAACCATTTATGATTTAAGATAACTTATTTTTACTTATAAGCCGATTAGCTATTTACTAATACTATTACAAAGTTATTACAAATTAAAAAGAGTAGTGATCTATCCCTCAGTGAAGTTCTCAGATTTGAATAATTTATATGAAAGACAGGTAGCCAAAATATAGAAGAATGTTAAAGATAAATATAAGTATGTGCTAATAAAGATAAGAACGGAGATGATATACTAGATAACTAGTGTTCGATATATTTCTCGCATAATCTCGCTCATCTACTAAAATAGTGGGCCGACCTAACGATATATCTACATATCGTTTGAGACACAAAACTAACCTCAAACTTAATTTGACACTATCCCAATTTCCAAGTCACGACACATAATTCATAATGTAAAATTATTAATTAGAATTTCTCTAACAACCATATCTGATGTTACAAGAAAAACTCATTCATAATTCATACGACTTGAATACATGATAAGGCGCGTAATCGGTGAGGCCAGAAATCACGCACAATTCATAGGTAGTGTGATTTATATGCTAATGTACTTATGGTACAAACGATGCCTATTGGAGCAGCTCCCGGCGTCAATTGAAGACTAATTTGCGTGCCAATCTAATTTCTGTTAATTATGTAGCTCTAATTACATGCCATGTCTCATTGTGCGTGTGTTTAACAGAAGATGTTTTGCATTGACACATAGCCACAAAACGGTGTCTATGTTATGAAATGTTTACCCAAAATAATATAGCGAAGTATTTAACTAAGACTGTTGCTTGTAGGTAACAGAGTAATGAAAGTGTGAAAAAAGATTCTAATTTTAAACAAATTCATTGGGTTAAGATATTCTTTAACCTCTGTAAGCAGAATAACAATAATAGAATGTGAAGAGATTCCTGTCTCTAAAGCCTTAACCACTGCTATCTTAGTTGCTATACCCGATGTCGATGAGATGCTATTTTTTATATTCTTTAATATGTATACTTTGTTTTTTATAACTGTACTTTAAAAAGGTTATCTATGTTTGTTTGTTATTTGTAATGAATAAAGATAACTATAATCATAATTATTTATGTGTGGCAATATCATTATACTACATATGGCCTCAACCCACTCATATTGAGAGCAGACCATTGCGCAACAGTTTGAAGAATAGGCCTGATATTGACATTGCAATTACAAATTAAGAACTTCACTTTTAGATATATTAAAGTATTCTACAAAGAGTATACAAAGACTAGTATTCTACTTCTATTTGTTTTTAAAGAAGTTCAAAGGTTCAAATTAGTATTTGTTTATATATTTTTTTTTATATTGCAGGGGACAAACAAGCAGACGGCTCACCTGATGGTAACTACCGTCGCCCATGGACCCCTGTAACTCAAGAGTCATAAGTGTGTTGCCGGCCTTTGAGATGGGAGTACGCTCTTTTCTTGAAGGTTTGAAGTTCGTATCGGTCCGCGGAAATACGGAAGGCGACAATTTGTTCAAGATTGGTTGTGAGAGGCAAAAAATTTTTGGAGAACCGCACAATTATCCAGGTAATGGGGATGAATGTTTTGGCTCGTTGAACGATGGCGAAACGCTGCGGCCGGTATAAGTCCAAACAATTCCTCGGAGCACTCCCCATGATACAGGCGATAGAGAATGCAGAGTGAAGCTACATCTCTACGCAACGTCAAGGGGTTAAGCTGTTCTGAAATATCATGGCAATCGACGATTCGAGTCGCTCTCCGTTGCATGCGGTCAAGAGGAAGAAGCTGGTACTGGGGTGCTCCTGCATAGATATGAGAACAGTATTCCATATGCGGTCGAACCTGCGCCTTATAAAGTTGTAGGGGGTGGGCCAGGGTGAAATACTGTCTCGATCTGTTCAGCACACCAAGCTTCTTCGAGGCCAATTTGGTCTTACTCTCCAAGTGACCGCGAAACTGGATTTTGCTCGATATATCGACGCCAAGGATTCCGATGCTGGCTGTGGCAGTTAGGGAAGTACTCTCAAAGCGAGGTATTACGATAAACGGTATCTTTTTGTCGGTGAACGCGCAAACCTGTGTCTTCGTTGGGTTAAATTGGACTAGATTAAGTCAACCCCAATCAGAAACTCCTTCTAAGAAGGCTTCGATTTCAGCCACAAGTAAAATTACAAAACAATCATTGACTAAATAATAGAGCAAAATAAATTATAGGTATATATTAAAAAGAACAACAAATTAATTGTTTCAGATTGGTACTTTAGCAAGAAAGTTTCGTTTTCTTCAAAACTTTTCAAGTTATATCAACATTGATAGACAACGGTATTGGTATGATTTGATCCGTTCTATTTATCGTACAAGTTGAGGCTGTTGATCCGTGCTGTTTGTTGACTTTATCATGATAGTATTACTTTTAAATAAAATAAAATCGATCTTACGCTTTCAAAGCTTTAATGGAATTTGTTTTGGGCATCAACCACTGGCCTGGCTATTAATTCGATCAAGTTGCAGTTCAAATTTGAGGATCTGGTTTGATTGTTACAATCTGTAATTACATTTTGCTACATTTTAGAATTTATAAACAACTAGCTGCGCTCTGCGGTTTCACCCGCGTAAGTCCCGATGCCGTGTTAATATCGGGATAAAAAGTAGCTTATGTATTAATCCAGGTATCCAGCTATCTACATACCAAGTTCCATCGCAATCGGTTTAGTAGGTTTTGCGTGAAAGAGTAACATACATCAATACATCCTCACAAACTTTCACGGTTATAATATTAGTAGGACTAGTTCTTGTCTAGAATCGCTTACGTTAATTTAGATTTTGTCAATCAATTCAGGTAGCCCCCGGGAACATTACTTTTTTTCTAGTTGAAAGGTACGCAAAATTTCGTGCTGCTCGATTGAATAGTTGAAGCATGAAAGTGTAATAAACAAGCAAACAGATTCGCATTTATTGTATTAGTTAGTTAGGAATAGCTGTCATTCTTAACTTTATTCGACTTAGAAAATTTGAAAAACATTCAATACTATACTAACACTAGCTGCAGGAGAACTCTGAAACTAAGTAAATTTTTATTAACCTACAACTTTTACTCAATCGCCTCTACGAAACCGGCCGCCTGCCCGACATCAACCCTCCTTGGGAATGTAGTCGTTTAAAGACGGGCAAGAAGGAAGAAGGTAAATGTGTATAAAGAAAAATGGATCGAAAGAGGCACCTAGGGTAAGGGATACCGCATTACCGATTTTTATTAACCTACTACTTACGGAACTAATCAACTCTACGGAATGTCCAAAATATGTTTATTGTCTTTTTAGGCAGTAATAAATTTTACTCACATATTGCAAATGATTAATGTAAACATATTTTTATTATTATTATATTTTTACCTGCCGAGTTTATTCAGATCGATATTAGGGCAATTGGTGTGCTGATTAATAGCAAATAATTGAGATGTTTCATGCTACATGTGGAAGCATGAATCATGCAAACATGCATAGCCCTGGTCAGGTGTAACATGAATTAGTTTTTAGACGTGTCTCGACCGGACTGGGACGAAATACCCAAGGTTATTTTGACACCATGCCCCGCTCGAGTCTCAGTCTGTATTAAAAAATTTTCTTCAAAAAGTCTTATCAATTTGCTTCGACTTAAGCTTTAACCGCACATATATACGATAGGACATGATACGTTAGGATACTTGCCCAACTCTATGGTGCAACATGAAAATGTGTTTCTCAACTGTCTGACATGTTTACCCGTATAAAGCCGTACGCCGTAGCCCTTCATAACAAGACATTAGCGTCATCAAAACATTAAAGCGCCTTCGTATATTCTTATACATTTTACTTCACTCTTAAATCACTATAGTTAAAAAAAAAGTTACGTATTCTATGGTAACTCCCTTCAATTCACCTTCCCTACTCACAGTTTGAACAGACGGTGATGAGATAATACGATGTAATATATTTACTCAATAAAATTAAAGACAATGTTTACCTCCACTTAGTCCGAGTCGAAAGAAATACAAACGAAGAAATCATTGCCAATATTTACAAAATGTTAAGCATAACAGTAAACGAAGAAGTAGACACAGTAGTTGTACAAACGGCCGATCGGATTTGAAACAAAGCTAACGAACCATACAATCATGTAAACAGGGGCCAAGACGACCGTCTTGTTGATCCACACAGCCTTTGCTTCATTAGGATCCAATTTACTGTCAACAAATTAATCCCTTTCACTGCTATTGTATTACTGATACCGTTTTACTGTTATCTGACGATAAACAATTGAAATTGGGGATATATTTTGGTTTAATTGTGATACGAGCCGAATTTGCCTGAGTGAGAATATCTGCTAATATATGACGATGTTTTCCTTTATTACGGTTTCCTCGAACACGGTGATTTAATTGGTTGAACATCTATGGTATTGTTTCGATATAACTTACAATGTGAGAATAAATTAAACTTTAAGATAAATATGATTTCTTTAAACTTTATAATTTGTTTTTGAAATCCATACACATGTTTCATCGTAGAACGAAACGTATCCCTTTTCGTTTATGTTTCTTAAGTTATTTGCTATTATATATCAGCTTTAAGGGTAACAAAACAAAAAAGAATATTTTGGTAGGTGCAATTTAAAACAAAAATGGTTGAAACACTTGACCCATTTTACAAACACAAACATTAGTAAGTGACGATTGACTATTTATATTGTCTTTCTTCACTTAATCTCGAACACCTTGAGAGCTAGGAGTTTTGGTGGTAGCCCGGCTTTCAGAGATTGACAAATAAGAATTTTAACCTGTACCACTAAACCATGCTTTACTGAAAGGAATACAAAAATAATTAAACAACGATAACTTTAATTTATGATATTAAGCTTGTTTGATACAAAAACAAAACATATAAATGGTACAAAACATAAAACATAAAATAATATGATTTCTAGAGGATTGTATAAATGATTGTAATAAATTACTTAATCTTAAGGGTTCGGCGTTTCTTTTGTTCTTTAAAATTTTATTAACTCCGTTTATTTAATGTTAACAGTTAAGAAAATACAGAACTGCGTTTAAGATAAGATGATGACGAAAACGGAGAGTACCTGCTTAGTGGTCACAACCTTGAGAAGAAGAAGAAGACTTTAAAACTCTATTAAAAAATTTCATACTTCCCAGTCCGGGACAAATTCAAAGAAGTGAAAAATCTCTCAGGCTTAGCTTTTAAATGGTTAACATGCTCTCTGGCACTTGGCTTTTTGTTTAAATCAATGATATTGACCGTAGGTTTCAGATGACTAAAATGCTACGTTACAGCCTTACAGTAAATTAGTAAATGTTGCTCTCTGAGTAAACATTCGATTTGTACACATTGTACAGCGTTAAGATCATAGGAAGACCAATATTGTACAAAGATCAAGATAAACACTAAAGACATACAAAATTCAAAAACAATACCAAGAAAGACTTAAATCATGATAAGTAAATTATATAAGCAAAACAGAGCAGAACAAGACCATTCTCTCATTTTCAATAGTCGAGCTAATAAAGGAAATCATTGAATAAACCAACCGGTTCAAGAAAGCAAACGACTAAGCGGAATACAATGCATCACAACTGCGAACTTTTCTATTGTTGACTTTAAATTAATTGCTATTCACTGAATTTATAAATAAAGACCTAAGAAGGAGTATCTTGTGAACAAAGTGCGCAATCAGTGAAATAGAATCACAACTACCGGGATATAATTAATTTGACATCTTTGCAAGAAAATCTTGTGAATTGCGCTTTGTGCAATGGCAGTTTATATTTTAGAATTAAATTTTCATATCGTGAACGAAATCTTCAAACGATTTCTTATTTAAAATACTGGTAGTATAGGCTCCTTGACAAATCGTCATAGATTAAATATTCTCTAATTGAACCGGATCAGCTAGTACTCGTGGTTTAGCCCCTTACGGTTGAATTTATACGTTTGCTGAATTTTGCTAACATATTATTTTTTCAAAGTTTAAACTGTGCTAATATAAAGCTTGCATATATATCGGTTTGGTTCTTGTTCATTCTTAAGCTTTCTAAAAAGGCAGATCTGATTAAAATGGCACACTCTATTCCAGAAGTCTATTTCTGTAAAGGGGCACATTTAATTGTAGTAACTGAAAAGTCTTATCTCGTTATTCCATTTCAAATAAATTGCAAATAAATCGTTTATTGAACAACAACTACTCCCAAATACACTAAAACTTATTATGTTTATAAATAGACAAGCTAATGACTTGAAATCTACATTCACTAATACAACTATAGAAATCACTTCATCGTCTAATAAAAGCATCCAGAAGTGAGTCGACGGTTGCAATTCTCATTGCGAGATGTAATTAAAGTTCTGTATCTGCAAATTAATTTAAAATACGTGAGCGTTGGGTAAAGTAGACGTTGTTTGCAGTAGGTACCTGCAATAAATTGCAATTAGGAAAGCTGTTGTGTCTTGTTATCGAGTTAGCAGTCTTCAAGCCCCTTGTCGCTGAAGGAACACTCCAGTATAGCGGCGAACGAACGAATTAATAGCTAACATTGTTATTACATCGACCATCTCTATCCTTCTATTCTAAATACGTTCTTATTTTCATTATTAATTTATATATTATTCCTTAATTTCAACGTTATTGATTATTTTAGCCCTTTTTCCGAATTGTGCATATTTTTGGTTAAACCCGATTCTTGACGACAATAAGAAATTTCCAATGACAAGGTAAAAATATCACAGTCGATGCTCTCGAAAATTTTGAAAAATACCTGATAGTACAAGGTCACTTGTACTCTTTATTAAACGTCAACGTCAATATTTTTTAGAATTTTGGTAAAAACAACTTTTGAGATCATAGTTTGCTATCGTCAAATAATTTTTACCATTAATGGTGGGATTTACAAGAAAAAAAATATACAAACCTGAAACTAACAACAAATATTCTTTTTTAAAGTCAGTAAATTAATTTAATAATAACTGTTTAATATAATTAATTAATTTTAAATTTAACAGCTACACCATTTTAAGATTTTATATATATTTCTAACATTTATCATTGAAATACGTTAAATTAAAAATCAAAATGCTTTTTACTCGACTGCCAAGGAAGTGTTATGTTTTTCGCGCGTATCTTGTATGTTTGTAAATTTCTTTATTACCTCATTCCAAATGGCTGGATGGATTTCGATTGTTAAGGTATCGTTATATTAGTGTTAAAAACCCAAGTGTCCTTAGATAGGTGTTTAAAAAAAAAAATGGCGGATTATTGGCGCACAATAGTAATATGTTGATAAAAAAAATTAACCAAACTTATCGTGTAGGATATTAAAATAAACGAAATTGAAAGGGATTACATAGATATCTTTGTAATCCCCTTTTGGATTACAAACATAACTTTGCGGGACCCAATCGCAAATTATAAACCGAAAGAAAATTAATGAGTCCCGCCTGCTACAAAACTTAATGTGGGTAACTTAGGCTTTCATCTCATAATATAGTCTGTTAAACCGAAGTAGAGTTTACTTTGTTTGTAGTTTATTTTAATTTTGTTTTCTATTCTCAATCTTGTTTTCGTCTTTTTGGTCTTTTTAGTGCATTACTTTTGAATAGTTTTTTTTGCAGTCGGGTTTTAGATTTTTTATGCGTATTTTTAGTGCATATTTCCGCCTGTTTGTACTGCATATTTAAATGCATAATTCGGCTATTTGTTAGTGCATATAATTCGATGCCTAATTATAACTATTAATAATTAATATAAATGCAAACGCAAAATGAACTAATTCTGTCAATCAATGTCATTCGCGACTTCCTAGTTCAACGTAGTTTGCGTTGTTAAAAGCCCAGCTGAAATTAGCAAAATTTCAAAATTAGCAAGATTTTGGACACTGGGTTTCATAACTTACGTAACTTTTTCCTTGCTAGCAGAAAGGCGTGAATTTATGTATGTATATTTAATACATTATATTATGAATGTATGAAATATTTTACTAACTATTTAAAAAATGTGCTGTAATGTTAGTGAAAAAATTAAGGACAACTGTTTTACTAATAAAGTTCATACCAATGTAACTGAATTTAATAAGATCACTTCATATCCCTTACTCTTTTATTATTGTAGGCAGGCAGATAAACACTGTGAACCATATACGCGCTCCTCAATAAGCAGTTCAGAAGTTTTCAGAGAATTATCTAATAACTCTTGTTCGATGCTTTGTTCTGTCTGTTTCTCATTTCGAATAAAAATAAAAAAATCATTTATCAAATGGTTTTCTAAGGGGAATTCATTGGTTACCCTTATTATGACAGCTTTATATGATTTACAAGGGTAAATCATATAATGGCCCGACGATATTAAATTTGTATTCAACGTTTCTGCAATCAAAGTTGCCTTCTTCAAGAATGGAACAGTCACAGATAAAAATAAACGCCGAATCTTTCCTCGTAAATCTGTCAGCAAAACAATTCGTACCCTTTCACGAGCAATAAAATGCTACCAAGAAGAGAGGCAAAAGAAAAAAGTATCATAAATATAAGATTCATTTATATTCGTTCAGGCGACCCTTGAGGGGGAAACTGAGACCGCCAGTATCGAAAAAACAATGTGATCAACATTTATGTCAATAGTATAAAAGAAAATGAACATATTCTGCTGAAGTGTTGAAAAACGTTAAATGATAGTGTTGGGAATTCCACAAGATATCCAGATGTTATTAAACAGAGTTGTAAAGTTACATCATTCGCAACAAGTCAATTGTTTATTTTTATAAGAATGCGCATCGATACAATAGTTTAGAAATGTACTGTCTGAAACCTCACGACGTGGTTTGTTGCATAAGCATGACCACGGGATGTTGATGGCTGAGTGTTCAATCAATTCAGCATAATTTCCTCTTCATCGAAATCGGGTTCAAAAATCTCATAACAGAATATCGTGCATAATTAGAATCTAGTAGAATAACAACTGTTGTATTTAGCCAGCAACATTAATTAAATGCCTCTGTCGATGCTTTCGCGTCAAAGCAAACGTAAAGCTTGGTAATTTCAAATTAAAATTCAACAAAAACCCCAATCCCTTTTTGACCACCGATCAATCGAATGTTTTCGGCTCTTTACGCCATTGATTTTCATGTCTTTTGATCTATTCTAATTTATCCAAGTGTTTTAGGTTGTGTTCAATCTTTTGCATGAATAAATACAGCTAGTGATTCGTTCAAATAAGTTTGAAAAGTTAATGTTGTTGTAAATTCTCTTGATTCATGATTCATTTATTACTGTTTATTATAACTTACTAGTTTTCGATCGCGGCTTCGCTCAAGTATTTGTCACTTTTGTATCCCACGGAAACAGTACTTTTTTATATGAAAGTTGTCCTATGTCCTTTCTGCACCCCTGTAAAAACGTAACAAACAAACAAAGTCGATACTCGTATTTATAATATTATGTACTTGCTGGTGCCCGCGACTTCATCTGCGTGGAAGAAGTACTTCAGATAGTCTATTTTTTCTCCAAGCTTTCGTCAACCCCTCAATTAATTAAGTCATTCTAAAAATACAAAATAGTAGGTAGTATAGTAGTAAGTATAAGTAGGTACCTATGTAAATACATAGTGTAGCTTATATAATTTAACGCATTTTTGGCTTAAACATATTTTGTGGGTTTGATACTCTTGGTCACACTACATAGAGTTGCTTATGCTGTAGCGCCCACGTTGAGCAATCCACTAAATGTACACCTACTAGTTTCAATCTTGAGCTTGATTCATTGTCATCGTAAAATCTACTTTTAAGGGATACTCTACTCTTTTTAAATGGAATAGCAAATTGATAGGAAAAAAACACAGAACATTATTTATTTCTTACTAGAAAGTATGGCAAGTGATCTACCATACAAAATTTGATCAAATATTTTGTTTAAGAATGTTATATATGTAAAAGAATAATAAACAATGAAAATACTTATAATAGAATGATAGATAAGGAAAAATTAGTTTACTTATACACCATACTTATTTCTACACAATACTTATTTCTACTAAGTAGTAATAAGGTTGCTATTTTAGGAATTACACGTTCTCCTTCATTTTGGTTTTTGTTTTGAGTTTAGTAACTAAGTAACTAGCATATTATACTTGTCTTAGGGACTGCTAAGGACACCCTCGATCATGATCACCTACATATTGCATTAACTATTAATTGAATATGGTACCCACTTATTGTTCAATTATAATCGTTAACAAATTCAATGCAACAGAAGGTACCTGATAAGGCGGTCGAACGCGTGCAACAATTGCTGCTAAACTATACTAAAATTATTTTACAGAAAGAAAAGAAATTACCTATATATTATTAAGGTATATCGTGTGTAAGTATTTTGAAATATATTTATATCCAATCCCATATACAGAACTCCACTTTACGCTCATCCAAATGACATAATCCTTTAGTCACCTCTTAAACCGTACGTTAAACCTGAGTGGATATGGAAACAGACTTCATACACTTTATTACTTCACGATAAACCCAACCAGCTCAAACGCTATACGAATAAAATTAAATTATATCACGTATACCTACATTGTTATGGATTTTACGTGCAGCGACGTCAACATTGCTTTGTGGGAATTGTCCATGAAATATTTTAATGGATATGTGTCATTTGATGGAAGCAATATCCTACTCGTCCTCACTGAATTCATGCATTCAAAAAAGTAATTAAACTTAATAATTAACGTTGGGCATGCAACAAACTGTCAATTTTACAAACTTATATAATCCAAAGAACAATTTAGTGAGCTAGATTACTACTGAGAATTCCGTGAAAGGGAAACCCATGAAGTTGTGAACCCAAAGTTGAAATGGACCCAAGTTGTATCATCTTCAAAACACAACTTGTACTACAAGTAAACCGTTACCAATATCAGAAACTTAGAACTTTGTATTCACATTTTCTTTACACAGTACTTAATAACACAAAACTAATACACAAGTTAATTACAGCTCAGGACAGTTATGTCAGCGAGGTTATTGCGTCCACTAATACAATTTTTTTTCTGTTGCACTACATAAATAATGAAGTCTTAAAAACAAAACGAGTTTATCGAACAACTATTATGTTACGCATCGTATAAAATTACTGCTACACAGAATTACCCGATGCGACTTTAACAGATGAGAGAACAAATCCACTGCTAATTACCCATTCGTGTGTAATCTTTTAATTAACTAAGTGTAAACTTATTCGCGTCGCTGACAACAATCCCTTTGTCTTTCTTCCCTCGATGCATGTAAATACCTACCTATGATACATAGTCTGCTTTACCCATAATTATGTACTTACGTAGTGTAGATAGTAGTAGGTAGGTTTATGTTAATTATGTAATTCTTAATGGATATTTCTCATAAAATATTTATAAGTATTTCCGCTAGAACTCGTTGTCAACACTTCATGTGTATACGATGTCATATTACTTTAAACGAGCAATTCTTGTATGTATGTATTTATATTTCGGGTATCTCAGAAACTGCCCTAACGATTTTGATGAAATTTTGTATGTTACAGATATAGTTTTGTATTTTAAGTTCAACTGCATAGTTGTATTTCCTGTAAAAAAATATCAAAAAACGACGATCTTACAAAAAGCCAACGAGCTTCGCTCGGCCTCTCAGGTGCTAAAGAACAATGTTGCTAATGACAATTTGATTCGAAGCATCGAATGACTTTGATATTGACAAATACAGAAACAATACTATTCAAAGACCAAAATTGATATTTTTATATATCAGATTACATTATTTCTTAATTTCTAGAATAGTTTATTATCAGCAATATATATTTATATATCAGCTTCTACTATAACTATACATACCTGTGCCTATATTCCATACTTCGCCATGTTTAGCCAAGCAAAAATAAACATACACAATTGTATTTACTGAGCCCGATCTTTTGTAATTACTGAAACATATTTGATGTACATTCGTAAAGATTTTTCTATGTACAGTCGAGTAAATATAGCTGCCGACTTATATCAATAGCAAACGTCGTTGCTTTATTCAGTTCTGTGTACAATATAATGCTCTTTGATAGGCTGGCACACAAAGAGAATCTACATGTCAGTGGCCAACGTCAGGTGGCACCAACAGATTCATGTGATAGGCTTAGCTCATTGTCTACCGTGTAAGTGCATAATTGACATCGGTTTGGTCTCGTATACAGGGTACCATACCTAATGCACGAGTTACTTACGTATTCACTGGTTTTAAATACCACAATTAGAGGATTCGTTTGAAATTAAAATACCTATGTGTTCCAGACCAGTAATAAAATTTTCAGGAGGAAACTACATGTCTCTTTTTTATTTCATGACCATTGTAGCAAAACACTTTGTACCACATTTTAAATGGGATTAAATATTTGCTTAATTTTTTTCCTTTGAGTATATAAAATGTCTCTAAACTCTAGTTGATTAGAAATATTAGTGATTTATTTTAATGCATTTTGACTTTTGTTGGTGACTATACACTTACAGCCGAATGCCTGTTTTTTTTTTGTAATTGTGCAAACCATCATATCTATTTTCAACACTAATATTTTTTGTACATACTTAATTTATTATAATTCTAACTTATTAAAATCGCGAACATTTCCTTTAGACTGTATTCAGGGCTTTGTCCGAGCGTCGAACGCACGTTGGGGTTTTGTACAGTGTTTACATGGTGAGTAGTCGCAGTTTAGTTCGAGTTCCGTATTCGTTAAAAATGGGCATAAAAACAGAAAACTGATTGCGTTTCATTTCTCTATCAGTTCGAGTTTATTTCTTTAATTTTATTTTCTACAAATAATAAACTGCGTAAAATGTATGAAATGAAGTGTCAACGAACTCATGTTATATAAAAATGGTATACGGTCTTTATTTAAATGACCGAATCCTTTTAATAAAAACGTATTGTCGCGTTGAAAGCCTCTACTTATGTGTACGAACGTGCAGCAAACCAATGATCAAAGGGTGCATTGGCGTTGGTATCGCGTCGAGTGTGCGTCTATCTGCAAAACGCGTGTTCAACGCTCGTCATCTGAACATAGCCTTAAATAGGGTTCTTCTCTACCTAACTTAATTAAAAGCAAAGTTACGAACAGGTAAGCGTTTTACTTCTAGGAAATTTTAGGAAAAACCTGGAACACAGTGTGATGCGATGGAGAAAGTTAGAGTAGAAGGTAGACATGACATTTATTACAAACAAAGTTTCGGAATACAACCGACTAATAATTGGAAAACTACACTGTCAAAATCTCTCGTGATGATGCATGATGCTAAAATATATACTAATCAATGTTAAGGTGTTGAGAGTATAATGTGCATTGAAAATACCCGAAAAGGTCAGTGTACTAATAGCACATTCAGTCTCAAACTAAACAAAACCGCTATTGAGACTTGCAGCACAAAAATATATCCAAATTTCATTATAATCCAGATATTCTGTAGTACAGGCACGTCCTTAAGCTGATGTATGTCTAATCGGGAATTCCACTATGCCCACAGTGGAATTCTTGCTTAAATTTACATGTAAAAAAGAATATAAGAGGATGTGAAGATAATAATTTTCGTTTTATTAAAAGGATAACTACGATTTATACTTTTTAAATCCAAAAATCTACCGAAATTTTATAGCAGAGATATTTAAAGTTAAAATAAAAACGTCTTATTTTACACTTCATATCGAACTCGTACAATAGAACAGCTAATGAAGTTAAACTGACGTATAGCTCGATGTGGGGTCATTACCAACGGCCAATTTACAAGCGAATCACGCGCGCCCCCATCTCTCCACAGTGCAGTCTAGACCCACCCTAATAATTTAATAAAAATAAATATAAACGCCAATTATTAAGGTTCACCTTTAAAAGAATTACGGGAGGTTTTCTATAGTGCGAGGTAATGTGATCAAAGCTATCTCTCGGCCTATAAAGACATGCCAGATTTAAATGAAAATCTAAAAACATAATGTATAACTAGTGGTTTCTCGAACAAGGGGTGTACTATCAGAGTTTATTACTGAAATTTCATTGCCACTTCTTTATTTACTTCTCCTTACCGAGAGTACTTACTGATCTTCAATTAAAAATTCGAAAGAATGTAGAATTTTTTTTTCAACCTTTTACTTTTCCCTATTTTTCACAGAACCGTATTTAGGATTGAATACTTATTGTAATTACCTAATTTGGTTAACATCAGCCAGTAAATAACACTGTAAATTGCTCACATTTTTAGAAGGACCAGCTTTCCAATCAAGATCCGTCTATAAGTAAAAAAAGTAAGGAATCCAAATATCAACGTTCCAAATATCAAAATACTCGCTACGGCTCACTTTAAAACATAAACTTAATAAACTAACGTAATAAGTTTATGCTTTAAAATGACAGTAAGGGAACGGGTATTTACGATTTTTTATAATTGAATAGCTCTTGAGTGTTTAGCCGTTACTGCGACAATTCACAGAAATCTGGTTTTAAATTAAGCAAAATTTGTAGCAGTTGACTTATAAGGATAAGCCAATAGGTAATAAATTATTTTATAAACGAGATTACAAAACATTGTTAAAAGAAAATTACCTACATATTAATATGTAAAAAAGCTGAACGGCCATAATGGCATGCCGTCACACCACATTCACCGCGTGTTTTAGTATTTAGATACTGATTATAAGATAAAGGTTTAAAAAATTAACTTTCACCTTAAACGTTTTCTTTAACCTATACCTAAAAAAAATTAACTAAGAACACACAACTTAACTTTTCCAAATTAAATATCGTTTGTAAGATTGAGTTTTATAACACTTTTTACAATTCAATTTAAATTTAAAAATCAATCTTACATCATAATAATATATCACACAGTCACACATAACTTTGGCCCGTTCATTACATTGTTTGGTTTCTGAAAGAGACTAATCAATTTATAGTAGTAAACATTACTGATAACTATATTTAAAACAAATCAAAACTATTAACATTTGTCGCCTTATTCATATACAAGTTGAAGTTTTAACTGTATCTACTTAAAATTCTAACAATAACATACTACCTTCTTCTCAATTTATTTACTTTACTTAACTAAGAACTGTGTGATCTAGAGCATGATGAACAAAGTTAAAACAACGAGAACCATACCAAGAACCCAACCTTACATACTCAATATTCAAGAGTAGAACTGAAAACTACTCAGAATATTAAACAACATACAATATCAGTATTTGTTTCAATAAAAGAGTAACAAAGCTTTACTGTTTATTTCCTTAGGCAAACATATGAGACCCATGTCGGGTTATAAAAAATGTTTAGTTAGGTTTTTTTATTGATATTTGGAATAGGCCTTTGTCTTCCATCTCACCTGATGGAAAGTGACAATGAAGACGAAAATGGAACACGCCTATGCAAAAGTAACCTTTTCACTCTATTCTTGAACGTTTCAGGACTAAAAAACGTTCATAGTTCAAGAATAAAGTTCCGTATTGAAATGAAATTTACTTTAAATTAGAAAAACTAAAGAATCTCCGTTTCCCCGGCTGAGCGTAATAAAAAAGTAAAGTAAATGCATAAATGCGTTCACCCTCAATTGGCTAGACGAGCAAAGGAAATGGTTTCTTCAACGTTCTTTTAAATTTTATTACTATTTTTAACTTGAATTTAGTCAGATTGTTTCTTATAATTTTAAACATTTTATAAACTAATTATATCACAGAACTATAAGGATTCGCGGAGACTTCATAAATCATAACAACAAAACGTATTTAAAATTACTAAGAATTTGCATATCTTGTGGCATTAGTTTCTATTGTTTCGAAATTCTTAAATATTTAACAAACACGTTTACTTCTATTATTCAAACTGGCTAAGCATAAGTGAAGTGAGTTTTTCGGGTGACTGTATATATATTGAATTAATTATGCAACAATAAAATCATTTAAATTTTAATACGATGACCTCATCGTCATTCCAGAAATAGATATTTCTAGAATGACGATGATGATAGCGGTTTAGGATTTACGTACCAGTGTTTATTTTACACGGGGATGATACTGGCCCAAAGTTACTAGCACTTAGGATCGTCTTAAATCTTACACATGTAATACTTTATTACTTTTACTACTTCATTGTTCTAGACCGTGCGTACTTGCTTCCATAATTAAAACTTGGAAAACTTAATAAAAAAATCTAGCAAAAACAGAACCGCAGCTCATTAGAACGAAGCCGGGCCAAAAAATGAGGAAACCGCAATGATACTGGCGAAAAAAAACTTTTAACTTGAAACAAACATAAAAATGTTTAACACTAGTACCTACTTATAGTGTTAAAAGCTGTTTTGAACTTACAACCTTCCGCCTTCATGCCTTCGAGCAAAAGAGTTTTAAAAACAGGAAGCCAACACTTTAAAGAAGTTAAGTGGCAAGTTAGCGCTACTGGACTTATTTATAAACTGTTCAGTATTACGAAGGGTCAATTTCTTATATATTTTATTATTATTTAAACGATTGCGATGTCAATTAAAAGAAAGATATGTGTAAAGAAAAGATTTGTGGAAACGAGGTTCAGAGTAATTTTCGCGGCTTCAAAGCTAACCCGGGTTGGGTAATGATAAGAATTCGATAATCCACGGCATTTCAATATTTATGATTATCATTTGTGAAGGTAACAATCCGTATTAAATATACTCTTAATAGCAACACGAAATATAGATTGAGAAACATAATTTACTTCATCTAGCACTAGTTAACACCATATATATTTGAAAGTTTAAAGCATTAAACATGAAGGAAAACAAAGAAGGTCCTAATTGTTTCAAAAATAATACGCATATTTAAATTTTACAAACGGTCTCCTTTTGTTCCTGTAACATACGAAAAACAATTTCTTCATGATAAATTGAATATAATAATTTTATAGGCTCTTTAAACTCGGTGAGAACTGCTGTTAAAAGTGGAGCGAACACGTTTTATCGGAAAACGCAGAAGCGATAATAATGGCTGGTCATAAAGAAGTAGCGTGCGATAGATTCCGCAAGTTACCAACTTTTGGGGCACCTACGGCCATTAGAGGGGCACTAATGCGGTTGCCCTCTCAACTGCCGCAACATTGCTGATGTCATTACGATTTTGTAGCATTGTGCGCATATTATAGCATTTTCCATGGAACATTCAAGGTATTTCTTTTTCATTATTAGTGTTGTTTACCCAAACATGACCAACAGCCCAGTATTTGCAAATATAGGATACAGAAATATGGGATTATACACAAAAAAATTCATTGTTTTAGTGAAAATAGGAAATATACAAAATCACGTGAGTAACCAACCACTTTTTCGTTGTGTCGAAACCTACATAGTATGACGTCGATGAGGACACTACAACATTCAGTTATATTAGTTAGCAATAAAATTTACTATCTAAGGTTTTGCCATCAAGTAATGGGCACCATTTCAGATGACCCACTTCACTTTCCAGAACATACTTAAACGTGTTGCTTCTGCAGTACCAAACGCCACTGTTTCTATCCATTACTGGACAAGGTCACAACTTGAGCCCTGCATTAATATAGACTATACCATCTCCACCACTTTGAAAGCATCTCAACTACTTTGAAAGATTAAAAGAGCGCAAAAGTCATTTGCTCAATAACCGTTTCTCCGTTGTATCCTAAACAGATGGTCACAGCATTAAATAGCTTATAAAGTTTCGGTGTACTTGTGTTTCGGTGTAATTATGAACTACACTACTACTCTAGCATAGATGTAACCAATTTAATTTTTACAAAATGTCCAAATGCCTTTTTAAGAATGAAATTGTTATGATAAAACAAAATGTTGTTATATCATAACAATTTATGCCAGTGAGAGTTAAACATGTTTTGTAAAATCTGATCTGTGTTTAATTAACCTTTAAAACGGCTTTTATACTTAACCGCCATAAGCGATGGGGTGGGTGCGCGTTTAATGGCTGACCTTCGTGCCTAGAACAATACAACTAACAAATTCTAAAGGTCAATTTATTCGGCTCCGTCAACATTTCTAATGCTAAACTTTGAATAGTAAGTACGAACATAAAACAGAAACCCTACGTAATATAAAACCCGTTCTCGGTTGCAAGAAGAGCACTACCAACAAAATGTTACAATCTCATCTTATCCATTCAAATTTCCGTTTTCTAGCAACGCAAAGAAGAACATCCGTCCGCTTTGATTCTGTGAACGTATTAGCATTGGATTTGAATAGTACAAACAAAGGGTTTGCTCGAGACAGTGTGCTTTCGTAGGCGATTGTAAATTCAGCGTATCGTAAAAATCTGAGTTCCACACACGACCCATCTCTGTCTTAAGCGTACATTGCAAATATTATATAATTTTTATGTTGCAAATGGTTACGTACTAGTAAACTATTGAAATGTTTTCACAGTTTCATATTTATATGACTTATCTGTTGATACGGCTAAAACGTATTTATGCAAAGACTATAAAATAACATCACCAAAGAACATAATTAATGAAATGAAAAAGTGCATATATAACAAGCAAAACATTGCCTACAATGCCTTAAAATATATTATCGGGTATATACCGAAAGGGGTAGGCAGAGATGTATTTTGCAGCAAACCATTTTGGTACTACTCCATAGGGGGCGAGCTTTCTAAAGTAAATACTGCTTCTGTAAATTTTCTGACAAAAAAAAAAAAAATAACAATTTGCTTAGCCCCATAATTAAGTTTAGTTACGTTTTACGTTAGATTACGTCTATTTTTCAAGACAATTATAATCCTGGAACGTTAGAGAGCAGAGTGAATAGGTTTCTCTTGGATAAGCGTGTACCATCTTCGTCTTCACCATCATCCAATCCATCAGGTAAGTTGGAAAACAAACGCCTATTATATTACCCAAAAAAATATATGTTCTCAAGAACGGGTAGAAACATGAAGGTAAACTTTTGGTACGAAACCATCGAGTAACTCGGTTTAGTACGTAAACAATAAGGAAAACATAATTATGTTGACTTGAATAACTGCGATCAGGTATTTACCAGGTTTCTCGGGCTTTACGACACTTCAAACAGGTTGCACTGACCGTGGTCACAGACTGGAGACGGCCAATGCAATCTGGTCGAAACGTTAGGCAAATCAAAGGTATGTAATACCTATTAAATACATGATCGCGTTAATTCCCGTCACATAATTTTATTATAATGGAACTCAAAAGTTTAACAGTTAATAAGGAAAACAACGTAGTATATTACTTTTTTTAAGAAAGAAAAATAGCTATCCTGGTTTTCATGTAGATCAATCAGCGATCTTGGTTTGCGTGTAGCTACACTTCACGTATCGTTACAAACAAGTGCGACAAATATATGTACAATAATCGTTACAAACAACAAAAGAATTAATCTAATGTAAGAACTTACTAACCATTTTTCAGCTTAATAGGAAGTCACAAATGAAATGTTTAGACTTGTGTTCAAAATTTTTCATCGCGTTGTGACACAAAGAAGCTGATTTATGAAATAAAAACCGCTTGTTCCGCTGCAACTCGACAAAAATAAAACTGATTATAAGTAAAACAAGGGTTTTGAAGCTAAGCTGAAGAAATATTGCTTTTATATTTGTTATCCAGTGTTTTACTTTATTCGAAATGTAACTATCGCAAAAGCTTGTTGTCAACGACCTTGACCTTCAATTAAACCTTTACTTTGACCTGAATATCGACCTTCTTATCAAACTTGAACGGCTTCTATATAACTGTTTTTGTATATAGTTCATAAGTGTAAAGTCAAATTCTTATACTTGTTAGATCGCGCTATTATGATTCTTTAATGACATTTGTTTGTTAACCGACGAAAAAAAAGGAGGTTCTCAATTCGACCGTGTCTATATTTTTTTTTATGTATGTTCAGTTCTCTCTCCGTTATTTATGAACCGATTTTGATTATTCTTTTTTTGTTAGATAGGGTATACCTCAAAGGTGGTCCCATGTCAAGGAAGTCAGGATCTGATGATAGGATCTTGATAAAATTGAGAGAAACCCTCGAAATTGTAGGAACCTACGTATAGCCATCTCCATTTCTATGTAGGTACATATAAAATTTAGATAATTAATCAGTTTGTTATTTCGCGCCGAATCAAAATAAGTTTATGTAAAATTTGATACTTTATGTAAATAAACTCAAGACTAAAGAGGTTTATTTATTTTTTGCTTTTTAGTTATTTTCGTCGCTTAAATTTTTTGTTAAAAATATCTTTATATTATCACCGATAAAAATATTCATGTTTCATTTTAATACATCATTAGTGTTCTAAATAGTGTCACACCCATCCCTGCAGGCTTAAAAACATTTAGGAACTTTGAAAATTCATTTAAAATCTATTAAATCTTTGCAACTATAAGTATGATCTACTCACCTATTTTGGGTACACGTTAGTTCCTTTCGCGTCATAAATATATATACCCGGATATTTTAAATATCAATATGCTAACCTTGAAGCCTTTAATCAGGTATGATGATATTAAACCAGTAATGGCTTTAAGTTTTATATATAACTAGCAGTGCCCCGTGGTTTCACCCGCGTAAGTCCCGATCCCGTGGGAATATCGGGATAAAAGTAGCCTATATGTCAATCCAGGTTTCCAGCTATGTACATACCAAGTTTTATCGCAATCGGTCTAGCCGTTTGCGCGTGAAAAAGTAACAAACACACACACACACCCACTCACAAACTTTTGCCTTTATAATATTAGTGTGATAATATCATATATTAACCAGTGACCGGACCAAAGTTGAAGTAATCATGATATCCAATATTTATGACCCTTATAATAATATTAATGTGGACAGAATTAATTTATGTGTATAGTATGTATGTAAATTGGTCTAAATATTTATGCAAAAATTGCACCATGAATCAGGTTTTTTGTTTCTATTCCACAACTTGTTTTTCTATCCCACGAATTAGACGATCTAATCGCACCCTACAATCATCACAACATTAATACTATAAATATTAAAATGTGTATGTATATATGTATCTTTTATATGTACACGTATATATATATATATATATATATATATATATATATATATATATATATATATATATCTGTCTATATATTCCCATGTTTTATTCCTCGTTCCTTTTTTTTGTTTGTGTATGTATTTTCTTTCATTTGTTCTAGAGTTTGTTACATAAATTTAGGGCACCTACGTCATCCGTTTCTGCACCACCCTACGATAGACTGGTAGAGAATGCCTATAGCATTAAGTCTGTCATTGTACATTTTGTGCATAAAATGCTAATAAATAATATAGTATTATAAGTTTCTGTTGAGTGTGATTAAAGAACTAGACTAGAACTATACGTACATCAACTTACACAACTCTAATGATTTCAACATAAAATTTCAATTAGTTTCAAGTTCAGTATCAAGGTTCAAGTGATTCTATTCTGTTATTAGAAATTCAAACAGAAAATGGTTTTGAGACTGGCCTTTTAGTTTTTTTTTGATTAAGAAACTTAAGAAAGATTAATTTCATTAAAACTGAAATTTATGAACAACATAATATATTTTCGAAATTGAAACATAGTATTCAGTATAAAGTATGTGAAATACTTTCGTTAGAAAAAACATATAGTGATATAGCAAAAGCAATAATTTTCTCGCTTGTTCTAAAGGGATAGAGAGAAAATTTACAAAAAATCACTTCTGGTGTGCCTCAGGGCTCACATCTGGGCCCTGTTTTATTTAACTTCTTTATAAATGACATTCCTCACTGTTTTCTAAACTCAGATATATTTATGTATGCAGATGACTTAAAGTTCGCTAAAATAATCACTTCTGTTGAGGATAGCAAACTTCTTCAAAGTGACCTTAAGAGGCTTGTTCGAAAGTGTCACCATATAAAATTTACAAGAAAGCTAAATATGGTATCTTTTGACTATTACATTAATAACGAGAAAGTTAAAGAAATTGATACAATACGGGACTTTGGAGTTATTTACGATAGTAATTTGACATTCATACCACATTTGGACAATATCATAAAAAGGGCTTCTAAAACATTAGGTTTCGTGCTACGAAATTGCAAATCCTTTCGTTATAACAATACGAAGATATTAGTTTTTAACAGTCTTGTTCGGTCTATTTTGGAATACTGTAGTGAGGTCTGGCGGCCTCACTACTCTGTGCACTCATTGCGTCTTGAACGAGTTCAAAAGAGTTTTCTCTGGCATCTTGCTTCTCTAATCGGGTAAATAAAATACAACGTTCCTACAAATCAAGATTAATATATTTCAAAATAAAATCTCTAGCCCACCGTAGATAATTGAATGACGCGAAGGTTGCCTGCAAAATTTTCGGCAACATGATTGACTGTCCGCAAATGGTGACTATGTTTAAGCTTCGGGTTCTTTCTAAGCTTCTTCGTGTCTCAGTCACACTACTCTATTCACCAATAAGAAGAACTGTACTTGGTGCCAGCTCACCCTATGCAAGAATATGTAAGGTTATCAATAGCTTTAGTGACAGAATTGACCTACATTTCGACTCCCTTTCCACACAGCTGTCAAAACTTAATAGTAGTATATCAGAAACTTAATTATACTTTGTTAACTTATTCTTAGCTTATTTTTAACTTATTATAATAAAACAAATTTAGTATTTTTTATTGCCATAATATAATATAAACAAGTGGTGTTTACCTTTAAGTAATTGCTACACTGTATTCTTATTATTGCATATATTATATTGTAAGTATTTTTATGTGTAAGTAATTGTTGGTGAACCTTAAATAAATAAATAAAAAATAAATAAAAACTTTTACCCGAAATACGATGGTAATCCATAGTTTGTTGTTGTTAGTTATTATATATTGTGTCTATGTCCACACGTGGCCAAAAGTTAGCCTTTATGCACTTCGGACGACAGTAATAAAGAACATTTTTTAAAGTATTAAATCACAATTAAAACAACATCTTTTTAATATTATTTTAAAGTACAACAACTTTCGCACTAGGGAAATTTCCCTGGGGTGCTTGGGTAAGAAACCTCTAGCGTTAATTTCATTGTCAATCCATTTTTGACACACCCATTATGCTGAGTTGCATTTTAAAGAGTATAATACTAGCAATGTACAACTGCAATTATGTTTTAACTCCTGCTTTCTTCTTTAAGCCTCTCCTCAAGTGAGCGTACCGTCACCGTAAGATTGTGAACATAATTTTACGGGTGATAAAACGGGACAGATAATGAACCCTGCAGATTGATTTTTTTTTTTTAAAGGCAACTCCCGCATTAGGGATTACTCCTGTGTCGCGGGGGACTTTACAAACATAGAAACAACGGACACAAAGAACACCCAGACTCAGGTGGGAATCGAACCCACGACCTATGTCATAGCAGTCAGGGTCACTAACCACTAGGCCAACAAATTTGACATACTAGCGAGAAATAATCCGTTAAATGGTAAACTGTAGGTTCAGTAATTCAGTTCATAATATTTCGTCAGTTTATAATCGCGAAATTGTTTATGAACTAACGATGTTTACATCCTTACGGTGACATACTCATAATGTACTTTGAAAGAACACTAGGGAGCCCACTAATCTATTGAGTGAACTAAAATATAATACAAAAAATGTTACACAATTTATGAAAAAGATTCAGAGCCGAAATTGATTTTCACCGGTGCTACTCAAAGAGTTATGAAACCAATCATTATACATAATTATATAGACGTGACATAAGATTCCTGAATATTTCAAAATTTCTTCAAAATTTATAAAAATCCCTATTTTTGACCTTCCTTAATAAGTAACTACTATTGACTTAGAATTTCATGTTCATTTCAAATTTATTTAGATAAAATATTAGTCTAATTTACATCATTAGTTGAATAAAAATGTCGACTAAACTTCTATTTAAAACTTTATTCTATAAAATTATCCAGACCGTATAGATCGTTTAAATCCGTGGTCTAAACAGCTTTTCATAGGAATTTGTTCCATTGTCTGTGAATACGTAAAGTAGACTTTATAATGAAAAACAAATGTTCGCAAATCCCACTATCGGGGTACATTTTACCGGGCGTGCATTCGTGCCGGCGGCGGATCTCCGACCATATTGATAAATCCTTACAATCGTTCTGGCTTTGCGAATTGCACATCGCCGGTGCAACTTGTGTCTTATATTACATTCACTTTCGTGCTTCTATTTCTAGTGTTGTGAGCTTTGACAGGCATATTTTAAAGCTACATCAAATATGGATACGAGAATGTATTGTTTTAAACCACTACGGGGTGATCAAAACTCATTTGATGGTGACTGGTGAACAAGTGGATTCAAGCCAAGTGAATGAGAGAGTTGGTTGGTTTTCTTTCGTAAACAACAAGTTTTTTTTTGTTGTTACGTGCACTTTCGTTTGTTGTTTTTTATTTATAAGTCTTCACTCGCTCTCGTTTTCGCTGTGTCTATACCGAAGAACGAGGAATACTCCTAGTATTCGGTCGTAGCCAATCCTCTAAAAATCTGAAAAATTAATATAATAAAACGGAGAATAATAAAGCATCGCGGTCAAGAGCATCGAGATTATAATTATTTCAAATTGTAATCAATGTGACCTAGACGCTCATTTAGACCGCAACACCGATTGTAGAACTCGAAAAACATTTTTTTAAGATAATGCAGTAAATACCGTATTAATCCTTAAGGCACTAAATAGTGCTAGTGGAAAAAATCGCAGAGGAGAGTTTTTCTACTAGTACTAATTAGCGCCTATGTCATAAATTATTTAGTGTGTTTATATTTATACAGATTACTTGAAACACACACTATTACATAGTTTACTATGCGTTATTGATACATAATACACCTCACCCAGGCTCAGCAGCGGGATCGTAATTAACGAAGCAGCCTAAACTCTGCGGCACCGAGTTCATAAATCATCTTTAGTGTAACTTTTTATCTGATCAAGTGTATGAGTCTTTTCAAGTCCTTATATAGTATAGTTTTTGAGTGACAAAATCAGCATTTACCGTGGGAGAGCCATGCTTGGGCACGTATGGGCCGGCTCGACCGGAGTGATATCACGGCCTCATAGAAAATCGTCAGTGAAGTAATGTTGCATTGCTTTTCGGCGAGTAAGTGAGGTTACCGGAGGCCCTAAACCTTCCCTCCCCCCACCCCCTCTTCCACCCTTCCCTCCCCCCTTCCACCCTTCCCCTACTCCCACCTAAAAGGCCGGCAACGCACTTGTGACTCTTGAGTTGCAGGTGCCCATGGGCGGCGGTAGTCATTTACCATCAGGTGACCCGTCTGCTCGTTTGCCCCCTAAGTATACCAACGAAAAGTATCTACTGCTGCTCCGCACACGGACTTTCTAACATATTACTAAAAATTTAATTTGGATGGTCATTAAAATTTAACACATACATAGCTTCTTTAAAATAACCCTAATTTTCATTCACCCTAATTCTGATTTAGAAACTGATTATTTAAAAATAAACCACTCTGAAACTCTGAATAGATCTTTATTAGCACAAAATGTATCAATCACTTACACTCGAGCCGTAGTAGGGACTGATATACTGCGCCTTAAGCGCTAGCCTACTATAATACGCTACTAAAACATTAATGAAACGCAAATATTTCTGAAATCCATATGTTGGCTTGACGGTGGCCTGCACAGGCACATATTTAAATTCACTATCAACCTGCAAACAGTTGCAATAAAACATTCTCGATTTTTTTCTTTTATAAAAAATAATATAACAAATTTTAATATAAACTAACTTTTAAACTTTAACGTTCCATGATATATAATTATGTATAAGTACGGTAATTAACACGCTCACATAATAGTATTACATACCTTTGAATTCCCTGACGTTTCGACCAGGTTGCATTGGCCGGTTATAGGCCCTATCTGGTCAGTATTTTAATAAATGTCAATTCAGAGGTATGTAATATCGATTACGTGATCGCGTTAATTCCCGTACGTATACATAAATATATGTATGTTAGATAGAAAGCAAATGGGACCACCTAAGGATCTAACTTAACGGTTAAGCCAAGGAATCGGTGAGCATACCTACCTAAAAATATATAATTTAACCTTTTTTGAGATCGATCGCAGAAACTAAAATACACTTAGCTTCAATAATTTAATTATAGTGCCATAGGTTTCTACCATTTTCAATAGATTTAGCGTAAATTAAATTGATGTACATTCTGTATTTAAAGAAGCCTTTAAATCATAAACTAAATTAACAAATAAATCGCTGTTGATTTTAATAGTGTGCTTTTGTTTAGCATGTGAAGCAATTTTCTAAACTCATATTTACTCTTTTTATTTTATAGTATTTTTTGTTTCATAACTCTTTCTATGAATCCTTACTACATAATACTCACTACATAGAAATACAATATATTAATATCATAATTCAGGTATTTTGTTACGTTTTAATTCTTATTATATACATACTTGTAGCCTATGGTTATTCCTAGCACGAGAGTGATTCCGGTATGGTTGCGACTACGGTTGACAAGATATAGTAGTAAACTATGAACACTGGTTTTCACTTCTTAATTAAAAGATTATTATTATATTATATCTTATTTCGTTACAAGGTTAATAGATACTTTGTTAAAAATTAAACAAACATCAAACAATCCTTCTCTACAATAAATAATACAGGGTTTAGCAAATATACATACATATGAAAGAAAACCTCAATCACCTCTGGTGAAAATTTCATAGTTCAGCAGTCAATAGGGAGCTTAAGAAAAGTATCACGTCCTAACAGAACGGGCATTTGGTCACACGCTCTCTCAACTTCCACGTGCCTCCTGGGATCCGAGACTATCTGTAACAATATCAGTTTTTTTTTCAGAACATGATCACGGACATTATAATAGTATGGCTTTGTTAAATTTCATAGCTCATTTTTGGTTTAGGTGTATACCTGTGTGTGTGTATGAAAAAATATACATTTCATTTCATTACACGTCTGTGCAATCTGTCCTTTACCTCCGATTTCTAGTTTGGCTACAAAACCGACTGATATGTTGCATATTAGGCTGCAATTGGTTTCAATCAATCTAAACGATCGTTTGACATCTCGCAACCAAGCTTGTGCATTTGATGAGCATCGTCTAGATGCTTCGCTAAAATATATTATTGGAATCAGCATCTGCGAAATGTGCATCCCTCACTAAAACAGGCCTCAATCAATATCTATAAATCTACCTCTCTTTTTTTGTACCACATGTATGTGGTTTGAATATACATACACATTATGCTTCAGAAAGTCAATGCGCTCTGTGAATTGTACACTGCATTATCGCAGAAACTCCCAAAGAAGCCAGTTTCACAACGCAACACTCTCGGACGGGTTTTATTTGAATTGTAGTAAATAAGCTGGCCGTGCACCCTAGCCTTAGCAATACCATGATCAATCATAAACTAGTTTGATACTACTATTACTATATATAAACTACTTTGAGCAAGTAACAGAGTTACTTCCAAGGAATTTGACCCTATCTAGTATCTACAGGCTCTGCCTAGTTTGGGATCAGACGGTCGTGTGTGAGATGTGTGGAGTTATTATTATTATTATATTCTTGAAAAACCTCACAATCCAAAATCGATTGCCTGTTATATTACGCTTTCGGTATTTTCCATTTCTTTTTTGGATCGGCAAACGAGGTGTGCTTTCATAACTTATGGTAAAATTCCCGGATCCAAAGCACTCCTTATTCTGTCATTGAAGAAGAGAGAGATGAATCAAAATTATTCTCCCTTGCATCGCCAGGGTAAAGCTGTAATAACAGAGACTCCATATGTATTATTTTAAGAAGCTGAAGAAATTCCTAGGCTATTCTGCAAGTTCAAGGGTAGACTCCCAAGTATGTACCTAATTATCTAACAAATGTCATCGTAGTGTGGCACGTACCTGATCCAATAGTCTACGCGCTAAAACTTTAACACCTGTTTCAAATTCCTGAAACACACAGCATACGATCACGATATGTAAAGCAAGCCTTCACTCGGTAGCCACAAAATAGGCTCGTATAACGTTCTCGTTCATTGAAGTTTATTACTTTTACAATAAATATGAATAGTTATAATATATCGTCGTGCTGTATATATGGACATATGTATATATGAATAAGGAAATGTATGTAGGTTCAATTGGTATCCATCAAATCATTAGTATGATCACTCAAAGGAAATGTTAGTGCTCGCTTTTCGGGCAATTACACAGTGTGTCCAACGATATTCCCCATTTACGAAGCTACTGTATTGTTAGGTACAACTATAGAACGCTTTGTGAGCTCATTGGGTAATTTAATATTAGCCATTGGAAAGTGGAGGTAAATTGATTAATGATCTTCACTAGGTATACAATTGTTGTTCTACAGTTTATAATTACTTTACGTTATCGTAGGTACTTTGTACTCATCCCTGATATTCTCTGATATTACGCGTAAATTGTTTTATAGCTACACACATACGTAATATATGTAGAATGTAGATATTAATTCGTTTTAAAGGCCTACTAACATAACAACACATGTACATCAAAATACATCACACACCTTAACAGCTACAACAACTTACTATAAAATCGTTATCGTTACGTTAGAAAAATTAAGTAGCAAATGATTTGTCTGTATATATGTACATGTTTTATGTACAAAATAACTAGATGGCTTTTACTGAATTTCGGCGCATAATATCATACAAGCATAGACCCTGTATCCCTGAAAAGGAAGGCAGAGGCATATTAAACGACCATATTTTGCCAACTAAATATAATTTTATCCCACTCGCGTAATAGGAGGCAAGCCTATTGCCGTCCATAGGGCACTTTGAATGAAATATAGGAAAATTGAGAGTATATTTGAACAGAAAATTAGGTAATAAAGGAATGCAATGGAAGGGAAGCGAAATTTCTTAAGCAAGTGTAAGCAATAGCTCGAGCATGTCAAGGTCGAATACCTGCAACTCAAACTGGCTGTTGCCGGAAAGTCCGAGCCCTCTAACAAATCCCTCCATAATGAGGAGATAGCAGTAACACATAATGTGTAATGTATTTCATCTAGTATGCGTTTTGACGCGGATAATAAAAAAAAACTGTCAGTCGTAGAACTGCAGAAGTGAAACACAAAGGTGTTAACTTAAGCATCTATATGTATCTAAGCGTGACGGTCACGCGAGTATAGTGCTTTTCGCCACACCAAAAGTGCCCAACGTTGCCGTAAAGTTTTCACTTCAAAAAAAGGATATTTTATGGGCTAGTACTTAACACTGGCCGGCAATGTCCTAACACCGGTCGGTGGCACTCCGAGGCTTTGAGGAAGAAAACTATGTAAATAAGTACAATAACGCTGGTGGCTGGTGGACGCGGGAAGGGCAACAAATTAGAAAAATATGCCCATAACGCGTCTCCCCTTTCGTTTGCCCCCCTCAAATGGGGCAGTTTGTCGAGGCAGTTTTCCATTGTTTTAATAAAACTTATATTAATCCCGCTACGTTATAATACGCATAGAAAAGCTACTTTTTCATCAAACATCCTACCCATATTATTATTATTGATTCTTTTACTACAACAATCGGTACTTCAGTTACATGGATAGAGGTAACGACACTAGTTGGATAGTTTAAACACATTAGGAGGCTTTGTGTCTTCCCAAAATGGTGTACGTGACTCTAATGTCTCACTCCACTGAGTACGTTCGGAGTTCTGTCCTTCTAAATTATTGAGCCAACAAATACTTAGTACAAGTAGTTTGCAGTAACCGTTTAGTAAATTAATGTCCTACCTTTAGGTTCAAGTATCATAATGAATGGGTCTTTAGGCTTGTACCAAAACAAATCTAAATTATCTTTACGTTTATGAAAATTCATGTGTTAAGGCACTGCTTGTACAGTTCATTGCTACATTTTCGTACTTAGTAACTTTTAAACTTTCGCGTTTAATGATATAATTATGTATTTACACGGGAATTAACGCGATCACGAAAAGGTATTACATACCTATGAATTGTTTCATGATCGCGTTAATTCAAGTGTAAATACATAATTATTTTCGTACTTAATAATATACAACTGTATGGTGAATTGTTTATGTTTAGACACACTCTTCACAAGACGTGCGATAAGTTCATGTACCAAATGATAAAATTAATGAAATGAGGCCTAACTATTTATGTATTCTTCGGAATGAAAACAGATAATATGCAGTATATATTGCTATTAACAAACTTTCACAAGTAAATATAGCATCAATTGAAGCGGCGGTAGCGTAATAGCTAAGCTGTCAGACTTGCGATCAAGTGGTTGGGGGTTCGAACCCCACCCAGTGTACTACCGACGTGAACCCACTCCTAACACAAGCACGTAGCTTAGCTGGAGGGGTTAACAAGAATACTAGTAATGCGTGACCCACGTTACTAGTATCCTTTATTAAAAAAAAAATTATGTACATACTTCAGCAATTTTTATACATTAAGTAAACTGTTACTTTGACTTTTGACTTGTGAACTGTCACAAAATGATACATACAAACACTGTATAGCTTTAATTATTGTATAATCAAATGCTTATATAGCTTTAATTTGAAGAAGCAGTCTTGATACTTTTGAAGTCTAGTTGTTTTTATTCCTTACTTTTCACCCTAAAAAACGTTATTAAAAGTAACAATAACTACAAGATTTCTTAAATTGTATGTAAATTCCAATTGGTTATAATAAAACATGCGTATGATGTAGTAATTTTGAGTTTATGCTATAAAGCGAAGAAAACACTGCAAGGAAACAGTTTTTAAACTCCAAGTATGTATAATCAACGTACCGTGCAGTACGCGATCTGTCAAAACATACCCTCTGAGATTACTAACATAGCTCAGATAGATGAAAGCCATCGTCCGACCGCGCGCGTCACTCGAGGCATCAAATTTACATAGCACGCATATTTGTGGCGCCTGAAGTAACCCACGCCAGCTATGTCTGATATCTCTGAACACTTGCGTCCTGTAAGTATCTAACATTGTTTAATCTGATACTTAATTGTTTTCCACTACGATTTGGAATTAGTAGGTATATTTGTTTTATATTTCATTTGGATTTCAGATAAAGTAAAACAAAATGAATGAACTCTACATTATTTCTTTTTTATTTCAGATAATTCTTTCAAAAAAAAACCGACTTCAACAAAAAAAACTATTCCATTAAAGACTTATATATGGTTTTCTCATGGATGCCATTGTTAGAACTAGACCAAATTGAAATGGGACCATACGGGAAGCACCAGCTTTCAAATAAAAAATCATTAAAATCGGTTCACCCAGTCGAAAGTTCTGAGGTAACAAACAAAAAAATAAAAATAAAACATACAGTCGAATTGAGAACCTCCTCCTTTTTTGAAGTCGCTTAAAAATAAGTAATGATTGATGATGATGAATGATAGTTTGTTAACTTGCGTTGACTATTAATAGCTAAATATAGAAATAAATAAATAGAATATGGGAAGATCTATAATAATTCGTAAAAAAACTATCCTTTGAACCATGAGATATGAAACCAGGACATTTCAAACTGACACTCATCTTAATTTGAATAGATTTAGAGTATTCTAACAGATTTAAAGTGTAGTGTAGAATAGTGGATTTATAGTACGAGCCGCAGCTGTATACCATTCATTAAAAATAAAAACCTGACAAGTGCGAGTCTGACACGCGCATCGAGGGTTCCGTACAAACTTGTTTGTTAACTATGAATTTCTATAGTACCCACATCTCGGAAATCGATTCCCGATGACTTTTGTCGTTTGTCAGGGTTTCGTTTCTCAAAAGGTAAAAAGGAACCAAAAAAAGGAAAGTAGGATCGCTTTGTTGTCCGTCTGTCTGTCTGTCAAGACAGTTTTTCTCAGGAACCCGTAAACGTATCAAATTGAAATTAATACCAAATGCTTACTTTAAAAAATCAAGCTTCTTCCCATATACGTCACAAAAAAAATCCCACCGCAAAATATAAGTTTCTAATAGCAAAAAAATATTTCTACGTGGTAAAACAATAAATTAACGACTTTCGGATTTTTTCCTTTACTCACTTACTTACCAAAGACCATGATTCTAGGTCAATGAGAAGTACCAAGGTTTAATTTTAACTGCAATATGTTGAAATATAGTGTTGACTTAGAAGCTTAATTCTTTTACAGCTGCAATAGACTGCCGATATATTTGATGTTAATTTCAACTTGATGCCTCCACGCATTTCTGAGAAAAAGGGTCTTGACAGACAGACAGACAGACGGACAGCGAAGTGGTCCTATAAGGGTTCCTTTTTAAGGAACATAACCCTAAAACGACGCTTACCCACGCTGTCCCTCTGTTGTCTGCTTTTTAGAAATTGCTAAGCTTAAATCTTTGTTGTATTTTAAACTTTTATAATTATAACTGTGAAACAACAATTGTGGCTTATTTTTGGTGTGGTGGCTTTATAATATGTTTAAAAAATATTGGTTTGACTAGCTGTCTCTGCGATTGAAATGTGATAATTATGATATTCTGGCAAATAACATAGCGCTACAATATATTTTTAGCGCTCTATTCTCGGAAGCCAAGTTTCGTAAGAACTCTCACTATTTTCGTCATGGTAAACATACCTAATTTATTAATATAAACAAGTCTTAAGGTTATTATTATTAGTTCATTAACGCCCCGATCGTTTGTCCGCAGCAGACGTGTGCATATTACTCTCATAACTTTTCTGTTATCTATTAAAAACAGTTGTCAGTCAAAAATAAACTTAAGTGCAGTGAGCATAGTGTCCAGTGTTTATAATCGTAATATATATACACCGGCTTGCTAACCGACCGTTTTGCACAGCGATCACCACACGATGAGCGTCAGAAGGTCACCTACAAAAGCAGCCGGAGCACCAAGTCTTACAAGTTCTCAACCAGACTTATCAAAGTATGAGCTACCTGTAAAAGATAACTTTGTATCAACTCGAAAACGTAAACAACCTGATGCCGATGTTGAGGTCAAGGAAGCTATAGCCGAGCTACGTAAGGACATGATGAGTTTCCTGCATGAATTCAAAAGTTCACAAAAAGCGGAATTTCAGCAGATGAGGTCAGATGTAACGGATATCAAGAACCAGTTGGAATCCATAAAGATTGCAAATAATGATATCATTAGCGAACATAATCAGTTTCGGAAGGATTTGTCATCTCTGACCGATTCCTTGGACTTCCACAGTAAAGAACAAGATGATTTGAAATCCCGTGTAAATATAATTACGAACAAGACGGACAAAATAACTAGTTTGGAATCTGAGCTCACAATTATTAAGCGACAATTAACTACCCTCCAAATGGAACAGAATATTCGGGAACAACGCGAGCGCCTAAATAATTTGGAAATTACCGGAATCCCAGAAAAAAATAACGAAAACTTAACCAAATATCTACAAACTATTGCATCATCGCTCAAGACACAGATACCAGACGATGAAATCGTTCACATTCACCGAGTTCCAACACGTGTCACAGGCCGAGTCAAAAGTATTATTGTGAAATTCAAATCTCTTATCACAAAGGATAGCCTAATCTCAGCCATGCGCAAGAAAAAATCTTTAACAACTAGTGAAATTTGTCTTGATTGCGAAGAATCGGTTATTTATATAAATGAACATTTAACATCATTTTATAAGGACCTTCTCAGAAAAACAAAGGAAGCCAAGCGCGCCGCTAATTACGAATATGTATGGATACGTAATTGCAAAATACATGTACGAAAAAACAATACGTCACCGTCATTCACTATCAACCACCAAGATGATCTATCGAAAATCAAGTGACTACTATTATTAACTTTGTTTCTGGTTTCTCACTTTTATAATTCAAATTGCAAATCGACATCATTTGTTTTCTACTCTTTTTTTTTCATAACACAGTCAACACAATCACATACTACACTACACTTGCACAATAAAAATATTTACATTACTCACTATTGCAATATAGTACATAAACTTATATATCAATCCATAATCATGCATTTTTTCACATACAATATAACTGCATATCGCCACCAAGTGATTCTCAATGATTCATACACCACACTTACTCGATTTCTATATGTACGTATGCCTACTTTTTACCTGATATTAATTCTCCTAACCGCAAACACATTCACAAGCCGCTCGGTCGTAAATACTTACCTGCGATATTATGTTGTAACTCACTCGATCCGTAGCCTACATTATCACTTAATAATACTTAAGATTTGAAATGTAACCACCGCAATTATGGATCTTTTTTTTAATATTATGTTTAATGTTAAATGTAATGTTAACGTTGATATTTGATATTGTGTGCATATATATATATATATATATATATTTATATATATTTTTTTTAAATATATTTATAACCGAATGTAACAGAATATTTAATACCTAACTAAAAAAATGGTTACAAATAGAAATAATACAATATATTATCAGAACGTACGTGGCTTACGGACCAAGTGCTTAGATCTTTGTAATAACATTTTGAGTAATGACTATGATATAATAATATTAACGGAAACTTGGCTACAAGATGATATTTTGGACAGCGAGCTTTGTGATAATAGGTATGAGGTCTACCGATCGGATCGGGATTTGTCTGCAACTAGTAAAAAGTCTGGCGGTGGCCTGCTAATTCTTATCAAGCGTGAAGTAGATGCATATTTATGTAATGAATGGCCATCCTCTAACGTCGAAACTATTTGTATAACTATACCTGCGCGCTCGCTGGACTCGTTAGTCGACTTGCACATAATCTTAACCTACATTCCGCCAGATTTAGACTTACCTAATCGCGTGTTATGTTTTCAAAGTAATGTATCGCAATTAATGGCTAAATATCCATATGACAATTATTTAGTAATAGGTGATTTTAACCTACCTTGCATTAAGTGGTGTAATAACAATTATTATTATGATCGCAGTAGCACTTCTCAAACACTTGATGCAGCCACCTCATTAATGGACGAGTTTAGCTTTTATGGATTAGTACAATACAATTATTTAACTAATAGATGGGGGAACACGTTAGATTTAAGTTTTTGCAACTTGCCTTTGTCAATTAACGAATGCTCACAGCCTATTGTGAGGGTAGATGACGCCCACCCACCTTTTTATGTTAATTTGTTAGATCTTCAAATTGTACCCCTCAAAGAACGTCATGATCCACGGTTCAATTTTTATAAATGTGACTACATAAAAATAAATGAATATCTTACAAACATCGACTGGCCAAAAAAACTTAATGTAAGTACAATTGAAGAAGCTGTCGATATTTTTTATTCTACATTAAACGATTGTTTTATGTTGTATGTCCCAATTTATAACCCAAAATCCAAATGTTATTATCCTATATGGTACAGCCCAGCATTAATAAGAATAATTAAGGAAAAACACAAAATGCATCAAAAATGGATGAAAAGGGGCAACCCGCGCGATTATGACGAATTCTCTCTCTTGCGTTCTAGGGCACAACTTGTGCAAACCACTTGCTTTAACCAATTTATAATAAATAGCCAAAACATAATCCGGCGCAACCCAAAATACTTTTGGACGTATGTAAAATCTAAAAAAGGTTGCTCATGCTATCCTAAGAAGTTTAAACTAAACAATGTAGAATACAGTGAGGGGCACTCAATTAGTTCCGCATTTAATAAATTTTTTGAAAGTGTTTTCATAATTCCAATGAACGATACTAACAATACCTCAGATTTACCTACTATTAAATACCCAAATCAAGATACATTATCACAGATAGAAGTAAATGAAGATTTAGTATATAATTTGTTAGCCTCATTAGATAAAAACAAAGGGGCAGGCTCTGATAGTGTTCCACCAATTTTTTTAACTTCATGCGCAAAATCCTTAGCTTTGCCACTATCTCACCTGTTTCGTAGATCCTTAAAAGAATGTATTTTTCCATCAATATGGAAAAATGCTCAAATTATCCCTATCCATAAAAAGGGGTCACGTTCATCTATTGAAAATTACCGACCAATATCCATATTAAATACGATTAGTAAAATTTTTGAAAAACTTGTTTATAATCAAATCTATCCGGTACTATCACAAGGTATACCCGATTACCAGCACGGATTTCTTAGAGGACGCTCCACTGCCACGAACTTAGCATTGTTTTCCAACTACATATTAACTCAGATGGAGGGGGGTGGTCAGGTGGACGTCATTTACACTGATTTTGAAAAGGCTTTTGATCGCGTGGATCATGACATATTACTTCGCAAATTGCAGGAACTAGGTATACATGGGGACTTATTGCGTTGGGTACGATCATACTTATTGAATCGTTCGCAGGCTGTCGTCATGAGTGGTTATAGATCAGATTATATCTCAATCCCTTCCGGTGTGCCCCAGGGCTCGCATCTTGGTCCCCTCTTTTATAATGTATATATATATGACATCTCTAACTGTTTTAAATTCGCTAAACACATAATGTACGCGGATGATAAAAAAATTTATGCACCTATACACACAGTTGATGACTGCGTAAAACTTCAGCAGGATTTAAATGCACTTCAAGAATATTATACACGAAACAGAATCTCTATTAGTATCAGTAAATGTCAAATTATCAGTTTCACTCGAAAAAGGCAACCCATTAATTTTGCATACAATTTTAATAACATTGTAATAGAGAGGGTCAATCTGGTGCGCGATCTTGGGGTATACTTTGATTCCCAGATGCTTTTATCTGACCATGTTGAAAAGGTAGTACAAAGGGCTTACCGTAACTTAGGCTTCGTCTTAAGGACATGCAAACCGTTTAAATGCTCACTAAGTTTAAAAGTTGTTTACTTTGCATATGTACGTAGCATACTAGAATATGCGTGTCCTATTGGAATCCTTGTTATAAAATATACACTAATCGTATAGAATCAATACAAAAAAAATTCACTACGCATCTTAATTTTAAAACTCAACAAAACCCCTCCTCTTACCTGGACAGTTGTCGTGAACATAATCTTCTGACATTAGAAGAACGCCGGCGAATGCTAGATGTATGTTTTCTGTACGATATTGTACGAAATCGACTTGATTGTCCTGAATTACTTACAAATATCTACTTCAATGTACCCCGAAGACGAACAAGACATACTAAGCTCTTAGTTACGCCCTTACATTCTACAAATTATGCCAAGAACTCTGTTCTCTCCAGAATAGTATCAACCTATAACAACGAATTCAAAGATATAGATTTATTCTCGACTAGTAAAATTGGATTAAAGACACATATAACGAACATGATAGTGAACACTCAAGCTAAAGTGTGATTAGGTTAAACTTAAACTACAGGTGGCGAAGAGAAGAATGGGTGTACCGTGTATGTGAGATCCAACTCTGTGTAGTATATTGCAGTACATACACACACACACGCACGAAGGCACGCACACACGCACACACACACGCACGCACGCACACACACACGCACACACGCACACACACACGCACGCACACACACATGCACGCACGCACACACACGTACACGCACACACACACACACACACACTTGTTCTTTTGAATTGTAATTTATTGGTTTTTTATATGTCATGTTTTTGCTGCAACTTCTATATTTTTATTCACATTTCTGCTGTAACAAGATCTGGACCTGTTTATAATGTTTTTTAAATTGTATTTATGTGGTTAACATTAATTGGTTTCCCCTTATTTGTAGAAATTTGATTGTAATATTTAATGTTATGGACTGTTGTTAACCCTAATAGTTTAAAAATAAAAATAAAAATAAAATAAAATTAGTCATTATTATTATATCAAAACGAGGGATATGTGGCATAAAAATCTATGTTAAGTATGTGGCCACCTAACCTATAGATATATGTTTAAACAGAGAAAGACAAAACCGTGTAGTACCTTTCTGTCTTCTGTTTGTCAACCAATTTTCCTTTTTCTTCTTTTGTATAGTAGATATTAACTATGCAGGCAATTACCGGGTTTGGTGTTATCAATAAAAAAATATTGGCAACTTTTTTTTATGCAAGACAAAACAGTTCAGTATGTTTTTCTCCTCTTATGGTCAACCGTCAACTCTTAACTCAATTCTTTTGGTTTACTTTTGTTTTTGCCTTGCAGCTTTATACGATATATAGTGTTATCAAAAAAACTTTTTTCCTACCGTCGTTGGGCTTTAGTGTTATAAAAAGGTATGGTCTTAAATGTATAAAGCATGAATGTAGATAAATAAATAATATAAGAGTGAACCAAAACCGTTGGAAACATGCAACTTCATACCTATATGTTTTTTTTTTCAACTTTCAGTAATGATTATGATCGAATTTCGACCTCTGGGCGAACACTAGTTAAGTATAAATATACTAAATAATTAACTTAAAATCTTATGCGATTTTAAGAATCACGTGATCTACGTCATCTCTATTTGATTCGGTTTTTCAAAATCAAAACCAATAAAACCAATTAAACCAATTAAAGGTGTTTTCGAATTGTTAGGAGTAGGAGTCAGTCGTGAAACTAGTTGCCTGTTCCAATACGTACATCCTATCCAAGGACACTCTTTTCAATATACTTTTTACATTTTTCTGGTTACATTACTTACTTATAATAAGCGTCAATGAAATGTGAGAACAATGTAATATATTGTTCTAAAATATAGACGCGTAAACTACTACTACATTTAAGTAAAAGCTGTCCAGAGATGACCAGCCCCGACCAACGGGCATTCTGATAGTATATCTACTAATATAACAAACAAGAACAATAGTTTATTATAGTAGTATCTGTACTTATGTACTCATAATATAGTTATGTTACAAACACGCGCTTGTACACAACACTCACAAGGGAAAGCGCTGTTAATGGAGATGGTAATTTGCATAAACACATTTGCTACGATTTTGACACCCTCACTATACCTGACATTTGAAATCTTGACATGAATATTGCTCGGCACTCTCAACAAATTACCATTACGACTTGACACGTATGTAACGACTGTCTTGTTCTTACTGTTTAAACATTAATGTGTTAACCCTTCGTTTGTAAACGCTCGCCGTGCGTTTAATCATTTCCAGACACTTGAAGCTTCTTCGTGAAACTAGAACAAGCTCGCGTATAAAATAATGCAAGCATATTATTTTATTTTCTACTCAAAGGAAAAACAATCTAATTGTTACGATTCCGAATCGAATGAGCTTCTGACATCTACGTTACCTACCTAAAGTAGATGGATTTAATAGATATACACACATATATAATATATAGGGTAAAGGAATGTATATTGGTGATGTGAGTAATTTAGTGATATCTTTTTCTTCTATATTCTTTAGGAAGAAAAAGACAGGGATATCTAATCAAGCACATACAAGAAACAGCGCTAGTACATGAGTTGACAGGCATAAAATACGCTCTGCAATACATCCTTCCTGCGTTTAGTAAACAAACTTTTTTCTTGAAATCACCTAATTACATATATCACCAATATACCTTCCTTTACCATATATGTTTTATCTATATAGATAGGTAGGTAAACAGTTAGATATAAAGATAGAAGAAATCTATATTTATATATATATATATATATACGATGTACAACACGATTTAAATAAGATGTACAATCAGTTATCATTAGCCGGTAAGTAGAACGGGCGGTCTTATTGCTAGAAGCGATGTCTTCCAGGCAGCCTATGGAGGCAACAGTTTATATTAATCAACGCACCTGACCGCGTGCTTAAACAAATTAGCTATAATTTACGTAATACATATTCATCAAAAGTGATAATAGTACGACTAATATATTTAGTTAGGAAGAGAACGTGGACCATTTCAATACGCTGGAGAGTTGCGTGAATGTAAGAGACCATTCATAATTTTAAGTAATTTGTTCTTTTACTAGTGCTTTAAAAGTGTTAGTATTACTTGTGTTAATCTGATTTCCACGGTTACTACTTTTCGGTAAAATGTGTAAAAGATAAATGGAGTAAAATATGTCGGTACTCTCAGAGGCAGATCTTTTGATATCCTTAAGGTCATCACACACTATAACGGTACTGCAACGGCACAGTTGCAGCACTGCAGCGCGGTCCGCTCGATTGCAGCGCGGTCCGCTCGAATGCAGCGCGCCGACTGCGAGTTGAGTTGTGTGGTTGCAGCAAGCGCGCTTACTACCCGCCGTTGGTATTTTCATATTGACATTATAAAGTATATTATACGACCACGTCTTAATGCTCAGATTTGAATGACAAGTTAATTGCAGGGTTGGAGTCGTGCCGTTACCGCGACGGAATAGTATCTTGTTTCTTTCTCACAGATACGAAAGTAGCTTAGAGTTGAATTATATCTTATATGAAACGGAAAAAAATTAGTATTCCGGTATTTATGTGTCCAAGACAACTCACTGTTAATGCGTATACCCAGAATTTTAGCTTTATTACTGTAAGGTGTCACAGAACTATTGAATAAGGAACCGGAGGAAAGTAACCACTTCTTTTTTACCACGGGTATTTTTACTATGTACAAATTGTAACCTGTTGAATAATTGTTACATGGTTTCATAAACTTGAAATTTCAAGAGTCTGCTACCTAAACCAATCCAATATTGTTCCCATAGTGTATTACAGATTCTGAAAACTGAAAATATAACATTTATTTGAAGAGTAATACCTTAATAAAGATGAAAGCCTAAGCCTAAAATTAACAATATTAAATTCAGAACTCATAACAAACAATCCAAAACATCAATTAAAATTACTCCAACTATAATTTAAGCTCCGACCGTCACGACTTCTAATTGAACAGTAAATAAATAACAAATTAAAAGGACCTACAAACGAAAGTAATATTCCGCTGGTCGACTTCATTAGAAAAGTTTGTTACCCTCAAAGCCTAAGTCCCCACCGGTATTAATAAAGTTTTGTTACCAAGTCGTCCGTTGGAAAAGAAACGTGTTAATTATCTGGTCCGAGTCCGGCCCTGGCCATCTGTCACGTGACCGGAGCCCTCCGGGACTAGGTGTTATTCGCTATGTTATTGGCACATTTAATCTGATGTCTTATGATTGTGTAAATCTTATCTAGTTCCAATTTGTGGCTTTGTATAATGGTTTATAGGTATAATCGGTTACATGGTCTGGTAAAGTAGTGTTTTAGTATTCGACTGTTTATTTTCTACTATTAAATATATATTGTTTTAGGTTGTGATGAAATTATAAAATATGATCATTTTCTTTATTCTTCTGAATGTATTTAAAAGAAAATCTTTATTATTTGTGTGTAACAAAATATTGTTAATGTTGGTAAAACTCAGAACTTTGAAGTCGACTGCTACGTTTTGGCATTGTATCTAATTAAAACTTTTGCCATGAACTTCAATGACATTTGGATTCGACAAAATTCTTTTTCATGTCTGTTGGTGGTTTCAAAACATTTCTATGCATAAGGTTCTGCCCTGGATTCGCTAATTTTGAATATCGTTGAATTGTTAAAGCTTGCGTCACTTACACCACGTATGGGGATAGATAGGTACAGTATCATTGACTAATGATGTTTTTTTTGAATATACCTGCCAAAAAAAGAGAAACGAGACTTGACATTTCTTAGTTCCTTTATTTTTTTTTTCCCTTCTCTAGTAGTGAGTTCGTAATAATTTGATATAGGTAGTGCTATTGGTGAACACATAAAAGCAAGTGTTAAAGTGAAAAGGAGAAGTCAATTATGGAATAATTAGAAATGAAATAATTCAAGTATTTTGCGTTTAAAGTAATGAAGGGTGTTAAATGACAACAGTACGGCATAAGCAGGTGATAAATTTCATTGTAAATGCCCTGCCGCCAAAAATGAAGCAATTTGTTTTAGCAAGAAGAGGAGATGAAAAACATTATTTAACTGAAACTTTATTAAGTTAGGCTGCCAGCCTACCTGTAGTCATAGCAGATGTATTATTTTAGATAGACGTAACATCTAATACTACTTAACTTGGGCAAACGTGTTTGGTTGATGAGTATTCTTGAATGAGTGATGAGATTGTTCTGGATTTTGATTGTACGCACAGCTAAAAGGTTAATGTGGTCCCCTTGTTCACTAAGCTGCGCCGAGTGTTGTGGGTTCGATACCCATACAGGACAAAAATAGTAATCATAAATAGTTGTTCCGAGTCTGGGTATTCTTTGTGTCCGTTGTTTCAATGTTTGTGATAATAATAATAACCAGGGCCTGATGCAGAAGGCAGTCCTCCTCGATACGGCACGCACAGTGAGGAGGTTTCTATCTCTGGAACCCTAACCATAGGTCGCTTGGTCCTGTACCCGATAGCGGTGGAGCAACATGTAATTTATGTGTATATTAAATAAATAAAGAGAATAATAATAAAAATTATTTCATTCCATAATAAAAATTACATAATTACAACTATAATAGTGCTTACATGGTGCGTAGATTTATCACGGAATTCTGGTGCCCAAACTAGACAAATGCCTGTATTTCGGGTCACCAGATTTCCTCGGCGCTTACTATTTGGATTCGTATACATCTAACATCAACGTGTTTGTGTCTGTGGACTTGTGTATGTGTGTGTGTGTGTGTGTGTGTGTGCGTGTGTGTGTGTGTGTGTGTGTGTGTGTGTGTGATTCAAGCTTCTATAGTAATTAATATCTTTGTGCGGTTTAATCCAGGGGCATGAGCCACTCATTAATTTTTATCTTGCAAGCGACCTTGGTAAGAGGATATACATTGAGGTGTTCATTAATCTTATTATATAGGTATCCTCCGAGAAAGCAGAAGAACGTTTGGTAAAGTGAGTGTTATACCGGCATTAACATCGATTAACAGGGTTCGAGCGCCTTTTGGGTTCGGGGTCAGGAGCGAGTGCTGTGCTGTTGTGTGTGGAGTGTGACACGACACGGGAATCAGTCCTAGTGCGGGAGTAGTCTTTTTAAAGAGAAAGAAATTTTCATATTTTATTATCACTGGCTGAAATCCTTAACGCTACTTAACCATAAGATGTTAATCATAATGAATTATTATACATTTTTACTGTCCGCTCTTCTTTTTTGTTCAGTCCATTCTTTTATAGAATGTGTTTTTCTCTCAGCAAGTCAGATCACTTAAAAATAATAATGGTGTAAGAAGCCGCCTGCCACAGCCCTTATTATATTTGGAGACGTGTGTGTACATTTAATTATGTCCTTTAGATGAAGATAAAACAAATATATTTCTACGTTTTCCACTACTTGGGGAGCTCGTAACTCATTTCTCATAAGTATTATAGCCTTTGTTTAATAGACTCTGCTTATACTTACACTTGAATATTTATCAATTATTAAAAAAAATATAGCTCAAAGGCATTATTGCCTTAGCTTCTTTTATATGTCATGCTAAACTTGAAAAAGAAATAATTGGCATGCTTAATAAACCTAACTTTGTGTAAGAGAATTGATAAATATGTTTTTTTTTGCAGCCAAATCAAATGATATTAAATTAATATTGAAGTGCTTATACAACAAATTTGTAATATGTAATAAATCCTATGAGTGTCTTTTTAACTTTAGGTTTAGACCTAAAGTTAAAAAGACACTCATAGGATTTATATATATAAAAATAGCGCTAATTAAGCCCTACCTTAGGGTAGTGCTTAATTAGCGCTATTTTTAAACAACTAAGTTAGAAAACAAAACTATACAAATCACCTTATGGTATGGTAACAGTAATGGTACGTTCCCGACCTTATCTCCCCTCTCATGTGGGTAGCTAATTAATGGTTAGACACCACTGCGTATGTAGTGCTGTATCAATTCTTACCACCATCTTCTAAAGGGATAGAGGTACTGAATCAGTCGGGTAGCTTCAACTCTAGCAGAAACACAATGCCCTAAATCGTCGTCTATTTAGTTCTATATTCAGGCCCTAGTGGACAAGAAGCATTACATCGATTCGTGAAGAGGCGTTCAATAATAGCACGGAATTACAAACGACGGGATATTGAATTTCATTGTTTCTGTTACAACAGATGTATAACGAATTGATTTTGTACACTCAAATAGAGTCACGACAATTTATGTATTATTTAACTTATTTATTAAGGTACATTTCGTATTGAATAAAATTGCTCTCACAGCACGCTCTAAATAATTTAAAAAGAGTTCTTGAAAAGTGCGGATCACATTTTTTATTTTTTCTCGGAAATGTTTTCGGGCGCCATTATTTTTTTTTTCTTCTTTTTTGATACGTTAAAGGTTTTATTATTGGAAGATAACAGTATGTAATGTATAGATACTGATATATTATCGATATTAATTCATTATTAGTATATCATGAAACATAATTACTTGTAAAGTATGGATTTGCATTATTAAATAATATTTATTTAATGACTTTAAAGGTGCATTTATATGGTCTTGCTGATTCGAAGATAATAACACCTTTATTTTATCAACAATATGGAGCAGCGGTCGGGTATTCAACTGTAGCTTCAGTATTTGTGTTCATATACCTACTTGCATTGAAAACCTTGTGCGAGTTCTTGTGTAACCCACAGTACAAAATATGATTAAAGTCTAGACAACGCCTTATTAACGGTATAATGTATTTCAAATATTATAGCTATTTATCAATAGGTAATATCTTTTTTCACAAACTGAATTATAAATAACATCGACCATGTTTATTATGTTCAAAAAATGTACCGGAGCATGAAAACTATTAATGACTACTTCTCAGTTGCATTAACCGAATGAGAAGTACGACATAATACTACAACCTATTTGCAGTCACGATTTGCTTTACTAATTACTAGTGACCCGCCCTAGCTTCGCACGAGTGTAATGTAGATACTAATGTGGTGGACAATTATCGTCATACAAATTAACACAAAACAATATTAAACTATACGTATAAACCTTCCTCTTGAATCACTCTATCTATTGGTGTAAACCAAATTAAAATCCGTTGCCTAGTTTAAAAGATCTAAGCGAACAAACGGCGGAAGTGACTATGTTTTGTACTATGTAAAGATTCTTCAACGTAAACGAGGTTTAAAAGAACAAATTTACATTTCCTTGAACTTAAACTAAAATACTTATCCACAGAATATAACTTGGGTACATAAAACACACACTACATTTTCTTACTAGTAATAATTACAAGCACTTGTATTTTTGTACCGGCGTCCTTGCATGGGATAAAAGAAATTGTTGTAATTTAGTTAAACGTAACTCCGACGCTCACCTGAGCTCGCACTTCCCGCCAGCCGGTGCACTGATGACGGTAATCAAAGAAAACACGCTAATTAAGTTTCCTTGCCCGAAATATTTCTTACGGGACCTCCACAATACCTTTGCTTTTTTATGGCTCAATTTGACTGGATTGATTAAAGTTGTAACATTGGGTTGCGTTCACACACAATGTAATCATGTATAGGATGATGGTAGATTTAGGTGATAGCATCTAAGAATTTTCATCTTAAAACCAGTCTTAGAAAATTTTACATTTAGTTGAATTGAAAATACTAACGAGTCACGTAAATTGTCAGGTATGTTCGTAATATCTAGGGTGCTCGGGTAGAACGTCTCCTTGCGGTGCACTCTTTACACGTTGCTCATTCTATTCAATGTTCCGCCCAGGCTGAAGGCTCACACCACTCTGTTTCTCCGCCTTTCTATCTGTTTAGGAAAGTTGAGTTGAGAAACGATAAAGGCGTAGATTGGTTCGCCTTCTCTGGATTCTTTCAAAACGGTTGAAGAGATCTGGTTAAAAACCTCGTCTACCGTTAGTTGGTACGTACGAGTTTTTTTTTGTTTCGTAGTTGATGTATTATAGATGTGGTATAAGTATCTGTAATTATAAAAATGAAAGTGTATGCTGGTATGTATGTATGTAATGTGGCGTATCAAATAATGTAAAATAATAATAAGTTTGTAATGTTCAACCATTTAAATTTTTAACTATTTATTTTTTTGCTGATTTATATCTGTGGGTTATAAAGGGCACATGTCTAACAAATGCTGAACGAGATCCTATTCGTTAGGCACGTGAGGTACACATGTTCTAAGCGCGTTTATTGCTTTCAGATGTAAGTTTGTTATTACTATAATTATTGTGTGTCTTAAGTATCTAGGAATAAATGTTTTCTTTCTTCCCTTTTTTTTTAATAATCATTTTAGGCTCTCAAACGACAAGACAAGTTCGCAGAAATCAGGAAACTGTTCAGGTTCTTGCACGTCACTCTTTTGACGGCCGCCAGTTTAACAGTATTGCTAGTACAGCCTTGTATTAGTCATAAACGGATAGGGATAAAGTTGAGAGTGATAACGCTTGCGAATTACCACACGTTTAGCATCACGAGAGCGTTGTAATTTTTTATCACAATAGTTATATAGAAAAAATAAGCCGGACACGCGTCTGACTCGCGCATCGAAGCTTCTGTACAAACTTGTATGTAGATAGTTCGTCCTTTACCGAAATCGACTTTCAACAATTTTGTAATTTTTTTCAGAGTATGAGCCCCAAATATGTACATCACAATCAATTTTCCAAGCGTCAAATATACGTTTGTAATGGTTTTTTTTTAATGTGATTTAACGTAAAATTAACGACAACGTAACGATAACAAATTGGTTAAAATATAATTGATTGCGTTGACTTATTATACTATATACTATTATTATTAAGCTTGCTTTACAGTTTCAAGGGACTGTAGTATTCAATGTAAATTACAACTTGATATCTTCATGCATTCCTGAGAAAAAGGGTTTTGACAGACAGACAAACGGACGAAGTGATCTTACAAAGGTTCCGTTTCTACTGTTGAGGTACAGAACCCTAAGAAGACACAGACGCCATGACTTTCACAATAGTATGCATTAGAACCAATCAATACGGGCGAGATTAAGAAGGAAAATATGTAATATGTCAGCAGTATTTCATTACTAATCAAATAACCCAATATATCCGTTTATATCCATTCGACCAGAACTAACCAAAAGATATCGACAAGAATACCAAACTCGTATAGCACATATCTATAAATACCGACAAGTGGAATTGTTCTTAGAAATAACGAATAACTTGGCATTTGGCGTAAAAGAATCACTAATAGTTGATATGTGTATAACCAGCAGCGCCCCACAATTTCACCGGTGTAACTCCCGATCCCATGAGAATATCGGGATAAAAAGTAACCTATGTATTAATCCAGGTCTCCAGCTATCTATCTTTCATCGTAATTGGTTTTGTAGTTTTTTGCGTGAAAGAGTAACAAACATCCATACATTTACACATCCATACATCCTTACAAACTTTCACGTTTATAATATTAGTAGGATAACTGTTGACAGGTGTGATCAGAAATTAATTTAAGTAGTTGTTTTAAGGCTTTTGTGACTAAAATCTTATCGTCACACCAATACTATTAAATAAGCATAACAAGCAATAATAATACTTATAGCATTTTTTACTGATAAATGCATTTGCAAATTAATTATGAACGAGGAGGACCCCTGTTGCTCCGTAGTATTACGTTTGAGTTGAACAAAGGTTCAAAACACACAAAACTCGTGCCAGCTTATAACACTAGTTCTTAGACCAAAACGAACCGCGTACCTCAATTAGAATCGAAGATATACAGAAAAAAAACTATGCAAACATAAGAAATGAACATGAGGAAATCGGGTTTGAGCATAATTTGAGAAGGGGGAAAGTTAGGTGATAATAAAGACAGGGTGATTTTCAATGCTTGATAACATATCTGTGCATACACCTTTCATTAAAAAAAAAGAAATGGCTTCGATAAAACAGCCGCACAGACTCGTAATAGGTTTCATACATTCTTTTAACACTTAGAAGATTACTTAATATACATTTCCCGCCTCCCAAGAATACCGGACAATACATATACGATTCAAGCGCAAATTACGTTACATTGTTGATAAATTTGCATAATTTGACTATTGAAGATAAGGATTATAACAAAATATTCAGATATTTAATTAGAATTATATTCCGTGCTTCATTTTATTAAGCTATTCAAATACCTAAACGACAATGACAGTTGTTGTTTTGAACCTTTGTTCAACTCAAACTTAATACTACGGAGCAACAGGGGTCCTCCTCGTTCATGATCGACACTTCTCGTGACCAGAAGGCAGGCCGTTTTCTTGCACAGAGAATTAGCATTGCCATTCAACGTGGCAGTGCTGCCAGCCTTCTGGGAACACTGCCAGTAGGCGACGATGTGGAGGAATTTTATGACGCATGCATGTAAATAGCCCATATACAGTTCTTTTTCTTTTTTTATTAGTTTTAATGTGTAAGTTGTATATAATTAAAATTTATAATATAAAAAAAAAAAAAAATACCTAAATATACTTATTGTTTTTAGGGCTTGGCACCGACTTCAAACAGACCAGTATGTAGTAGTGTCTTTATTATGTTGCATATTATATTAAAAGTGTCTAATGTAGTATTTTTAGTTAAGTTTGTAATAAAATATTTTTCACTTTTCAGGCGTATAAATATTTTCAGTACCTTTTGTTAGTGGTTTTTGAAGTCGGTTTAACTTTTTTTAAAAGTCTTTATTTTTCCATTTTTAGTGTAGGGCACGTAAGTACTGAATAGATACGGTATTTGGAACATACTAAAATGTAAGGAACGGCAGTACGTTAGATTATATTAAGTTTAGCTTATTAAGCCCGATACTTTATTTAAATAAAGTTTTAAGATTTTTGGTTTGTCTAGCAACTTGCTGCATTTCATTGAATAAGTTATAAAAAAAAAGAAGAGATACATACAGCATATAGAACCTCCCCTTTTTTCTAAGTCGGTTAATGAAATTAAATCTTTTTGAACTTTATCTAATTGCGTTCTTATCTCATCATAATATTATTATCTTTTAGTTTAAAAACAACGAAATGATCACCACTTTTTCACTCACTCCGTCCATTTCAATAAAAATAGTGAAAATTGTGCCTAAAAATGCCATGTGAACAATACAGATATATTGCTTTATAGATAGATAAATAAACATGGTAAAACTGTACAGAAGTCTTAGTTTACAAATCACAAACTTTACTGTGTAACGATTTTCATGTAATGCAAAAAGGGAAATATATATAAATACTGTCTTTCTTAAGAGCATCTCAAATGTCTTCAACCTTAACAAACGATCATGAGAATTGAAACTAGAATGGTCAAATACACTTACTTCAATAGTTATTCAACACGTTCTAAGCCATTTAGTTTAAAATAGCATGCACCGATATATTAAGATGCGGGCAAGCCTCCCGGGGCACGGTCTACGCTGCTGTTTGCTCTCAAATCAGTCGTTTAAATAAAATTGTTTCTTTTTCTCTCGCCTCCGCTGCGAATTCAATCGCTAAAAGGACGTATGTTTACACAGCATTAGAATGATTATTTTAAATAGATTTCGAATAAGCTTTGGAAGGTGTGTATTTAGTGCTCGCTTAATTTATCATTTTAATTAATTCTGACTTTGCCAAGTAAACTATGAATTGAACAGTTTATTTTTTTATACTACCAAGATGTCAAATAAGCTCACAGAGTACCTTATGGAAAGTTGTGAATCAGATCAGGAGGACTTCAGGTGGTTTTTATAAAATTAAAACTGCATAACGACTTTGCACGAAGGCTAGTATATTATATTAAAGTAATAGTGTCTGACACAAAAATATAGCATCTGAGACTGATGTTGCTTGCAATAAAAATAACTATAGTTTAAAAACCTAAAAAACACGCTTTTATAGAAAATTCAACTAAAAAAAATAAAAAAATTAATCGAATTATTGCATTGTCATCGGTCTTTGACACGTGTGCAAAATTTTAATGAAATCTGGCCGTTTAAAGTGGGTCAAAATCGCGCCCAAAGGAATCGGTTACAAACATACAAGTGAAGCTAATATAAAGCGTGTAATAAATATAGGCATTTTTGATTATGATGCTTCAACAGTTGTTACCAGGGTTAATAAACATTTACTATTTGTTTGTTGAACTCCAGTGCCCCTGTGTACATATATAATTATGTCCTTTACCAGCCGACATCCATCAATATGTAAATAGTGCTGTTTGATTCCAGTCTTCTGTAGGTTGGTGGTACAGTGAGCAATAAAAGTCTAAGTATAACTAACTGTCTCAATGCATGTTGGCACGCTTCACAAACGTCCGAGAACATTGTGGAATATTCCCAGCTATGAATTTTCGTCAATATAATATAAAGAAATAAACTTTATTGTACGTATTTTACACCAATTACAACAAGATTACACGAAAGTCACAGAAACAATGTATACAAAGGGCGGCTTTATCGCTTAAAGCATTTTTTTTGTAATTTCGATAGTAAATAAAAGATATTGTGGGTAGTTTCTGGTGTAAAGGAGTTGCAGTAAAGATTTTGTTTTGTTTTTAAAGGAATCATAGTGGAAAATGTATTAAATCACACTTCGAGTCTAAATCATTAATTTTATTTATCTACGTCTTCAATATATTTTTTTCCTTTTATAAAACCCGCTGCTACAAAATCTACAAACATACATTACCCAAATAATAATTACAGGAGATTACCACGTACTTACCTTAACACCTCGCGCGAAAAAATCCGCCTACAAAAACCTTCTTCGCCTCTTACTCGCATTTTTCGTAAATTTTCGTAAAAGTAATCGTGTCAATCCGTTGTAATCCGTGAAAGATGGCTTGAGATTATTAAGGCTTCATTTGCAAACTCTCGTACAGAAGCTTAACATGAACCAAATCTTCACACTTAATACTTGCTTATATCATCACAGTACGGATTTACGTGACGCATGCGTTTAAAAACACATATACCTATTTTCTGTGAAGTTCCTTCCTTCTAATTTATCAATCTTTTTTTGTTATGCGCCAACAATAATCACCAGCTAATAATTAAAATCGTTCTAGTCCATTCTTAGGTTACCTGGAAGAAATTTCTTGAAGCGATAAGTCTCCCCTTGGTATATGTTATCAATGCTACACTTTTTACATGTTTCATATTCTCTATAAACCCCTGATGTATGAATAAGTATCTTTATATCTTTCTACATAATATACATATAAAAATAAACAAATGTTAGTATTATTATTATCTAGTAACAATACCGACGTTACTAGTGCGTGCGTGTGTGCTGCCTATTTGTTTTTTACTGATTTGCTAATTATATATACTGTATAATAACTGTAACAGGTATTAAATCAGTAAAAACCGAGCAATTTATGCAGTTGTCACTTGCCCTCGTAACAAGAAATTTTGCTAAGAAGTGTTTACCAACAAAACTGTCTAGTTCATTGAAAATCACACTAAAATTAATCTGTAAAAATGTATTATCCTCGTTGAGCCGCGGAAATAAATTGCACTGATTCTTGATCAGCTACCAAATTAATCATAACAATCACCAAAAATTCAAACAATTCAAAAGATTGCTCCGTCTGTTGAAGAAGGAGAATTCTAAAAGTATTCTATATGTAACACTTCGACTTCGAATACTAAGGCATTAAAAGTGTGGAGGTACCGTTTTGTGTCCCTCCAACACAAACGGAGGATCCTCTGACCAGGCAAGGTGATCATGCCTGGCGGACCGCGGCCCAACTGTTGATGTTGGGTAGTTGTATAAATATACTAATCGGTACAATGACCTTTCATTGCGCGATTCAGGATCAGTAGCTACAACGTAGTTCGGCTCGTCTTCGCTAGATGATGTTGATGTTGAACTTTGTTTTTGCTATATGTGGAAGTCGCCACAAAAGTAATATATGTTTTAAATGTCACTCTAACGTCTCATGTGTCCAAAACCTATTAACTACTAGCTGTTGCCCGCGACTTCGTTCGCGTGGAAATTCAAATTTATTCCATAGGAACCGTCTTTATACTCAATTTTCTTAATTTTTCGTTCCTTAAGAACTTTTTACAAATTATTAGAAAACATAAAAAAGATATACGAAATCGATTAAGTCGTTCTCAATTTATGGCGTCACCAAGTGAAATAGGGATTCATTTATATATATAGATGATGTTAAAGGAAATAATATTTATGGCGCACCAGGAAGCTATATTTATAAAAAGAAACAAAATAAAATTCAATATGCTTTCAGTTAAAATTAGCTAATTTTACGGTAAATGGTTTTCAGACATATCCTAACAATAAAGAGGCAGTCCCTATAAGTAAACAAAGTCGTTTTTTTAGGTAAAACACTTTAAAATAGAATTACCTTCAACTGTTAATATTTCTCTTGGAAGTTTCGTTGCTATCTCCCACATTCGGAATAATTCCTGTGTCGCTGGGGACTTTACAAACATTGAAACAACGAACACAAAGAACACCCAGACTCGGGACAACTATTAGTGGATCATAGAAATGTTTGTTCCGTGTGGGAATCGAACCCGGCGCGGCTCAGTGGCAAGACGACCACTTTAACCATTACGCCATGTGTGCAGTCAAATTAATAAGGTAAATATACGGTAAAAAATGTCAAATTACAATATTAATTGGTATCGTCGAAAAATATTCAGGGTGCAGAAATGCCTATATGAAAACAATACCTAACCATAGAAGATTATTTTCCTAACAATTTAAAATCCGTGATGGACGCGACGCGTCTATTAGTCAAAGTATTTTCAAATTTCATTTTTGTTAGTGTTTGGGGCCGACTTAATATATTTTGGTATTTACATTAGAATAGGAGTTTAGTAGGCTAACAAGTTTATTTTTTGCTTCTCAGTTCCTTTTCCATTTCGATGTTTGTTTTTAAAGATTTTATTTTTTTAGTTTTTTGTGCCGATATATACAACAGATATTCAACAACATTTTACTAATTAAAGTTCTCATTAAGCAGCCATCTCGTGTTTGTACTTATTAATTCAATAACAACAAACACGAGATGGCTGCTGTAAACCGTTGAGGAGTTCCCTCGACTGGCTTCCACATCCATCATCAAATCAATTAAAAGTCTTCGTCATGTTGTAGTATCATTAGAACTACTGTATATGTATTTGTTTATGATAGTGAAATTCAAACGGTCATAAAAAAAATTATTGTAACTGCATGCTAGAGTCATGCCATTTCAGTGATTATGTAAGTGTTCCTTTTTCAAATACACCCTGTATGTATGTTTATTTAATCAGTGTATTAATATATACCAAAAGTTGATATAAGCTTATAGCATAGCATATAAATTTATTTCAATGCTTTACTTATCTATTTTTTTTTTTGTAGTGAAAATTTTAATATGTATAAAGTACTAGTTTTATAACATAACGTTATAATTCCTCTTAACTAAATGCCTTTTTCTCTTTACTTCTTACACCAAAACTACCCTTTATTCTTTTATCTAGCTCTTAGCCATAAGGCCGCCTAATGTACATAGGTATCCACTTTGTGTATTCATTTTAGGCAATATGTCGTTGGTCTACAACAAAGATTTTTCAATTCTATTCTATTTGTGCTAAGTTTCAATGAATTCTGTTCACAGGTATAAAGTCAATGGGTGAATAATCATTTGTCCTCTAAATTTCTACCGTTAGGGCTGAAATTTTTATTTGAAATTTAAATGAGACCAATTTCGAAGAACACCCAACAAAAAACAATAATCGAATTTAGACTACTATAATGAAACATATACGGGTTGACTTGAAAACCTACTCCGTTTTTTCATCGGTTAAAAAGTGAATAAGGCACAGTTTTGAATGCCTGATTAAATCGTGAGTAGATACGTATTGCGTATTCCTCTATAGCGTAACGTGCATACACTGCACTTGACTGCATTGTGACATGGCTTCAAAACAGCTTGGTATCAAAGCACAAAGCAACAACAGGTTTAAAAACATGGCCCCGATCCTTTACCATATCCACGGGAATAGGTAGCTACTACAGATACAGTTAGCCATAAATTCTCTTTGTATGTAGAGACTTATACATCACTCGCAAAGTTATGTACCTAGTATACTGTAAGCAAAATAATGAAACTGAAGAAAAATAGCAATCCGTACAAAAAATATTCGAACTTAGGCGCCAAATAACTTCGCAACAATTACCTGTCATAAATGGATGACTAATTCTTTTTTTATGGTATAGGGGGCAAACGAGCAGACGGGTCACCTGATGGTAAATGACTACCGCCGCCCATGGGCACTTGCAACTTAAGAGTCACAAGTGCGTTGCCGACTTTTAAGGTAGACGTAGGGAAAAGGTGGTAGAAGGGGAGAGAGGGGAGGAAAGGAGGACTCGTTATATCTACTAATATAGGGAAGACTATTTATAAGAAGTGAGGTTTTTATGTTTATATTTTATTTGGAACCTGGTGACAGGTAGTCCCTTTGATGCCCTTTTTAATTTAAACTAATCAGTATGACAACAAAGGATACCATTACCAGCAGGTTTACAGCAATAAGTCACAATGTATCTTCCAGGTTTAGCCGGTCCTCTAAAAATATTGAAGTTAAGCAGAATACTTTGACGCTCTTCTAAAAAAATATTTAAGGCTTATCTTGTAAATCACTAGAAATAGAAATGATTACAAAAAACGCAATTTAACATTGTGTGATTTACAGAAAAAAAATTGTAGAAAGGAAATAAATTATTGCCTGACAGTTCTGAGCATGTCATGCTCGCCTAGAAACCTTGCTAATGGTGGCGTGTGTTTCATGCTCGTGAACGGGTGCTTTCTCTCTTCTCTGGTTCCACTTTGAGCACCCATTTAAAATGCTAAACTACGCAGCTAGTTCTGACACCACTTCATGTACTAAAAGATTATGATTATAACATTGTTTTGAATATTTAATGTATTCTAAATCACTTTGAATACATTTTCAGAATTTCACAAATTTCATTAAAAGTAGCGTCATCATATTTAAGTTATCTTAGTGTTTCTTTTCACTATAAATCTGTAAGGCTCTTCTATACGTAACTTGTTCTTCACTCATACTGTTCCGAATGCTTTTTCTTTTAAGACAAATTAGGATATTTTATTCAAACGAAAGCGATTGCCTTTACAGTTTAGACATTTAAAATCGGTTACGGTGCAATTTTTATGATTTCCTCCGCATTTTGGACACCTACCCTTTTTGATTAGGCAATATTTAATAGTATGGTCAAATTGCCAACAACCCAAACATTGGGTTACCAGAAATACATAGGACTCAACAGTAAATCGGCAGTTGCCTATTTACAATTTACCGCCATTCCATTTGTTTCGTCAACTAACTCACTCCTAATTAACCGCTTGGACTTCCTTCTAGTAACAGTAATAAAGTCATCTTCACTATACTCATCTTCTCGTCCTTTTCTCTCCTATGCAGACTGCACTTCTCCATCTCCTCAAATTTCTTTTTTACTCGTCTCATTTTCCATTTCATTTAGTTGACGTTCACATCTAACCAACACCTCTGAATCAGTCACCTCTTCTCCACTTAAATCTTTATTCATTTCAACAGAAAAATAAAGTGGGTACTTGTGTAGTGCATGACGTAGATCGTGACGTAGGTTCTGACGTATAATGTTTTAAAACGGAAGTTCATACATTCTTAAAATTCCTTCAAGTGAATAATATTGTGATGTCATACACTACGTAACATACTACGTATTATAACCTAGATTAATTCCTATATAAGATCTTGTATTCCATCAGAAAATATAGTAATAGTTATTCTACAGTTACAACAAGAAGTGGTTTCATTTTAATTAGAGATAATCTCCACGTACTTCACTTGTGAAAAAATACCACTGACAACGATTGCAATCACGCGTGCGCTCAGCCCAGCGCAGCGTCTCGCTGCCCAATGACAAAGGGGTTTTAGGTTGAGTATATCCTCAACACATCTTCCTGGTCCAGATGTTAATGTTCATCTGCAGACGTCTCACGGCTAAGAGACAGAGGGAGAAATTTATGTTATATAAAAATATTGTTATGTATTTATGTTTTATGATAAGTTCATTAAAATACGCACATACATCAATAGCGCCGACAATTGTATAAAGATATAAAGTGTAATGTCATTTCGGTTTAAGTTTCGTGACGCCCACAAATAATGATGGTCTAAGCTCAACAGTGTGTTAATTGCGCATTCAGCTACATAATTTATTTACCTACAAACTGTGTACTATATTTAAATTTTATGACATCAACTAATAGGGGAAAATTAAGAATCATTGTAAAAAAAAATCATTTGAAAGCAACCCCTTACAAGATCGTAAATTACCAACTAAAAAACCTATCAATCGCAAAAACTAATTTCGTCTTGATAATCGTGATAAAGCAACAAAATAGTAATTTACTCCACCATAAAAATAATTGAGTTCAAACTGCGTTCAAGCAATAAAAACCGTGAAAGCAGGCCCAATAACCTTTAGCAGGGGAAACGTGGGAAAACAGGCAGCTGGCAAATAGTGAGGAATAGAGAGGAGGGCTATTAGGTGCTCGCACCACGTGAGCCAATGTAACGACCTGCGCCATTTCGGATGCTCCATTACTAGGATTTAAAAAAAGAATGATTGCCAGTACCTCGGTTCTTCTTTCATGAGAACAATGAAATTCTATTTAACGTTTTCAGGTTCGTTATTTGTAGTGTTAAACACATTGGAAATATAAGTCTGTGTTTTCTTACCTGAAACAACTTTTTCTGTGCAAGGATAACAAGTTGAACTTTAATTCCCCCATTGAACGCTTTAACCATAAATATACATGTACAAAGATACTTGTGTGACATTTATAAAAATATAATTACTAGGGACCTGAGAAAAACTAAAAGAAAATATTAACTTTTACTTTAATTAAAAATGTGTAAATTTCATAATTTTTGTTGTGTCATTAGGTATTGCAATATTTGAAAGTTATAATGAGATTTTGGTGACTACCCGTTTTATTTAAGGCTAAAAATATACTACATTTCCCGATCGACTTAACAAAGTTTATTTGGACTATAAAATTCGTCGCGGAGATAAATGCACCGCTCCTACTAGAAAATGAAGACTAGTGTTAAGGGCATCTTTACAACACGCTAGGGAGACGGCTAACCGTGAATTATGACGGCATTTTCTCCACCCTTATGAGGAAATACGACAGTTTCAGCGCCGAGACAGAGAGGGTCGACTCCATGATTGCCTGAAGTTAAGCTAGATGACCGTACTCTATAAACATGCCTATTTTTGCGCACCGTGCCGAAAATGACAATATGTTTTTTTGACAATTTTGGTTCATATTGTATTTTGAACATGTGTGCGATACCAACAAGTTTTCATTCTTGATCTGAAAGAGGGACATTCTAAGTCTGACGTCTAATTTATTTTTGTGTCTCTGCTAGTGGTATCCTAGCTCACAAACGGATGAACCTGGTTCTATTTGGCCTTTTCCTAATTATTATAAGACTTTTAAGGCTTCTACGTATATCATTTATTGAAGAAAAGACTAGTCATACGCAAACGTTACCATAATCACAATTCACAACCTCAGTCTGTTTAGTAAAGAGCATCAACCTAATATTACTTATTTGTTGACGATGAGCTGAACAACAGCAACTACTAGGTTTTTTTTTCTTATTATTGGGTGACTAAGACCAATATGGATCCATAAAACAGAGCACAGCAGTGTTAAGTACCGTGCTACCTATCAGCTCTTTATAAAACGTATCATGTTTAACCAAGAGCGCTGATTCGAAAAATCGCATTGATAAAGAAATTTTGGCTATTGTTACCACTCGTGGTGTCTATTGCCTACAGTCCAAGTGGCCATTGTAATTTTAAAATCGTTTTTAAATAATAAATTTGAAAGCGTATGTAACAGGTGAATTCTTTAGATTCTCATGCCAAATCCTAATGATCATGAAGAAATCAGAAATTAAAATTGGCGGTTATTTTTAACCGACGAAAAAAAAAGGAGGTTCTCAATTCGACCGTATATATATATTTTTTTATATATGTTCAGCCCCCTCTCCGTTATTTATGAACCAATTTTGATATTTTTTTTTTGTTAGATAGGGTATACCTCAAGGGTAGTCCCATATCAAGGAAGTCAGGATCTGATGATGGGATCCTGATAAAATTGAGATAAACCCTCGAAAATTGGACGAACGAATAGTGTTTCTGTTTACTTTTCATTACTTTATCAGGTATTCGGGTTCAGAAATCTTCATATCATGTAGCTGAGCTGATGATGAAAAAATCATCAAATAAAAATCTTTTTAACAAAAAATTAAACCGACGAAATAACTAAAAAGCAATAAATAAATAAACCTCTTAAGTCTTGAGCTTATTTACATAAACTATCAAATTTTATATAAACTTATTTTGAGTCGGCGACAAATAATAAAATGATTAATTACCTACGTATAGCCATGTCCATTTCTACGTAGTTACATATAAAATTTAGATAATTAATCAGTTTGTTGTTTGGCGCCGACTCAAAATAAGTTTATATAAAATTTGATAGTTTATGTAAATAAGCTCAAGACTTAAGAGGTTTATTTATTTATTGCTTTTTAGTTATTTCGTCGGTTTAATTTTTTGTTAAAAGATTTGTATTAGACCCATAATTTATGATTTTATCTATTTGTCTGTGGAATTCACTACTAATACTAATACGACCAACTAAAGCTCTTACTACCTTTACAACTTACACAGTGATTATATATAATGATTATCCAAATATAAATTTACTTAAATTTATATTTGTTTAATAACAATTGAATTATATTGTATTTTATTGAAAGTAGCAATATATTTATTATCTTTCGGATTCAAACTGCAGGAAACGATGTGAAAGGCGAGATCCACTTCCGTAGTAGATACCTTCTCATTATGCGTCGTGTGTCGTCTGAGCTTAACAACACTTTGCAAAAACACTTTTAAAGCTTCAAATTAAAACTGAGAGGCGGATTTAAATTCCAGATTAATATTGCAAAGTGAAACACAAAAGGGTTTTATTGCACCTGAATCGTTTTATTTCTGTAACATCATAAGGTTGACGGTAGAGAATGCCTTTGACATTAGGTATGTCCGTCCATATAAAATTTTGGGCACGAAGATTTTAATTAAAAAATGAATGATATTTAACAAGTTTCTTCTTTTTCTATTTTGTTTTTCTAAGGTTGGTTGATTTTCATATTCTTCATGTGAAGAATATAAATATAAACATACGTATTTTAAGTATTAGCAGTGCCTTCAAATATTTATTGCATTCAATAAAAAAATTCGCCATCAGGCCGTCTTTGCTTGCTACTTGAAGGGGTAGTAACATTTTTTTCTTCAAATAACTTTATTTTTTAAAATCTTCATTCGCCACTGTTATATTATTTGAGACATTTGATTTAAGAGTATGTTGAATTCCTAACCTTAAAAAAACTTTACCAAAAATCAATGTACGCGCACATGCAATGGAAACCACGGCAAATAGCATAATTGGCTTTGATTGCGTATTGTTTCATGTCATCATGTTGCCACCGTACGCCAGAAACATGGACTCTGAACTTTCATAATTTCAGCCTATTAAAGTCCGGTAGATATTTTCATACTATAAAAGTAGTTTAAATTTACAAAAATAATCCAGTGCTTTGGAAGCTGCAAAGGGTTTGATCAGGAAAGCAATTAGGGAGGATGCGGGGCAGGCGGTAGTGCATCGGTTGCAATATCGAGGCATTGTAGGCCGGACTATGATCCAATATTCATCGTCGACAGACGTGCCTGTCTACATGGCAAAGCATAATACGTAATTAGATACGGCAAATGCTCCCAAGGTCTGGCTCGTACCGCCAGCATGCATTATGCACGAATCTAAATTGAATGTGCAGTTAGTTGCGTAGATTAAATTCGACAAATGCCCGCTTGACCATGCCAATCGAACTAATGCTCTTTTTATATAACAAATTGGCAAAGAAACATATGACCCGTCAGATTTTAAACGGGTACAAATACTTAGAAACAGGTGCAAAACCTGTTTCGTACCTTATGTACTGCCCGGCCTAAACAGAGCTTTGGCAATCTTACTCACGATCAGAAGAAACAGCACTATGTTTGTGGTGCCGTTTAACCATTGTTTACTTTAGAGTAAAGGTACCTCTATGTTGAGCGGTACTTCAAGTAGAATTTTCTCTTGTCTAAAATTATATTATGTATCTATCTCTCTTATATCTGAAATCCCCTTTTCGCAGGATACAATTAAGGTGCCCGCGTGTGTGGGGGCTACTGGGGGCTGGCTGGAAAAAAGTGTTAGCGCAACGAAAAATGCTGACATTTATTTTATTTTTACGCCATCTGTGGATTCTACGCGATACTACCATATTATTTTTGTATAATAATTATTCATATATTAGTTAAGGCAACCTTCACAGATAGCGCAATTTTAATCTCGAGTTTTTACAATATTTTGATTCAATTTATTCAATCCATCACTATATATTATAAAACAAAGTTCCCCGCCACGTCTGTCTGTCTGTATGCCGGTCTATTCGCGATAAACTCAAAAATGCAGTTTTCACCAATAGATAGAGCGATTCATGACGAAGGTTTAGGTATATAATTTGTTAAGGTTTTGTGTAAATTGGTTGAAATATGATCTCTGCTACCCGTGCAAAGCCGGGCGGGTTGTAAGTTAAATATATATAATAGGTCGGGGAAAAACTTGCTACGTATTTTATATAAACCTTTGTGCAACTACGAATCCGTAACATATTGAAACCTAATAAGGTAACAATCATTCCAATTCATGAATAGAGGTGTTAGATAGATAGCACGTTTATAAGGCTCGGTTGAGACAATATCTTGTCTTAAATCCGTTTGTAGCATTATTTCATTGTCCGCCTCGTGTCTGTGTCTGTGAGCCTGTCAAGAAGCTTTTTCTTAGGAACACGAGTAGGTATAAAATGAAATAAGCTATAAAAATAAGCTTCAAAGTCAAAGCAATACAGTAAATACGGCCAATAGTACCGCATGCTAGAAGTCAAGTTCAAGTAAAAATATCCTAAAAGCTTTTTATTTTAAATTACTAACTTACATTTACAGTCAAAGAATTAAAATTAATATCAATATCATAAAGTTAATAAGACTCTGAAATTAACTATCAAATATCCCTACATTTTGCATAAGTATACGCTCAGGTCACAAGTCTTATTCGCACTTGTCTGATTTCTTTTATGAAAGACAAAAAAAAATTAAAAGAAAATTGTTTTGTCATAACGTATTATAAAAGGAATTATAAGAATAATTATGCAAGGAACGAAAGACAAACACGAACGAAAGGATCCAAAGTAGGCAAATATATCAACATCAAGCTCACTTTGCAAAGGTTTATTTTGGATCGACTTAACGAACGTATAAAAATTCAATAACATGTAAATTTGTGTCTGAACGCTAACTTTTCAAAGGAAGTTCTTGACAAAAGCAAGTTGATTGAGGAGCTTAGGAACATGCACAAGTCAATATAAATGTGTAAAAGGGATGAATTTGTTCAACAATTCTTCTTTGCACATGTTTCAAAGTTTATGGGGTATAATATTTAAAAAAAAACTCTAGTAATTCTCTTTTTAAACAGTCTTTACAGAGAATGAGCTGCTCAATACTTTTATTTTACATTATTTATATCTTGGTTTTCAAACCATTTGTAAGCCACTAAGACGTGGATGGTTTATTTTATTTCTTTACAGTTTAAATCACTCACACTGCGTCTGAAATGCATGAGGGCTCTTTAAGTATATAAAAAGAGGTTCACATTAAAAAGAGAAAAAAAAGATGATAAATCCTACGAGCTTTTAACATCAAAGGCAGAATCTAAATAATTTTATTAAGTAGGATGAGATTGCGACGTTTAATATGATAAGGTTTCTTTCAATTTAAAAACATAAGTTACGAATAAATTGGCATCAGTACACGATTTGAGCTCTTATTTATTGTGAATAGTAAAGTACATAGCAGTCATATAGATGTTTTAACTGTGGGAGAGCCATGCTTCGGCACGTATGGGCCAGCTCGACCGGAGTAATACCAAGGCCTCACAGAAAACCGGCAGTAAAGCAATGCATTGCTTTTCGCAAAGTGAGTGAGGTTACCGCCCTAACTTCTTTTCTTCTTTTTCCTCTCCCCCTCTTCTCCCCCTACCCGCACTCTCCCTCTTCTCCCCCTACCCGCACTCTCCCTCCTCTTCCCCTACTCCCACCTTCAAGGCCGGCAACGCACTTGTGTGCCTGTGCTAATGTTTATTACGTTTGAGCTTTATGAAGAGCCTCTAGAGATAGCTGGCCTAGACATTGTCATCTTTGTTTTCTAAAAAAGTCTAGTTTGAGGTTGAGACTGTTGACAGGCAAAGTCAGACCTGTCGGTCTAGTGGTTAGTGATCCTCACTGCTGAGCCAGAAGTCGTGGTTTCGATTCCCACCCAGGAAAAATAATTTTGTGATGAGCATGATCATTTGTTCTGTATCTGGGTGTAGTTTATCTATAATACATATTTAGTCAAATATAGTTTATGTTTTACAGCAGTCCGACCAGTCTGCCTAGTTTGGGATCAGACAGCCGTGTGTGAAAAAAAAGAACTAAAACTTTGCCGAATAAAGAACTATACTGTATGTTTACCTATAAGCACCAACCCAACAAATAGTATTTTTGATGACTGCATTTAAATAGTATATTATTGAGGGGTGTGTAATATATGACATAATTCACATAATAACAGATAGTATAATCACTTGAAATAACGTTCACAAGATATAATTTTGATATACTATATAAACAAGTAACCTAATTTTATGTGATATAATGTTATATTTCATATGACCTTCATTTGCTCTAATAACATTTAGTATAACGTTCATTTCATATAATTTTCAATTCGTATAATGCTTTTTTATATAACGATCATTTGACCTGAAAATGTTCATTAAACCATATAAAATTAGGTAAAATGAAATTTTATAAAAAAATAATTAAATCATGTGGTCGTTATATTAAAGACATTATATTAAATGAAATTAGGTCATAAAATCAGTATAACTTTTGTTATTATTTCAAACGTTGCACACCATTATTGAGATAGGATATTTTATTTTTAAATTTGTCTGCGTAAAGAGATAAATTTAGAAAATAAAAACTCAAAAATTATACAGTAGAATATACATGGTAGGTACTGTAGATATAGAATGTTTTGTAGCACAGGAACTGCTCATAGCGCGAAGCTTGATATTAAATTTATCATAAAAATAATTATTGGCGACTCCTTGTCATTTTCCTGTCTGTATAATGTCTTTTAAAAATAGATTTTCTTTTTTGGTTCTATCTTAATATTTATCACGTAAAGGACATTTACTTAAACTATATTCATTTTTATTACTGATCAAGGATGTGGAGCCTCCTCCACATCCTTGATCAGTAATAAACCCGTATTGCTACGCAGCATTAAGTTTTAGTGACATGTTCACACATAGCTTCCCTCCAACTCAACCAATTTAAGTGGGAAAATGCTTAAATGAAAGAGCTCGTTCCAGCAAGTATTCTTAGATCAAAACGAACCGCGTACCTCAATTATATAGAGAAAGAAAGCTATGGAAACGTAAGAAATGTACAGGTGGAAATCGTGTTTGACTATAATATGAAAAGGGTTTTCTGCTTACAAAGCTATAGATAGATACTGCCAGATTAGATAGCAATACCTAATAACTATTAAATTTGTAATATGGGATTGTGTTATTTATTGTTATAACACTTTTACTTGTGATAAACTAACCTATTGTTGTGGTGACATTGTGAAAATCTATAATTTTAAGTAAAAAAAGAAGACAATTTCAAGCTATGTTTAAACAATTTAATGAAATTAAGACATTTGCACCAGCTTTCACCGCAGCTGAGCGTAAGCTCCCAGGTCTATGTTTGTATCTGTGGCTGTCTAAATCCGTTTACCAAAAATAATCCGGTAACGGTAATGTTTTATACACTTACCTACCTTATAAACTTGTAACATATTTTCATCGTAGTCTGTGAAATTAAAATGATCATCATCAGAAAACGCCACAGCACATGCACTGTGCAAAACTAAAAAAAAAAACAAATCGGTCCTTCTGTTTTAAAGTTACGATGCTACTGTAGTGCATGACGTAGGTCGTGACGTAGGTTGTGACGTATAATGTTACTGATCGGCAGTTCATAAATTTCTAACATCATCCTTTAAGTGAATAATATTGTAATGTCATACATACGTAACATACTAAGTATGATAACCTAGATTAATTCCTATATAAGATCTTGTATTCCATCAGAAAATATAGTCATAGTTATTCTACAGTTCTAACAAGAAGTGGTTTCATTTCGATTAGAGATAATCTCCACGTACTTTACTACAGACAGCCATAGGCTTGGGAGTTATGACACCTTACTCTTGTTAGGATTTTATTAATAACTATAATGGTTGATATCCGAAGGATACCATACGCCAAAAAGAAATTATAGAATACTCAATCAGGCATCATAGTCATATAAAAGAAAGCAACAAAATTACTAGTTCAGTTTGTAACTCTTACAAATATTATTACACGCCTGTTAGAGAAAAACAAGCAATAAACGGCATATCTTGAAATTATAATTTCTTTTATTACAAAACGTAAAACAAAGTACATAAATATAATTCATTAATGCGGACAATTTTGCCGCCACGTGACCGGCTGGGAGGCCTCGTTTGCTAAATATCCGCAATCTTAGCACCCTCACGGCGTCGCTGCTGCAGTATTTTCTCATAGAAACCAACAAGATTGAACAGGAGTAAAGCTATCATAACTCACAGTTAAACGTGGCCCGAGGTGTAATCTGGGACCGTGGACGCCCGTAATAATCCCGAGCCGTCCATTCTGTAGCGAAGCTTGTAATTTTTATACGTTAACCAAACAACTATTTACTGTGTATTAACTTAGCTTGTCTATTTGTATTTATTGAACACGTTTTGATGCGATCATAGTTCTTTCTTTTTATCTTTGGTACAAGAAATATCTAATATCACTTCATAAGTTTCTTCGGTGTGTGGTTTTCACCATGATAGAGAGCTTTAAGTGAGGTATTTATAATTGACGTGGTTCTTTAATAGCAATTTTTTATAGAACTTACTCCCAAAAATCCTTTTCCTCCCGAAGCTGTAGTGACTGAAAGAACAAAAGCACACGATGATAATACTGCCTAATCGAGATTTTGTGTTGGAAATCTGCCGAGCCCAACGTAATCTTAATAATTGTTTTAATTTAATCATATCATAGTGAATTATAGTAAACCAAAACATGGCTGAAACATTCAATGGTAAGAAACATAGAGGTATGCGTTTAGATATCGATTATACGACTTCACAAAGTTATTGGCTAATTGTAGTGTCTACTAGTGTAATTGTAGTGTTTTACCTCTAAATCATATACTCGCACCCACACTGTTGAAAGTGCTGCAAACAACCAGTAATCTCTAATCTTCAAGCGGAAACGTCTCCATGTGATATTTGTCATTTAAAAGGTAGATGTGAAACATTTGGGTAATTGAAACTCTAGGAATAATCCTTCGAAACGCTTTGGAAACTGATAGAGTTCAATCCTGTTTGTATTTTAAGTGATTGCATAGCCCCTCAGGATGAATCGATAGTCGCCTATGCCTGCAATAATAATGAAAGCAAAGCAACATGTTGTGAATTTATTTTCCAATTCAAAGTTCATTTAGAATTAAGTTCGGTGCAAGGGGAGTGCCTGCAGCTAAATGGGATTGCGTTACGGTACGAGTGCAGTAAGTTCCTGAGAGCAACCTATTAAGTGAATAATACTTATGTAAGTATTCATTCGAATTGTAGATTTTTTATTGGTGTTTTTTGGAAGTTTAAAAAACTCGTGGAAATTTCTTTAGTGGTTTCTGGTTAACATCTTCTACTACACAGTGGGCTCACGCTGGTAATGTTCTGAATCGAGACTGAGCCTGACGCCGCCGCTTCATTGCAAGTTCTCAGCCATAGACAACGCTACCGCCTTTTTGTGTTTTGCGTTGCCGGCCTTTGAGATGGGAGTACGCTCTTTTCTTGAAGGTTTGAAGGTATACTTCCGAAAATACCGCAGGCAACAATTTGTTCCAGAGATTGGTGGTGCGGGCCAAAAAAATTCTGGATAACCGCACAGTGGTGGATTGCCAATTATCCAGGTGTTAAGAGCGTGTAATTGTATCCCTTTTTGAGAGTTATTAAGTTTTTTTTAGAACAATACGTGAGGGTTACCTAAAGCGATGGATATGTGTTTTACTACTTCAGACAGATAAGTAAAATAGCTTTAGGGACTTGATTTCATTAAATTACTAACTTGAATGACTTCTTAATATAGGATTGCTACTGCTGATCTTTTGTGTTCCACATTTCACTGATGTTAACTCATTACTATAATACAGAAGTGCATAGGGTATCAGTAACAGTATCTGAATATTGTAAGTAGCTGAAGCATGAACAACTACTCAAATAATAAGTGAACTAAGTTTTGTACTGAGTCAGCTAGTTAGTTGTGTGAGGTCAGACTGTGTTGACATTGAACAAATAGTGTGCTTAGTACTGACAAGTAAGATTTAAACGGTTACCTGTACATGTTAGAAATAATTAAACCTTAACTGTTTCCAGATTGTGTTTGTGTGATATCATAAAAAAAAAAACTTTTATCTTCCCTGTTTAAATGTGATGTTTTGTAGGGTGACACCTATTCAGTTAAACATGTTAAATAAAACATTATCTAAATATATGTCATCAAAAAAACTGGAGTTATTCCTGAGTCTTACGTGGGAGAGCCATGCTTCGGCACGTATGGGCCGGCTCGACACCGCTCGATACCACGGCCTCACAGAAAACCAGCCGTGAAACAATGCTTGCATTGCTTTTCGCCGCGTGAGTGAGGATACTGGAGGCCCTAACCCTGCCCTCTCCCCTATTCCCGTCCTTCCCCTCTCCCCCCTCTCCTCCCCTCTAATCCCCCTCTCCCGTCTTCCCGCTCTTCCCCTATTCCCACCTTAAAGGGCGGCAACGCACTTGTGACTCTTGAGTTACAGATGCCCATGGGCGGCGGTAGTCATTTACCATCAGGTGACCCGTCTGCTCGTTTGCCCCCTATACCATAAAAAAAGTGATAAATTCTATATCTACCTATACACAAGTATTGGTTCTTGTTTGCGCTCAATTTCACAATATTTTACATGACATGTAAAATCTTAAGCAATCGCGTTCATAGCAAAAGGCACATGGCAGACTTCATACAATCAAAATCAAAAATCTAATAAGTGTAGGTTGAAGTTATTAATGTATTTATTCTACAGTATACAGTTGTATACAGTTCCATGTACTTGTCCTCTAGTAAAGGTTTGAGGACCAAGTAACCCCCTACCAAGTAAGAATCACAGTCATGGATTGCTATTAGAGATTATAGTATATCTTTAAACGTGCGCGAGAAAAACTTTTGCCATAACAATATCTTAGTAATAAGATTTTATCCATTCAAGATAAAGAAATATCAAGGCACCTTTTGGTTGATTGGAGCACTCTAACTCACTTCACTGTTGAATAGCATATACAAAGTTAAAAGGGGTCCTAAATCAAGCAAATACCGAGGGAGTGCCAGCATTCATGCCGTTTGTCAAAGGAGTAGCGGATTAAGTTCAAAGACTATTAAAGAAGTAATCCATTACTACATCGATATAGATACGTACGTAGTACACCCTCAAAGGTACCGAAATACTTGCAAAACCTGTACAGATATATCGAGGCCTAAAGCTACCACGGACAGATCGGTAGTAGGCAGTACTGAAAACACAAAACGGTCTATTTCCAAAAGGAAAATAAACAAATACTGTAATGCGGTATTAATAGATTTAGTAAATAGACCACTGGCTTTTAACATTGGCAATAATAGTTTGGCCCCGGTCTCTGACTTTTGTACTTCGTGTGTGTATTAGAAGTTAATTATCAATTACTTTACGTTGAAGGAAAACATCCTAAGGAAACATTTATTTCTTAGAGATCGCCATAATATTTATATTGCTTGTGTTTACTGCTAATACGCAGTATATCAGATTGGTGGATTATGGTCGAAACCCAGGATGAAGAGACACATACGCCTAAGACTGCTGTTGTTGTAATCAAACTCAAACCGCTAAAATGAACTATATAAATAAATTACAATTAATGGCCAATGATCATATCATCATAAACATACGTCACCGTAAAATGTAAGTTATGCATGACTTCCATTCCAGAATAAATCGCAAAAACAAGGGTTGATTTAACGACAAAGCATTTCTATCGGATTCGAACAGAACAAATACATATATTTAATTAAAAGAAGAAAGAACCACAAATCTACTTAAAAAATATGACATATATACCTGTAAAAGGCAGCCGTGCCCTACATTTTGCGTGTGAGTTGTGACATAAAGTATCTGTATGCAACGAACAAGGCGAATGACATTTGATTCCCCGCACACCTCGTTAGTGCAGCTTAATGCGGCGCTTGCAGCGATGCTCATTTTATTATGCTAACGGGCGAACGTTATAATATTTTGAGTACGGTACGTCACCGGTGGTGACATGCTGCATATTTAAACAAAGGCGTCGCGTCGCGTCGCGAGATTCCAGCGAAATTGTTAGGCCATTAAGCGTCACTTCAGATGAAAGTGTTCCCGCTCCGATCCGTTAGTCGCAGCACCATTTAAAATTGTTTTCAGAGTATTATTCGACAACTACGATACCGCTTACGTACGGTACGGCACGGTTACGGCTTCGCTCACAAATAAAATATATCCTGATTGATGGGATGATGGATTAAGAATAATAAACACAATTAAATTCTAACTTTAGGTAAATGACTTGATGAGGTTGGCTATCTTACATACTCAAGAAAAATTATTTACTAAATAAAATTTTTTGTTAGACCTGCTACTAGTAGTAGTAGTAGTAGTTGGCACTCTATTACGTGAGTGGGACGAAATTATAATTCGTCAAAATGTGGGTGTTTACTACGTCTCTGCCTATCATAATATATATATATATATATATCGTCGCTGCGCCTACAAAAATAGCTATATGTATTTTTTTGATACATTTTTTTTTATGCAATTTTAACCCTTATTTCAATACATAAGCTGTAAAAACAGTTTTGTGATAACTTCAATATTTACGAAGTTATAAAATATAGCCATGTGATGTTCATACATTCAATGTGCTTAAAAATGCGCTTAGTGTTGCAAATCACATGACTACATTTAGTTTACTACAACATGAACTTTTAGATTGCGCCCGATATGTGCGTGAGGCGCACCTAGATCGTTTAATATATGAAGTTGGTCATTACTAGTTTGGCAGTTCAGGTGGGAGGATCGTTCGAAACAATATACTGTACCAAATATATATAATAGCAGCAGGATATGAGAACTTGTGAAATGCTCGAGTTGATAGATACAGCTTGATTCTAATCTTTTAGATTTTTTATCTCTAAATCTCTTCATTTTTAATCATTAAAATGTTCAGTTCGCTATTGGCTATGTGCGAAGTGACTGAGAACCGTTAAATCGATCGCGGCTCACACTGTGGCAGAAATCTGTACTGAATAGTATGACACTATGAAAATTCCTTTGGCATTTCCTACAATTGGTTCATTTCTGAAGCGGGTAATAATTTATATTTATTGCGTTGTGATCTTGCCCAAAAGAATAGAAAAAAAATATGATTTTATTTCCAGAAGGTTGATTAGATGTTAATGTAGGATATTAAGGCAACATTCTTTTAATAGTGAATAAGACTTATAGAGTTCTAAAGTTTAAACGTTATAACGTTTAGGGATTTGAAGGATGGTTTTGCCACAGATGTTTAACGAACTATATAGGCTCACATTAAATAACTTTGACCGTTACTTCGTAGCACTGCTATAACTAATTTATTTTATTTATTGAGTTTTATTACAGTTTAAGGTATGAAACTTATATTATGTTTTATGCTTTCAAAGCCAGTCTTTGTACCATGTAGTTCCATTTTTCTATGTATTCTGTTTTTTTTTATAGAAACTTGATAAAAAAAGCAGTTAGTAGTTAGTTAGTATTATATTAGAGATATCCTTATGTTCGAATTTCGAACATGGTTTATTTCATTGGCCACTAGAGACATCATGACACGTCCACACATATTAGACATATACACATTATACACACACTGGACACGTGTAGCTTGATGTAGCGTGTTTTACGTAATTTTCAAATTTGTAAGAAATATTGTTTAAAAGTTTTAGTTTTCTGGACTTGTTCTATAAATAAACTGTAATTATTCCAAAAAACACGTTAATGCGTTCGCAAAATTTTCTAAAAAAGTTGTACAAAGAATTCTCTTAACGTATTTGTTTCATATTTGACATTTCCCCAATATGACAGTTGCAAACGCCAGGCGGCGCTACTATCGTGCACACAGTCACTGTGGCCTGTGGGACAGGTGCATACAACAATAACAAGTACCTCAGGTAAATCCACTTGGGTAGGCGTCTCTAGTGTCCTTTTAGAACAACTCCTCTGGAATAGTTTATGAACAGTCAGCGTTTGAAGGTAATCGCTAAAAGAACTATGACGCCACACATCATGTGTTGGTTTCAGCGGATTTTTTGCACTATTCGCTCAACTTTACCTAGTCTGCTTTATATACGAGTATGTGCGCGAAATAGCGGAATAACATAATGTGTGTAAAAGTGAAGCTTGTACACTTTAGAAACTACATTTTCACTATAGGTATTCTTTCTAGAACACGTAAATATTTTTTTCAAAAAAAATCCGAACTTTTTTCGCCTCGTTACATTTAAACTGTTACTTATATTAAAACACGTATAAACTTTATTGCCAGACAAATGATTCGTTAGTTGACTGCTTAAGTAAATTGTTCTTAATTTCTTCTTGGAGCAAGTATCTTAGAGTTAAACTTTTAGATACTTATAATTATGTATTTAAACGGGAATTAACGCGATCACGAAAAGGTATTACATACCTCTTAATTACCTGACGTTTCGACCAGGTTGCACTGGCCGTGGTCACAGGCTCACTGGCTCAGCGGTGCACGCCCTCCGTCGTCGAGATCGTGAGGTAGAAGGTTCTTCATCCACCCGCACATTTTCGATATTTGATACTTGCTAGATACTTGTTCAGACGAATATTTATTGCTACCGCTTATAACGTATTTGAAGAAGATGAGGTGCCGCAGATTTGTGCTCAAAATTGAGCTGCTTATCTCGGAACCAGAATAGATTGAAACAGAAGTTGAAGACTGTGATGATACAGCATTATAAGCGTAGTGCCGCAATTTACTGAAGAGTTACAGCAAGCGACGACATCGACACATCGACACGCGGATAAATAGGATACACTGAATAGTACCTAATAAGCAGATGCACTTTTTTCTTTGGGTGACTTGTAAAGTATAGTCACTTTCACTAGAATTATTGTAGCATCTTTGTAACAAAGAATTTTACCAATATTTTTAGTACAACTGGCACTTAAATAGTTAAAAAAGGCTATGAATCTGATAAAGTTTCTTAGTATTTTCATAGAATTCCTACAATTGACTAAAACGTTATTCTTAAACACTAATGGACTAAATCTCTACAAATAGACGTCAAGTTATTAAAAAAAGTAACATATTATCGCAATAAAATCAATAATTATTGGGTAAGTAAGTACCTATTTTTAATCAGTGAGTAACATTCTTTTTTCTTTATTCGTTTTTAAAAGACAATTAGGAATATTCCTGTGTCGCGGGGGGTTTCACAAACATTCAAACAACGGACACAAGGAACACCCAGACTCGGGACAACTATTTGTGGATCATACAAATTTTTGTCCCGTGTGGGATTTGAACCCAACACAACACTCGGCGTTGCATAGTGATCACTTAAACCATTGCGCCATCCGTGCAGTTATGAATTCGAAAAAATTAAAATAAAATTTAATTTTTTTTGCCTTCACAATAAATACGAGCATGTTTGTAATAAACTTTTCCGTTCATTGGTTTGAAAGTGAAGATATCATCGAGAAAAAATCGGCAAAAGATGTATTTGACCCGGCGGGTGTGTTTGACAGTCGAGCCACATCGCGACCTGAACGATTTACATAATACGTGACACTTTTACGAAGACGCCATTGACTCTTGTCTGATAGACTGAGACATGAAGGCGATATTGTTTTTCCAATGGAACCCTCTATTCCACCAGACCTTCAGAACAAAACTGTTTTTTTATCGCTCTTGAAATTCTAATAATGGCTTATACCTGCTATGCGCACTAAATCGAATATTTCAGTTTATTTTTCATCTTTTGTGACGCGACCTCGAAACTAGCGAAATAATTTGATGTCGAAGTAAATTTTATACATTTTAAAAGTAGGTACCAGCTGTCTGGAATTTGGAATGAAACAATTATTGCGTTAAAGGTTTATATGATAATAATAAAGAACGCACTAAATATTTTTAGTAGACCTATAGGATATGAATTATAATTTATCGTTCTCCATTTTAAACAGTAATATGCATTGAAAACTGGAGAAATAAAACATGTGAACCAGTAATTTTGCAGAGAGCACATTTTGTTTAACTCCAATGGACCTGATTGAAGAATTAAATTTAGATGAATTTAGAATGAAAGATAGCTATCTTATAATATCTTAATATACTCATATTGAGACTCCGAGGTAAAACACCTTTATTTAAGCTTATCTTAAGAAAAGCTAAAAAAAAAATATTGTAGAGAAATTAAAATATTTGTAAAAAACACACTTATATTATGCTAGCTGCGCCTTGCGATTTCACCCGCGTAAGTCCCGATGCCGTGAGAATATCGGGATAAAGAGTAGCCTATATGTCAATCCAGGTGTCCAGCTATCTACATACCAAGTTTCATTGCAAGCAGTGTAGTAGTTTTTGCGTGAAAGAGAAACAAACAACCATACATCCATACATCCTCACAAACTTTCACGTTTATAATATTAGTAGGATCATTCAGCTTATTCTCTCTTAAAGGCACATTGCGATGTTATGTTCTAAAACACATTTTCTTACGTTAGACAGAGTTTATAGATTAAATTTGGTGAAAACATGTTGCGATCCCCGTCGCGGTGTTATTAAATTATTTACCATAAAATGACGCCAAATTTTTGATGCTAAGAGATTTACACCTATGAAATTGCGTTGCGTGTTTGTGCCATTAAAATCAATGTTACTACGTTTTAGCTTTATACTTTGAACCTTTGACTATACAATTTATTTTCTTTATAAATTGTGTGTGTATCAAGGTTTAATGTTTAAGTTAATGAATCTAACGCAACCATTATGCTGTCTAGAATTTTTTTCAGTTATAGTTTAAGCAACTTGCATACTTTTGAAACTCATATGAATTTTAATATTATGTTTGCGAAAGTTACACCATACCAAATATCTGCAAGGAAAAATGTTGACAGTGTATATATATCGAAATACAAAACACTGTGATCACTACACATTTGCTTATCTTATTTATTCAAAGGGATACCATATTAAATAAGATAGTAATCGATGGAACGGCTAACAAAATAAAGTCTGCATCTTATTTTCAAAGTTCTTATTAAAACCAACCAAGCGAACGTACCAAATCCAGTGTATTACAACAAACTACGACTACGCATTCAGAGTGCATTTGCATAAAACTTGTAAATATTGAGCGAAAATGCTAGCCAATTAGGCAAGCGGCTGTATTGCAACTGAAGAAACTTTCTATAGTCGTACTTGTTCCAGAATACACAATCGAGAGCTTATTGACTTTTGATTTATACAGGCTTAACTTTTAATAAACAAACTGGTTTCTGTTTAACATTTATGAAATTGCTTGTACAAATCAAACGTTCACATCTATAAGTAGATGCAATCGTGGCATAAAATTGGTAAATCGTTATCAATTAAACGCTCCTAGTGAAAGGAATTTTTCAATGAATTTGAACTCGGTATTTTGTTATTCTTCGATTATTGATCAGTTTTAATGGTCAATGAAAGTCGAAGGTTTAGTGGGTTGGCCGTTAAAATATGTGGTTACAAATTTATGTTAAAACGTGCTTCGCAAAATAAATAAGAAACAAGCCCACTGCACTGCAAAAATACAAACTCATCAAATAATACACTACTACAGACCGAGAGACACATAAATATCACATCACTAAAAGCTATGTACTTAACTATCGATATAAAACTAAAATTCAATAATTTGCTTTTCCTAATACTTAAATCTCTCGTAAAGCTTTTCGTTTCGCATTATCTTTGTGGTTTGTTTATTGAGAACAGCGTTTGTCTATATACCAGATCATTACTTCGCGTCAGTCTGTCATAAGTTCTAGAGAAATCAAAATATTTAAACTTATGTACTTAACGTTTCCACCAGTTGCGTATTCAACTCGCCTATTGATGCAAAACAAAATGCAAAACCTCGACGACTTCTTGCTACTACTAGCAAGAAGTCGTCGAGGTTTTGCATTTTGTTTTGCAGTCGCATTCGATCAATATGTGAAAATCTATGCCTTTTGCAGTGTACCTTGCTCATCCATAAGACCGCTTCTTAAAAAGGAACTCCATACATTATCCCTGTATACAATTATAATGCTGAAGCTATTGAATGGCAGTTAGATAGGTCTTCATGCATATCGATCACTTAATCGTCTGGATGTATCGAGGCCGGAGCGTACAACCTTCCACGAATATCTTTGGTAAATTCTGAGTTTAATCTATGCGACCCTGATCGACAGTCTTGATCTTATTAAAATTGGTAACGATCACTTCTTGACGAGCGACTCTACACCACCCATGAACTGTTAGTCACCCTCCCAGAAGAAAATCAAATAATCAGTATTATCGAGTTCTTCCGAATCTCTTCTGACTTTAGACGACTTCAATTCTTCTGCCAGGTTGGCGTTAAGACTCACAATGCATTTTTAGGCTTCCAGATTGAGTAGCAGATACTTAGCGCATGTTTTCCCGCCGTTAGTATGAACGGTACAGTTGGTAGGAATAGCGTTTATCAGGGAAAAAATGCTCTCAGCTTAAGACTGCATCAGAATATTTAGATGTTTAATAAACAAACAACCACTGCAATTTAAGTACAATTGATGCGGAACACGATATGTTTTAACTATGGCCAAAAAGCATGACGGTGCACAACCAATTTAGAACGTGACACTCTCGAAACGTGAACGATGACTCGTCCATTTATTCTAGTAGCGATGTCCTGCACACATCGGCCCCGTTTAATTGAGCTATTTGTGCTACTGCACCGTGCAAACCCCACAACGTAACGTTATCTCCCACATTTGTTAACCTTTATATTTTCGATGAACGTTTGCTATTATTTGTTCATTTTAAATCGAAAAACACTGCCTTTAGGATATGTTATCCAAAACGTGGCGAAAACGTGATTGGCTATAGGAAGTGAACTGTTCGATCAAAAATTATCGATTAAGCAATTTCATGATGTTCTGGGTATCATTCTGGTGATTTTAACCACAGAACTGAGAATGTATTTAGAAATGCCATCAACTGTATTCTGTTCGAAATCATGTATCAGCAGGTGCAAACGCTTAGACGATAATCATTATTTTACAAACATGCCGAACTCTACGCTAATTCGTCACAGAGAAATTATTAAACATGAATCCTAAACACCATTTATATTCATACTAAATACACCCTTACGCTGACCAATGTAAGGTACCGTTTCGTATAAGTACTTGCCAGTCGTTACGTCCGAGACAGCGGTACGTTAATAGAGAGATGTAATAGTTGTACTTATTAACATTTATCAAATATTTTTGTGCAAAGTGTATATCAATATTCTTGCAAGTAATGTAGTTTATTGCGTGCTCTTGTAGTTCCAATATAGTTGATATTCAAGTACGCAATGTAAAACTGTTTTAGTAGATTACATCATAACGGTTCTTTTTCTGTGAGTGTTTGGACTCTTCGACGGAACGATGTCCTTACTTTGGACTAACTGCAGTCCTTTTGACACGTAATTATCGCGTAACTTCCCATAATTATTGTTTGTTCAAGCAGCTATGTTCCCGGCAAATGTACTACTCTGTCCAGAAAATACCGGGAAAAGGTCTACAAAACACCATTTTTTTTTTATAAAATGATTACTAGTAACGTGGGTCACACATTACTAGTAATCTTTTTAAGTTAAAAATTCCCTCCAGCTAAGCTTAACGCTTGTTAGGAGTGGGTTCACGACGGTAGTGCACTGGGTGGGGTTCGAACCCGCAATCACTTGATCGCAAGTCCGACGCCTTAGCCATTACGCTACCGCCGCTTAAGAAAATGTTAACTGTTCTTCCAAATTCATTTTATCGCCTTCAAAGTAGGCCATTTCAGAAATAATACACTAAGGCCAACGAATAATCCAGTTATCAAAACATTTTTTAAATACATTTTCTGGAATCAACTTCAGTTCTCGCCGTGAATTCTCTTTGATATCTTCTATCGACTGAAAACGGGTACCTCAAAGTGGTTCTTTGAGTTTTAGAAAAAGAAAAATGTCAGCTAGGGCCATATCCGGTGAATACGGTGGTTGTTCGATGGTATTTGTTGATACTAACTTTTAAAATTTCGCGTTTCATGATATAATTATTTAAGCGGGAATTAACGCGATCACAAAAAGGTACAAAAATTCGTTCACAATAATAACCCTGTGCAATGGCACCTTGTCGTGGTGTAATATCCAAGAATTTTCTTTCCACAAATTTGGCCATTTTCGACTAATTTGCTGTCTTAAACCGCATAACGCTCAAATAATATACTTTATTTACAGTCTGGCCTGGAAAGAATTCCGAGTGCACAACACCTCGATAGTCAAAGGAAACAGTCAACATGACCTTGACTTTTGATCGACTTTGTCGTGGTTTTTTCGGTTTCGGTTCAGTTGGAAGTCGCCATTCGGAAGCTTGTTGACTAGTTTGCATTTCCAACTCGTAAACCCATGTCTCATCATCAGTAACAATGCCTTTTATGAATGTAGGATCGGAATTGACTCGTTTTAGCATGTCTTCAGTGACTTTTACGCAATTGAGTTTATAAAGAAAATTGAACTCTTTCAGGTTTAGTTGAGCGGCAACTTGTTTCATCCCAAGCGATCGCTTAAAATGGTACGAATCGATACGTGAGACACAGAAAGTTCAGCGGCTGTCTCTATCAAACTTGAATGAGGATTTTCAGTCACAATTTCCTGCACTTTAGCGATGTTAACTTCAGTTGAAGACGTTGATGACCGACCAGAGCGAGGCAAATCTTCCAACAAATCTCGACCGCTTTTGAATGCACTGTTCCACTCATATGCATAAGTTTTTGATAAAGTTGATTCACCGTATGCTTTCTGTAATATTTTCAGTGACCCTGAACATGAAATTCCATTTGCAATGCACAATTTGAGACAAACTCTTTGATCGATATTTTTATCCATTATAAAAATCGCAAAATACTCTTGAGATGAGCTTACAAAATCGAGTACTGAAAACAAACTAAATGACAGACATTGCTCAAACTTCACGGCAATATAGAAAACAGTTGTGCCAACTTAACCACAAAAAAGAATTATTTGAATTAAATTTGGAGTTAGAATTAAATTATCAATTCCCAATACTTTTTTGATAGAATGTATGTACGCGTATACGAAAAGGTTTGCATGTGTTTGCCGATGCGGTACGCGTTCCCCACTCATATCACACTTCTTACTTATTCTCAGTTCTGTTATTTTAATTATCAGAATTTTAGTCTGAGGATCTTTTATTCTCTGTAAATAACCAATTTTTGTTCATAAAAAATCCATAATAATGCCCATAATCTCTGGTATCTATATCCTGTATCCAGTAGAAATTAAACTAAAACCACTACGTGATCAATAAGAAGCCAACCAAGCTATCATGGCTATTGAACAAACATTGGGTTGTCCTGATTATTATGGGGCTTTACTTGCCGATCGTCGTACATTAGAGCTACTTCAGCCTGTCATATTGAAGTAGGCGAAGAGACTGACTGAGTTATAGTTGAGTTTCCCGTTATATAGTAGTGTTTCGCGAATTTATGATATTCATGTGTACCTACAGTCTTTGTGTGATAGTCCAAGTTGAAGGCGCAGAAATATTTCCTTGCATTTTTGAGCCCTAGGAAAAAACTCCCACAGGTTCTAAGCTCCTCATGGGAATTTGATCTATAGCTTCTTAAAGCTTCAAGGCTGAGATTATCAAGATGGGAATAAATACTAAAAAGTTCAGAGTTTTAAGCTCGCAAGAAGCATATTATGTACTCTTTTCAAATAAATATTGAAATTGTCAAAATTTAAAAATACACAAATATGATTTTATTAAGCAGAACTACTGTAAACCTTTTATATTAGTTACTCTAAAGCTCCTTGAGCTTGATCAAAACACAGATTACTAATAATATTAAACGAACTATCTAACGACGCATAAGACATGCACAGTAGTAGCTCACACGGTTTATCTTTACACATGGGTTCGTAGAAATCCTTGTTAAGCTCGGAGTACTATACGTTACCGATACTAACGTACTACGACCGGCTTAAACGACACAACTAAGTTGAGCAGGTGTCCTCACAGTACCGGTGCAGTATCCTATCACAGGGTTGTCCAAATTTCAGTAAGTTCTTCAAATAAATATAAGATTATTTTAGCCACCTTATGTTATTTACCGAAAACCTATATATCCACTTCAAAAAGTATTTCTTACTAATTATTCTACTTCTGTTAAAAGTTCAAAAATACTTCTCATATTTCTGAACCTTCAGCTAAATAAATTTAAATCCGTATGCACATTAGATCCTGATTTGATTACAAAAATAATAGATTTTAGGATAGTGAGATCTTAATTCTTTATAATCGTTTATATACACCCTTAAAGTATCCATATGTGAGACTGAGATTATAAATATTAGCCCACTATCTACATATTGAAACTGCTTATTAAAAAAGTCATCATTTGTAATTTATCTCAAGAAAAGAAATAAGTAGGTAATATTTTTTGGGTTAAATCGGCCCCATTTAAAAAAATTAAAATAAAAATCTTCGAATAGATAATTCAAGTACTATATCTACTACTATTTTCACTTCTAACATTTCAAATAATAAAATAACGATATGAATAGTTTTTTTAAGTGTAGTGGACAACGGTGTGAGTTGCAAGTTTGTTCTCATTTTTAAAGAAATATCTAATTTAAGTCATTATGTGAAAAATTTTCTACTTCTGAATTTTTTTTTCGATCAATCAATTTACTCATCGAGTAAAAATATTCTTAAAGCTGCCAATAGAAATATTAGTTAGATTACAGGTTCTTCATAAATACAACGCTTTGCACATGCAGATATGTGGAATTGTAATAGATAAAGTGAAATATTTCAAAGGTTTCTGCAACAACCACGAAATTTAATGTGTGTCTCTATTTTCAAGCGATACTACTAGGCGATTATATTATAAGCTACATTTTTTAAATAAGGAACATGTTGTTGTTGTTGATGTTGTTTTATTCTCTATACTGCAATACTGGCCGCGTCCAACGAGTATACAAACACTAGCCGAGTCTGAAACAAAGATTCCAAATGTCATTCGAAAGTTCTTTAGTAAATTCCCTTTGATTATATAAAATTCCTAATGAAGTGGGAGGATATGAGTAACCCGGTTATATCGATAGAGAGTCAATACTAAATTATTTACCGGCTAAATATCTTTTTTAAAATATAACAATAACACTTATCCTTCAATACCACAATATAATAAGTCACGTAAGATTACTTGACCTAAGCAAGGTCTCTCTAGCGCTCGCAATAAGGAAGCATCAAGTTGTTAACTATGTGTACATACTTACCTACCTAATAATAGAAATCTATTTTGTGAGAAACAGAGCATAAACCGCTAAACGTCTTAATTTCAACTTATTATTTATTTTCATTTTGATGTCAACGATACTGTTTGTAATTTCATTTAATTTGCCTGCCAGAAGGCAAATATTTGAACTAGCAGAATGAAGATGTCGGGACTCTTCGACTACTGTCGGAAACTTCTCGTTGATTTGCGCCAGCTTCGATAGTTTTCCGCCTGATTTCGGATTGTTGCAAATTTAACACGGAGTCAAAGCAAGCTCTACTGATCGCAAAGGCACTAAATTAGCTGTCAGTTTAGAAACTGTCCTCGGAGTTAGAATATTTAGAATGTTGTAACTTGCGATATTTACTTAACATGAGTTCCTCGAATTAGTACACAGTAGTTTGTAGAACTGTCGTAACTACTTAAATGTCTAGAGAATGTTATAAGTCTGTCTGTATTTAACTGTACCTACTTATTGCTGTATCGTAATAGTCGATGTCTACTATTGTAATGTACTTATAATAGTTTATCAACGCTGCTAAATGCGTATACATTACCAAACATGCACAATTAGTGAATATTATTTTTTTTTTTTTATGGTATTGGGGGCAAACGACCAGACGGGTCACCTGATGGTACATGACTACCGCCGCCCATGGGCACCTGTAACTCGAGAGTAACAAGTGCGTTGCTGACCTTTAAGGTGGGAGTAGGAGAAGAGAGGGAGGGGGGAAAGAGTGTGAAGAGGGGAGAGTTAGGGCCTCGGGTAGCCTCACTCATGCGGCGAAATGCAATACAAGCATTGCATCACTGCCGGTTTTCTGTGAGGCCGTGGTATCGAGCGGAGTCGAGCCGGCCCATACGTGCCGAAGCATGGCTCTCACACGTAAAGCATGTAGCAATTTTACAAAAACAAATTATAAAAATGATTATCCTGTCATCACGGACTTAGTTTTAAGTCCATACAAGACAAGACACTACGAGGAAGATACAATTCAATCAATATCAACCGTCTAAACTTATCGTCACAGATAACAGTGGACAGAAATGAAAATTTAGCTTTACGCAGTCGAATATCGATAGTCACATAGAGCAATGTTGGACTACCATATAATTTTATAATTAATTGTTAGGTAATCTACGCTACCGCACATAAATTTTAACTTTAATATTATACAAAAACATTTTAATAATAGTGAAGTATTAAGAACCTTTGAGACCCTGTAATAATTTTAATCATGTGTAATAATTCGACTACTTTATAATTTTAAATTATGATCTTGAATTGTTTTATCGTATAAATATACATCCGTTTTCATGTGAACTAGAACTAGAAGATAATAAACAAATTGTATGTCTGTATTACTCAGTTTGAAATGCAGAGGGGCTATAACAGTGTCAAGGATAGGCGACAGTGAGGTTTAGAACAGGGTTTTGGTCGTCTGCGTTAGAGGAGAATGGGCAGTTTAGGATACATAATATATTTAATATACAACTCAAAATTAGATATAAATATTTCATATTTCCTTTTGATTCATGTATATTACCTATATGTTGATATATAAAGAAGGTTACAGAAAGCTGTGATAAAATTTTAGAAGCATCATGTGTAGCCGACAAATAGTTGTTATAGCTTGAAAAAAAAATTGATCAGAATATGTTTTTCCTGGTGTAGGCATCTGGTGTAAAATTATGTGTCTATTTGTAATGTCATAATAATAGTTTTTTTTAACGCATACAGTCATTTGTACGATACCTATGCCTAAAAATCAGTTTAAAATTTTTGTCTGTGTCTGTTTGTTCCGGATAATCTCCGGAACGGGTTTACCGATTGCCACGGGACTTTCACTGGCAAATATCTGGTGTTATAAGGAGTAACTTAAGCTACTACAAAGTTAGTTCAACCTCGAATTATCCGATGATCTCAATTTGTTTTTCTATTTTTTTATGCAGTCACTTTCTGATAAATCTCGACATTCCATAACACTTCTCTGTTAAGAAATATTAGCTTTATCGTTCAATTTTCTAGTTTAATTGGTCAGTTTCAAAATAACAAAGTCAGTCAGTTTTAAAAATCAGGAATTTTCCTTGAATTGTTAGCACTTTGGGTTTATTAATTTACGAAGTCAAAAATATATATATATTTTAATATATATTTTTTTTTTAAACTTTACAAACATACAAAGAACGGACACAAAGAACACCCAGACTCGGGTGGGAATCGAACCCACGACCTATGGCATATCAGTCAGGGTCACTAACCACTAGACCAACAGGCCATATGAAACACGACCCTAAAATAGGACCGCACCCAGTAAATCAACTAGGACAAAAACACACTAGATTAAAAAAACCGATAGATTTTTTTCATTATAGCAGAACTGATGACTTTGTGTAGTAATTCACAATCATTTTTTTTATTTCACATTTCTCATGAGATCGAGGTTAAGTAGGCATAACAAGATGACGAAAGACTAAAATAAAAATAAAATTATTATGGATAATTTATTATGAATTCCATTCAATGGTAGATGAACCTACCGTAAGTTTTTTTTTATGTACGTACATTCAATCAATTCAATAAATTTCAATAGGGTGACTTTATGACGACTTCCTTGACGGGGAACCCGTATGTCCGTTTAAGAATGATTTTTACACAGGGACTATCCTTCAGATTGTTTCAAAGCAAAAATTGTGTTAAGAATAGTTCTTCTATTGTGTGTGAAAAGATCGATTGTAAGTAACTAGACTTGATTAATCCTTTGTATTAACTTAACCAAAGGGGAAATCTACTTACGTGTAACCAATGTGTCTTACTTGCCATGTTAACTAATAACAAGCATTCCTCCGTATTGTTCCATTTAGTGTCGGTTCACCCTACGCAGGGACAGGTGTCTCGCTCTCTGCCACAATAAATAGCTATTTACCAGAGAGTGCGGCCGCTGTGGCGCCGGAAGGTGTTCTCAATTTGTCGCCCCGAATGAGATTGTCGCCGCTTTCAGAATCACGTAAGTGGCTTTTACATTTCACTTTATAAACCAACATTGATTTTAATTTTGTTGGACATAAGTGAGTATGCGCAAAAATAAATTATATGTTTTATAGTATAGTCTACTTTCTTTATTTTTTTATGTACAGACAAAATACGTCAAAGCTAGGTTTTGAATAGAGTTTTCGTGTAGCCGACGAGATTAATGATGTTCAAACAAGGATTTTAAGAAACCCTTTAACAATAAAACTATCTCAAGGGATTATTTTGGATCATTATTAATTTAACCTTTAGATGAGACTGTCAACCTTATTTAATTACAAATAATCGTTTAAACATTTGCACTTCTCTTCAAGTCTCGTTTCAAAAACCTTCAAACACCCTTTTATAAATTCTTAATTTATAGTAAACCTTGCTTTTCAGATCAACTCCAATTAAATAAAATTACTACTACGGGTCTAATTTTATGCGCTTTCATGAAATCGTACGTAATATTCATTCATTTCATTTCTCTACATCTAGTCTCTTTATTACTGTGAATATCTCTTTTACTAACGAAATTTATCTTAATTTCTATGTTTCAAGTCAAAGAATGTATTATGACTGATATGCTACTGATTAATTATCTACAGACTTACATAATACATTTTATTCGGTATACTCGTAACATGTAGATAAGATCACTATAAAGTGATCCAAAATAAAATATTATACAGTTTTACCAAAAAATATGAGACAGATCTCGTTATCATTTGACAGAATTTTACCCATATTTCATCTGAAAATCATTACAAGCGAATTAAGCATAACATAGTCGGACAGTACCTGGTGGTGTGCGCTAATTGAAATGACATAGGTCCTTTAACTCTTGTGGTGTATTAACGAACATTAGTTTGAACATGTTAACACGAAAGTTGTTCTATGACGAGTAATCTTCATCATAGTTATTTATACCAATCCCGTTTATTAATATGTAATTACCTACTACCTAGATATGTTTTTGTTAATTTGTTGCTGACGTCAGTTCATGAACTGACGCCATGGCGTATCCTCCTATCGAAACCGGTTTGATAGGTTTACGAGCAAAAATATGATATGTGAATCACTTTGTGAGAAGTATTTCTCGCATTCTGTACATTTTGAAATTTGTTCTATAAATGAAATGTAAAAATTAACAATGTGGAATGTATCATTGGTAATAATTATTATTTGTGTACTGACTATTGTTTCTAGTGACCCCATAAATTATAATAACGGTGGTAAGTATTATCTTTGTTTCTATCACACTTTGAATTACTGTACACAAAATGCCTTCACAAGGTTGTATGCTAACTATGAAGAATATTTGTTATGTTTATCTTATTAATGTTCATCAACAGGTCACTAAACATATTCATCTCGTAATAAGAAAGTTTTATAACATTTTAATATTTTAATTAGCACTACTATTTATAAACTTAGATCTAAAAAATTGTTAAAAAGTCTTCCGTTGTTCTATATTTAAAATTTAAAAGACAGTATACAAATACTGGAAACGTTTATTGTATTTCATATAATTAGTTCATTATTTGACAAAAGTTAACATATTTATAAAAGACACAGTATATTGCAAAAAAGGCTTAAGGCTTTAATGAACGTCAGCAAAGTTATTATGTGTGAATGACATTCACAAGCCTGTGACTTAATAAAGCACTCGCAAAAAATGATATTATCATCTGCCTCTTCCAAAAGCATATTTTTCAAATACGAGTTCCGGCTTTATATTTAGTCTTTGATTTAAATGAAACTCAATGACACTGCATACAGTAGGTTGCCAGAAATAATAAAGTAATATTTACTTGTTATTATTATTTTATTGAAAAATGGAATAAGCGTTTATCTTCCAACTCACCTGATGGAAAGTGATCATGAAGACAAAGATGGTACACATATATATTCCTCTAAAACTTCTATTGAATACAAAATAAAATGTCCAGTAGAATATTTATACTTATATAAAATATCACCTGGGCGAACGAGTTTGATTTTTTTAAACCCCGTTTTTTTAGCAACGACAACTATTAAGAAAAACCTAACAAACAAAATCTTATCTATATATAACATTTTATTCGAATCGTTAAACATATTTATATATGTAGAAGAATTGCTCGTTTAAAGTTATTAGATTACGTACCTAACCAAACATTTTTTTTTAAGTATTTTAAACAGTAAGAATTAAACGTAAATAGGGAATAGAAAATACATATTTTTTTATTGTTATCAGTTAAAGACACCGCCAGACATCATGCAACAGCTAATCACCAAAAAAACGACCATTCTAATAATTATTATGACCAAGATCAATATTCTCAACATTCAGATGATGGACGACCACCACCGTCACCATCTCTAAGAGATCATGATTATAGAAGACTATCGCCTCTACTGCCTCATCATCATGGTGGACCAACGCCTCGTGAAGACAAACCGGCGACACCTTTGAACGAAAACAGTCCAAACGACTATAATAAGCCTTCATACTATAACAGACCTCCCTTACTTAGAGATAATGAATGGTATCGCAAGTCTGATTATAACAGATACACACGTCAATCAAAATATTATGGTAGCTCCAGCTATAACAGAGAATATTCACCACCGCCACGTTACGACGTCTATCCCCCTCAACTTCGCTATAGTAGAGTACCTCAGCTTGGGGGACCAACACCCGATGACTATGATGACGATCTCTCTCCACTGTACCCTAGAGGACCGCCCTTTACACCACACCACAGAAGACCACCTCCAGGAAGAGGTCGGCGTTTTCCACCACCACCTCCGCCACCATACCATAGAGGACCACCTCCTCCACCACATCATAGAGGACCGCCTCCTCCACCACATCATAGAGGACCGCCTCCTCCACCACATCATAGAGGACCGCCTCCTCTACCACATCATAGAGGACCACCTCCTCCACCACACCACAGAGGTCCTCCTTCACATCCACACCACGGGGATCCACCACAACGACCTCCGTCTCCAGATTTCACTAATGATGAACCGCCAACACCATTACCACCGACAATTGAAAATACTGATCATAAATATCCAAGTGGTCCTAATATTGACCAGGTGCCTTCCCGTGAACACCAATCAGGGACAGAAAAAATACCACATTCTAATAATTACAAACCGTCAAAATTTAATGACAAAAAATCACAAACTATAGAATCTGTACCTGACGATAATTCAAACTCTGGTACTTCTACAACCGAAGAGGAATTTATGCTTGATGTGAGATTTGGAAATGGAGAAATTGGCAAACAACAAACAGTATGATTTGAAACAACAAACAATAAAACATATATTATGTTACACCAATAAACAATTAAGATTGAATTAAATTAAATTGATTTGTGTTATAGTACACAGGTAACATAAACTTATTACAATGTAACAGAATCACTAGTTTTAATATATTATAATCTACCACACAAACCCTGAAACTTAGAATATATTGTTTTGGACAATGAGTATTAGATTAAAAAACTTTCTTATTGAACTCAATTGGGTGAATCACCTTTTTGTTAGTTTGGCTATAATTTAAAAGTAATGTGATGCATACACTGCCATTAAGTTCTGTTGATTAAAATTGATTAAGATTACTTGCTTGATTTAAAAAATAAGATTTGTAGAATTTGAATTACAGTAACTGTTATTAAAAATTAAATAATTTAATTTAATTGTTTGACATAAATATTGCTCTTTTTATAAACACATTTTATTGATAATGGTATATGAAATGGTATAATATGTATAAAAAATATATACCCACCTGCGGTGATTACTAATAGTTTTGGATACCCCTTTAAATTTTAATTGTTGTAATTTAGTTCTTAGAAAAACGATAATACCTGTGAAGTATTAAAATCCAATTTGTTTCGATTAAATTAAATCACATCCCAAATATGATAAACAAGTTCATCAAATCAAAACAATCGAAATAAAAATCATCAACATGTTTTAATTGAATGTATTCATTCTTCTTGTCATACAAACTAACTCTCTCATATCAGAATGTAAAACAAATATGTAGTTTTCTAATAAGTAAAAATATAACAAATACTCACGCCTATATCCCTAAACAGATAGGCAGAGGTGTATTAAACACCCACATTTTGCCAACTATAAACACATAATTGAAAATGTGGAGTATATTGAATGGGAAAGGTAGTTAAGAAGAGAAGGCAATGGAAGGAAAGGGATATTCCTTATGAGGATGGATTGGGAAGTGTAAGCAATAGCTCTAGCAGGTCAGGGTCGCACCTGTAAAATCAAAATCAAAATTATTTATTTCAAGTAAACCCATTGTAGGTATTTTTGAATTGTCAGGAGGAGTCAGTCAGTATAAGTAGGTCGTGAAGCTAGTTGCCTGTTCCAAAACGTAGATCCTACGGAGAAGAACAGGCAAGAAACTTCAAGGACACTCTTTTCCAACATGTTTTTATTTCATTTTTTACAAAGTTATTTGTTACATTGCTTATAAGCGCAATTTACTGTGAGGACAATGTAACATAAATTAATATTATTCTAGAATAGAAAAGAATTGCTAGGCAACATAGAAAATTAACATAATACTTGTGACTACACAGTTCTCACATGTACAATTCAATTTTTTTTTAATTAACAGGATGTAAAAAGCGTATCATAACTACAATGTCAACAGTGTATAAAATAACACCAATGTTCTATAAAATTTACAATGTCAATAATAATAATAATCAAAATATCAATAAATCTCATTGACAGTGTGACTGTGGAGCAGGACCGGCATTTTGTCAAGCATTTTTATCATCTAAATAATGATCTAGTTTATAATATGCTCGTTTACATAGCGTGCACTTTATACAAGTTTTAAATTTCTTCTCACTGAGTTGAAGAATATTATCAGGTATTTTATTATAGAATTTAACGCAGTACCCCATAAAAGATGTTTGCACTTTTGCTAACCCAAATTTTGGTTGAACTAGTGTCCATCTCTAGTAACATAATTATGTTTTTCACGCTGTTTTGTAAAGAGATGAAGATTTTTTCTAACATACATGATGTTTTCATAAATATATTGACAAGGCACCGTCAGGATATTAATTTCCTTAAATAGATCCTTACGGGATTCGCGACTACGTAGATTATAAATAGCTCTGATAGCTCTTTTTTGCAGAATGAATATCGATTCTATATCTGCAGTACGCCCCCATAATAATATACATGACACTGTGGAAATAAATAAAGTATACTAGTCGCGCAGTATCTATGTCTGTGAATTGGCGGACTTTCCTTACAGCATATGCTGCAGAACTTAGCCGCTTCGAAAGAGATGTTAAGTGAGGGCCCCATTGTAATCTCGAATCTAGCGATATCCCGAAGAAAACAGTTTCATTTACAAAACCTAACTTTTGCTTATTTAATAAGATGTCACATTCACTATGTTTAACGTTAGGTAAATCGACTGGCTACGGTATCATTAACAGAAAAAACAGGATTACTGACTGTGAAGGTAGAACTGCACAGAGCAAAAAGCCAATAAAAATATCTTATGAAATAAAACAGTAGGTATAACTAATAATATCATTATCATCCAACATTAAATACAGCCATCAAAAACGCAGTTTCAGTAATAGACAATATTAATAAACTTTTTTACACAATCCGTTGGCAATGCGGATGTAACTGAAAGACAGTGACCACTAAAATTTTCTCTGCCGTGCTCTTCTTTGCGGAACGTAGTATTCTTGTTGGTATTGTTCTGTCCATTGGTAGGAAGACGCTCTGATGAAACACCCCATGGTTTACGATTTGGGTTTAAATCAATTTTAACATGATCTGATATTCTAGCAGTTGGTTCCTTTGTCGGTATGGTTTCAAATTTATTCTTTTGTTTTGTTTTGTTGTGTTGTAACAATTTTTTACTACATACAATGATTGTTCTATAGAGTTATTACCGTCTTCAAAATATATTACATCATCGCTGTCTACGGTAATACATAAAAAAAAGAAAATTGCACAGAATATAAGAACGCTTTTTAATTTCATTGTTGTACGTGTTAATTTTTATATCTGTCGCTGTAGCAAATATTTTCATGACTGCAGAATTCACAACCCAATTTGTACCTATTTTTGCTGAAGTGATAACTTTCTTGACCTTTATAATACACTATCATTCCACTTCGTGGTTCTTCGTGGTTTATATTATATGTTGACTTCAAATTATTTCGTTTACTTAAATTCATTCAAATCATGATGTAAAGTAGTACTAAAGTCATGATTTGATCGATTTCATACGGACACGTATACAATAACAAAGTTCTTTTTCTATACAGTCGCCATTGTATTGTAAACAATGTAACAACATTTATCTACATGTTCATGGAGCACACTTGATAGCTTCTTGAATTTTAGACATCCAATGAGGGAAGCGACTACACCCACTAGGACTATTTGAAACAAAATTTCGATAATCAGTTCCGTCGCAGCAACAAAGCAACACAAACGGCACACAATATCAACGACTTCTATGATCTAGGTATCGCAAGTGAATGAACTTGGTATTTTTCATTTGTACGCTTCTTTTATGGCAATTCTGATCTCAACAACGAAACGGCCATGGCTGAACGGAGCCGAAAATCGATAATAATAAATTAAAAGACAGTGTGGAAGCAGATTCATCTCAAACCATGTCGGTGTTTACATCAACATAGAACTAAGTATTTAAGGTATAAAACGAAATTTCGTAGAAAAAATAACTTTTATATAATTTCAACTAAAATTAAATTATTACATATATGGCATCTCATCATAAACTGTTCAGTACCCAGACACGGGCTGAGAGAGACACTGGTCATACTGTTAGTAGACTTCACAAACCTTCAAGAACATTATAGAGAACTCTCAGATATGCATCCTCACGATGTTGAACTTCACCGTTAAAGGAAGCGATAGTTAGAATAGTATGCATATTAAAGTCTAAAAGTTAGTCGTTTTATATTGGTCCAAACATTTTTTTTAAAATTAAATGTAGAAATACCGGGAATACTTGGCTAGAAAACCTGCTATTTACCACAGAGCTAAGGAATGGCCTCTTGTCATTATAGTGGACGTTACTGCTTCTTTTAAATGTTCTCACGGGGCTAAGTGGCCCATATCTTGGAACTATGAGGTCGAGTATGCGTTCATTGTCTCAGGTAACCTCCAAGAGAGGCTTCTCTTTCTGGCTACGAGAAAAAAAAAACTCTAAAATAATGTACAGAACTGCGTGACTGAATTCACACCAATCACCCAGAAGAGCATTCTATTGTGAAGGAGTGTAGCGTGATGAATTATTGTGAATATGCGGATGGAATCGCCCGGATTATGACCGGATAAAAGCTGACAGGTGTAGTACCCCCCGAGGTAACAGCGTCTCCTTATTGTTATCTGAAGCCAGAAATGCTGTATGATCTTTGTTGGTTTGACTTCGACATAACCCCTAGTCCTACCTTGATAAACATAGAACGATCGGTGATCGAAGGATTCCACACAATAAAAATAGTCATACCTGCAAATACTCTTTGGGATTATTTATAAGCATAACTTTACAAACAAATAAAAAGAGAGCAGTCGATGAACAATTGTAATGGTACTACAGCAGGTTGTTAAGTACACATAAATTCCGATAAACTTTGTCACAATTGTTATGCGAAGATACATAAAATATTTTGGCAGTGAAACATACATCGTTGTTTTTAGATAGAATAGATATTAACGTTGGCTAGATAGTCGCCGTTCCACTCTCATTCTCCATCTTACTTATTCGTAGTAGCAGCAGTAGATCATTTTCATGCGCTCTATTCTTTTCTTTGTTTCCACACAAATCATCCTTTCAGTTGCACTTGTGACTCTTGAGTTACTGGTGTCCATGGGTGACGGTAGTCACTTACCATTAGGTGCCCCGTCTACTCATTTAAATTGTTTTAAAATATCCAAAGAAAGCAATTAAAACGGATCGATAGAATTGTATATTTTCTGTCTGTATACTTTCCAATCATATCATTTAAATTATTACGTCTAATCAACAGCTTAATTATAAAAAATAATTAATTTTTAAACATATTGTTCCAAATGTCCAACTTTTAGCATCATGTGCGTGGAGAACATACACGTATTATTCGATGCACACATGCGGTTTTTCCGCTTGGATAGTTTAAATTGCATTTAATGACTTTAGAATTCTATATATTTTTAAATATCAAGATGAATATTCGGATTACTGGAAAAGACTTTCACGTTCAAATAGAAAGTTAAAGCGATCAGTCTATTTGCTCACCTTTAACCTCCATTATTTGAGTTTTTTTGGATTCCTTTAAATGTTAAAGATGTAAAATAAAATAGAATGACTGTCATGGTGATCACGTAGCCTAAGTTAATGATTATATTTAAATGCGATCGTAAGAGGAAACTCGAAACCTGGAAACAGGCATGTCAGGTGGCAACAGGCTCGCCCCTCTGAAGTGAATAGGAATGAATGAATGATGACATTTGTTTGTGATACAATTACTTATTTCATTCCCTGGCCCCTGAGCTAATAAAAAAACCATATTACAGTAGCCAGTATATTCCATTTAATAAAATGTACAATCATTTCAACATTAAAAGCACTAAAATATAGATCTTCCGTTTTAGCCACGTAACAATTACTTTTTAATGCGGTTACTATTAAACTTTCTAGTTTTTATTATTTTATTTCATTTGTCATACGGGCTCAGTGCTAATACGGAGTTTATTTTTGCACGTAAGATGTTTTTCCTTGCGGTATCGGACAACGAGTTCTTCTTTTGAATTCTGTAGATATGGTTGTATGTCTCTTTGTGATATCTTTTATCCCACTAATATTATAAATGCGATGGGTGGATGGATGTTTGTTACTCTTTCACACAAAAATCACTGAACTGATGGCGATGAAACTTGGTATGTAGATAGCTGGAGACCTGGATTAACGCATAGACTACTTTTTATGCCGATATTCCCACGGGATCAGGACTTACTTACTAGTTATTTCATAAATATAAATTTTTCCTACTGTCAGAATATTGGCTTTTTCATATAGGAGAGTTGTTGAATGTCTAATAGGTAGGTGCATAAGCACTTTGAGTATTGTGCGCTGGACTCGTTCTGCGGAGATTAGAAGGGTTTACCAGCTCCACCCTACGCACATATACAATACCTAATCACACATTCACATAGTGCCCTTTATGTCTGGATCAGAAGATGTTGATCCGCCACAGCACGTAAGTTTTAGAATATATATATCATTTTTCTAATCCGGCCCACTAATACAGCTATGACTTTTCCAGGTAAGCTTTTCATCCAATAGATCACCTAGATATTTAATACTAATGAAGCGAGACAGAGTGGTGCATGCACAAGTGGAATTATTGATTGAGCGGTTACATGGGTGCGTATGTATTTTTAGTACGCAAACCATTCCAGCATTGGTTATTGTTGATTTTCTAAAGCAGATATATTTCGTTTTGCAGATGTTTAATAAAATAAGGCTATTTTAGCCATTTAGTTATAGCAGCCAAGTGATATCAAATATGCCGAATCATCTAGATACGCATTATAGTGTGTATATTAAATAAATGAAATAACAAGGATAAAATACATTTATTTTCACATACAATTATGGCTGATAGTTCCAGAAAATATAATCAATTATATCGACTAACATTTTTACTTTGTTTATATTGACAAATTATAGATCATAGAGGTTAGAGATTTAGAGAGCTTACATTCTTTGAGATTCAAAAGGACGGCTTGCATCTTCCATCGGCAGTACGTAAATAGCCTGGAAGGCAGTTGCCTGCAAAGTTTTCTCTGCCCTTTTCAGTAGTACTTGAAGTTTCAGTTTGATTAAAGTTGATAATAGTCTCGGTGGTAGTCGTTTGAGTAGTAACTTCAATTTGTTTTACCTCTTCGGTTACCGGGGTATCCGACGTCCTTGGTACATTTGCATTTTGGTCATTTCGTGCATCGTATTCAATAATTGGCTCTTTTTCCGTAGGAAAGAAGATTGTATGAATGTCTTCTCTCGCCTTGTGTAGTTTGTTATGAACGCCGTCAAATAAATCTCTAAAATGACCATTAGCACTGTTGCGTTGCACAGTAAAAATAATACATAATATGATACAGGTGGTCAGTTTCATTTTTAACTATCCGTGTCACTTCTTCAGAAATTTTTCTCTTGACTGACGCTCTGAGAATTACTTCGACTTACCAGATAACAATATTGACCTCATTCATATTATCGGATGCCGACTAGGTATATAAACAACATATTCCGAGAAAAGATAAACTACGTTTTAATATTAACAACTCAATGATTTTTAAATTAATGACGACGGGCTTTGATTGCGTTTAGTAAACGATAGAACTAAATTTGATATAATACGAAGTCAAAAGGTTTTAATTCAATCACATACAAGACGTAATCAAGACCCATCTATAGTTTTATAACTAATTGAAATTTATCAAATTGAAGTTCATCATAAATCTTAAGTGACATCATCTCAATGAAGAAAAATACCACTCTTCATTTTACTTTTGTTTTTACACTGATAGCATCTACAAAAAAAATATCTAATTTGAAAAAAAATATTCATTTACTTAGTAAGCGATATCTAGGATAAACAATGTCATAGGTCATACACTATATCATGCATAGTGTTCACAATCATAAATACTATTATAAGAAAGTCTTCTACTGTGAAAGAGTACAGTTGTTGCAACATTAAACATATAATTAAAAAATACCTTTAAAGTCTTGGTCTACAATTTCCCAAACTATCACGTCTTTCCCTGAAAGGACAATCCAGATCTGGAATTCGTATTACTTGTGATTGTTGTGTTATACTCTCAGCTGTTGTCGATGTAACTTCTCGAAGTTTATCGTGAAAATTAAAAACCACACGAGATTCGATCTGCGTACTCATCGCCAGTACCAGCACGGTTAACAACAAAACAATTTTCGCGTCCATTTTAATGAAATACATTGAACACACTACGTTGTTACAATAGCTACTTTGTTCAACAGGTCACCATGGTTGTCTACACACTCCATTTACATCCATAACTGTATCGCCAGTACACCTCTCTGTATTTAAAGGCACTTCTATCACACTAGCAGTATCTATTGTCGTCGTGTTGACTTCCTGGTCTTTATTTGTTGTAGGTGATAAGTTATTTTTTAAATTTTCGTATGTGTTCTTAATGTCCTTGATTGGATTCCCAAATAGATCTATAATAAATTGTCCTGAAGAAACCGTAACAGCACAAGTAATTATGTGGATCGTTAAACTAAACACAATAAAATGTGTCCACACAGAAGTCATTTTACAACACTAAAATGTCACTGGTCACAACGTTTATCAAGTTCACAATTACCAGGCGACTACATAAATACGATAACATTCACAAACACGATATTAGTTATCTCTGTTCAATATTTCGTTTATTATATTTAATTACATTTTCGAGCACTGTATCTAATTAGAAAGAAAATAAGTACACTGTTATTTGTATACTACATTGGTTATACTATTTGGTATTTAAAATGTATAATATATCTAAATTTGTTGTTTAAACTCTCCAACGAATCACAAAATATTACACGCTCCACGAGTTGCAAGTATGAATAGATATGATTTGAATCCAATAAGATGTAGGTCGTATTAGATATAACTGTTTTTGCACGTCAAAGTGGTTTCTTGAATGCTATAAATAAATATAATGATTATATATATACATATGCCAGTAACCGCGATGAGTATTTTAGAAGCGAAGAGTAAGATTATCTTTTTTTAAATATTCCTTATGCATTTAAGTACGGGCGTACTTTCTCTAGTTCTTCATTTAACTTGTTTTTGTCACATTCGGGATGCATTTCACAGTACATATTTAGCCACTTTACTATATTTTTGGTTTTGTTAGGACAATTTTTCAAAACGTGGCGATCTGAATCCAGAATTTTGATTCTTGACTTTATTATTACGTATTTGTTTAAATCTTTATTTTCTTCAATTATTATTTTGTTGTCTTCAGTGTCTTTTGGTGCAAGAAAAATATAGGCAATCTCGTAATTGTCTAGACTATTTTCTAAAAGATTTATTATAGGACGGTTTTCTGTAGCCGTTAATGTGTCGATTTCGTAGAAATTTGTCACGTCATCAGCTGTTTGCCGCAACACTAAACAATCACTTGTAAATATTGAACTATAGAAAATAAAAAGTTTCAATGCCAGGTTATCCATCACGGATGCTTTGGTACGTCTAACCGAAACTACTATTTGTTAAAGAATATTAATAGATCCGTACATCAATTCTCGGCATAAAATATCTGTACCGCATTCATTCTGTAGACTGACCATTTGATCTTATTGTGCCAATTGACTTCTATCATTTCTTCTATTGCACACAATGTTGGCATTATTGAAGTATTTGATCTTCGCTCTCACAAACTGATGAACTGTATTTTTCCTGGCCAATCAATTTACATTGGCTTTAGTATGTTTATGTAACAATTTTAAAGCAAAATATGATGACAAGAATATATTTGTTATTGGATTGGCTTTAAGAAGCATTCTCTTATAGATACTTATCCTGGTTTAAGACCAGGATGAGTATCTCGTATGTACCAGCAAGACCTAAAATAATTTCAAGTGAAGATAGATAATCGTAATTTGAGCAACACCTCTGTTACACTGGCCTCTGTTAATCATAGATACACTGTTTTTAGTAAAAAAAAAAAAACTATATTTGTTAATCGTAAATCGTAATTCGTATCGTATTGTTTATTGAAATGAAATACATAATGTTCACATTTTGATGTATTTACAAAAATAATTTTAATATGATGTAATAGTCAGGTATTGCCCAGTTTCGATTATTTAAACTGTGAAATTATTATTTGTAGCTATTGACTTGCAAAGTAAGCCTAATAATATACTAACGAAAGCACTAGTAGATCTTAAGCCAGCAACAAATTTTCGTAACCAAGTTCCGATACGATACGATAGTAATACCTAGTAAAATACTTCAAGGACTTGTATCACGAACCCTCGCCAACTACAGTTCCGTAGGTGGGTTGAACAGTAGTAGCCTCCTACGCTCGTAGAAAATAAACCGGACAAGTGCGAGTCTGACTCGCAAGTTGAGGGTTCCGTAAGCAAACAAACTTAAATGTAGATAGTACGTCCATCTCGGGAATCAATCCTCGAAGATATTTGCATGTCTTTATCGAAAGACAAACTTAACTTTGCGGTTCTACAAATACTCTCCCATACATCGATGTACGACAAAGTCAACTTTCCAAATATAAATGCTTTATTTGCTTTAAATGGGGTACATTACAAAGAAAAATATAAACTATAGAAAAATTAGTACAATAATGGGCTTATCTATTTAGGCATTAAGGTATGGCATGCAATATTCTTTTTTTTCTTTTAGACTAATTAATTTATAATTATAAAACTAAGTAAACAGATTATCATGATAACAAATGAAATAATAATTAAATAATATAACAATAAATTAATTTCAAATTATAAATATCATAATATTTAAAATGAATACTAATTAATTAACAACCACTCCTACAATTACTCTACTCACAATAGGAGAGAAATTCTTTCGTGGAGTAGAAGCAATGTGTTCTATGAGCCAAGAACTACATACAAGATATTGTACAAATTTGTTCATTGGAAGTATTTTAAGATGGCCTGGTTTATTATAAATTTGTATACTCATCGCATAGTAGTGTTTTCGAAATCTAGCTAATAGGTATCATTACGCAAAATATAAGTTTGTAATTACAAAAACTATTTTTTATGTGATATAACAACAAATTAATGACTTTCGGCTTTTTTCCTTTACTTTTGCTGTCAGACCTTGCTTCCTAAGGTCAAATTTCATGATTCTGGGTCAATGGGCCCAGTACCCTAAGTTTTGATTTACCTGAGTTATCATTTGACAAATTTCAAATAAGAAGGAAACGATTTCTATTTGAAATTTATAAAAATAATGATAATAGCTATCTTTTTCAACTTGATGCCTCTACGGGTACCTGGGGAAAAGGGTCTTGACAAACACACAGACAGATAGATATAACGACAAATAACAAATTTCAGATTTTTTCCTTCACAAATCCGAACGAAACGATTAAAATTATTTTTTTAGGGTCTATACCTAAAGGAGTAACCAACTCAATGTCTTGAAAAAAAGTCAGCTAACTATTAAGTGGTAGATTATACGTCAGCTGGTAACACAAACTTAAAAAAATATACCTATTTTCAGTTCAGTGTTTTCCTCTCTCTCCTTGTCTCTCAATTAAAAAAAAAACAGTTAATAAAAGAAGCTATTTCAAATACATAAAAACGCCAGTTCATTGTGTTTCGGTTGAAAGATTATCAGCTAATGCGGTGAAGAGTGAAACGCAAGAACCAGACGGGAGCATTTATCGCCTATTTACCTAAATACACCAGCTGATGAACTTTCCCTCGGCATATTGTTAGCTGGCTTTTTATTACTTATACCTAGTATCATCACAGAATACATAATAGTAAAGGTACAGAAGTCCCACTCCGCCAAATCATTTAAATAAATAGTGACTCTTGTTACGACACAATAAAGTCGCAATTTAGATCGCACAGCGCTAATTACCTACAGTTTTATTCAGCTAGAAGTTGCCTCTCGTTCTATCGCATAACTCTTATTTAGGGTTATCTGTTTTTAAAGAATTAATTAATCTGAATATTTAATTACCAGTCAGTAATGTGCCTTTTACTCTATTTTTGTGAAGAAATAAACCTAGGCTAGGTAGTAATAACTCGATAGTCTAGATACGAACGGATGACGCGACGTAACGCGTGAGTGAGCATCAAATTAATGTGCGGCATGGCCGGTGCGCGGCAACCCACTGAGTTTTGGCACGTTTAGTCGACCCCGCCGTGTACTTGTAGCTTTATACCTATTCTGAGGAGTGAACCTGACCTGGTATCATATTATCAACAAACGGTTTTGAAAATCCCAAAAGGAATTTGAATAATTAATGGACCAATGGACGGTTTAAGCAATCAATATCTAAATCTTTCGTTTGTCAATAAATATGTAATAAGGTGAAATACATATGTAATCTAAAAGAAACGAAAATATTACGCACTTACAAATGTGATTATTGCGTTTATTTATTGCGTTTTTTTCGGCAAATGAAGATAAGATTGGTTTATTTTGTGGGCCGTGTCTGTTTGATTATCGAATGTTTTGAAAAAAAAACATGATCAGGATTATTTAGGGCTAATATTCCCCTTTAAATTTGTAAGTACATTTCTTTGTTTCACAGACTTAGTACAAACAACAACATGTGCGTGTAGGGATATCTTTGATGCTGGCGAGGGGAGACGAGGCGCAGTAAAATTAGTAAAATGATATTTCCTTTATAAACTAAGCCTTCTGTAATGTTTGTAAACATCATGTTATTTCTGTAAGTAATAACCAACTAATTGGTGGTTACACTGGTTGAATAAAGAGGCTCTCATAGTTCATGATGTTGAAATTCTCATTAGCCGCGCCCGCAATACAAATTCGCTTCAGTGATTTCATTCGTTTGGTTTCGGAACTAGACAAAGTTATGTTTTTTTACTGTAAAACTGACCATTTGTAATTAATCTAAATTCTTTGATCGGACTAAGTATCTGCCTTTAGTTACCAATAGAAGTCGAAATTTTTATGAACCTTTTTTTTCTTACACTATCAAAGTAATGATTATTTTTGTGTACATTTCAATATCGAATGTCCATGTCAACTATCTTTTTTTATTAAACTATGTTATGTATGTTTGAACTCTTTCGGTTTCAGTTTTCAATTTAGTCAGCTTTTAATTAGATTCATTATGTAAGACAAAATTTCTTTTAAGAATATTTACACACAAATTTTATTTTCAAATCAAGTAAATATCCTTTATATTTACTTGATTTGAAAATAAAAACAAAGAAATTGCAATCATATGTCACACCACTCCGTATTGCCTTTGGCTTATCATTCCTAGGGATTAATATTGGAATAGCTCCCTTAGCTAAATCTTTCTACTGAATATCATGTATTTATGAAGTATATTCCTACATTTTCTACCAAAAGACCAAGAAATACCTTAAAAACTAAGCAATGTGACATTTGTTTATACGGTAAAATGATTTACTTTTTTACATAGGGAAAAAAAGGATTTCAAAAAGACGACGCAATACGATTACATAGTTCAATTAAGTCAAAAAATAACGAATCAAAATAAATTTAGAATTTCTGGTAATCACTAAAGATAGACATTTATTCTTCAGCATTACAGGGGCAAAACCATGCTTATATTCCACCGAACTTCATAATATATTACGTGACATGACATTAAAAGAATAACGATACTAGTTAAAAATCACAAAGAGATAGGCTGTGTACAAACACCTGGTCCAGTATTACATAATATAAAAAGGGCATGTCATCCTTTGACAGCTCTGACGTTGCAGAGTGAAAAAATGCCATACACACCCGCCTGGACGGAGGAGGTATTTTGTGATTAAAATACTTACCTCAGCTATGATATTTTAATTAAACAACACGATGTAATTTAAACACAATCATATACTATGAGGCAGACCAAAATTGCATGACCGCCATGTTAAAATTTGCAAGTAGGTGTATAACATATATTAAAAGTATTCGATATTAAAAGATGAGGGTTTGTTTACAGTTTTATATGAATTTCACTTACTCAACGCAACTATCGCAGAGATAGTTGTGTTGCTTTGTGAATTTGAGCATAATTATGAGAAAGTATAATTCTTACTACACTTAATTGAACAAATTCATCATGTTTATCAATAGTAAAATAGCTATCAATTATTTATTTATACGACTATTTTAAATTAACTACTATTTTAAGGAAAGAAGGTTTTTGTAGATTTGTGAATACGAGTATAATAATATGCAAGATAATATAGTGTTCATTGCATTTGCCTACTTAAAAATCATAGAAACAAAACAAGATTGGTCATCATGATTTTTTTATTATATATTTCATATTTTTCTAATTGTAACGTACATATCACAGGTTAAGTTTCCATTAAAACAATTTTAGGTATGCTTTTGAAACCTAATTCTCCTAACTCTAATTGCACACTTTTTAAAATATATATAAAATATGTACACAATGACTTTAGGTCTGCTTTTTAGTCTAGGTCTTCACACTTTTGCTTCCTTTTCAAATGCTTCCATTTCTTGGTCGGGACCAATAACTGCAAAATATTTGTAAAAAAAATGTAATTATATATATTATAAATATAGAGATTTGTGTTGCATCTGAATTTTACTAACTTAAGTAGAAAATATTTTTTTTTTTAATAAACTCGAAAGAATAATAAGAACAAAATAAACGTTCATAATATTATCGTTAATTTTACTTTTGAAATTGTCTTTTAACCTGTCTCTAATCTAGTCTCTAAATGTTAATTATCTTGTTTAGTTTAATCTTATTACAAATAACATTACTACAAACATTACAGCAATATCATTTGTAAATCTCAATGAGCTATACTAACATTTTTGCACTTTTCGTTACTCTTGATGTCATTATCATTTCCGACATTTTCTTCAGACGATGCTGACGAAGAAGATGATGTTGATGATGACGACGATGACGCATTACCGCTTTCACCCTGAAAATAGAGCGATAATATTTTAATCAAGTTCAAAGTAAAAAAACTTATTAAGACTTTTTGTATCTGTACCGTGATCATTAATGGTGTGAACATGACCGCATGACCGAATACTTAATAAGGTAGTTATGTGTGACATAACTACCTTTTTAAGTATTGACTTTTAGACATGGTTAAAATTTAAACGTAATCAGCATAATCTTTTTACCTGGCCGTCACAAGAATTTGAAAAACGTAGTGGAATGCGCTGGCACTTGTGATACAATGTTTAAATACATTAGTACAGGTGCTAAAGTTTCATATTATATTGTAATCAGTCATTCTCTGACCTATTAAAGATTATTATTATTTTGGTGACAGTGGTCCCATGTAAGTTTCCGTAAATTAAAGGAAATTGTAACCATACAGAAGACTACACTCTCAAAGGATCTGATGGCATGATTCATACTTGCAACTAGGTATGGAGCATTGTCGCAATGGAAAACAACTAACTTTAATTAATGTAATTTGACTTAAATTTCCTCTTAAATTAATTGATCAAAATTTTTACCGTGACCTGTAAGAATTTGAACGAGCCAGTGATTTGAAGCCCAGCCCAAAGGTGATGCACACCAAAAGATTTTTTTACGATAAGATATAATAGAATGGAAACACATAGATATCTGGAACATATTCCCAGAATACGTATATTATAACTATGTGTAATAAGGATAAAATATCGCAATATGACATTTTTGTTGTAAGTTTATTTGTGTACATTTATGAGAACATAGAATTAGAGTTCTAAAGTATTAAGATTTTTTCAATGAAGTGAATAAAATTCAAAGGTTTTAACTAACAATTCTAAAGAAAATATTTTATATAAGTATTGGATAACCTTGTATAATATAAATAAAAATATATAAATATCAAAATTTATAACACTCTTATTATCATATCACGGAATGTTCGTAATGTTCTTTTTTTGTCATAAATCCGTTAACAAAATATGTTTGATATAAAATATTTTACATTAAGAGTGATTTGATTTTGTAGTCTTTAGGTTATACCCTCTAGTACTACATACAGAACAATAATCCAAGGAGTAGTTTAAATATTTAAGTCCATTCAATTTGCAGAATGAAGTTACCAGGTTTATAATAAAACAATAGGTGTTGATGGAATTAATTATTGAAATAACCAACATGACTTTTGGCAATACTAGTTAATAAGTTAAGGTTCAGGTCTTTGACCTTTAAAAATCAAAGGTCACAGACTTAAGTCATTACTTGATAGCAAGAACTCTATTATATATATATTTTAGCTGTCCCGCGCAACTTCGTTTGAGTTTGTAAATTTTCCCCATTTTTGCAATATTTTTCATTGATGCTCCGCTCCTAGTAGCCGTAGCTTCCTCGATAAATGGGCTATGCAACAATAAAATATTTTTTTAATTCCAACCAATTAGCGCGTTCAACCAAACAAACAAACTCTTCAGTGTTATAATATTAGTATAGATTTCTTCCCTGTGCAACCTGAAATGTATTGAAATACTATATCATACGGTTTATACTATATCAAGCCCAGTTCGCTCCTTAATTTCTGTCAAAGTGAAAATAAAATAATAAAAAGCGGACAACTTAGGGGAACAAATTCATCATTATTGCTCATTAGAGCCGCAATTGAGGCTCGCTCCAAGAAACTTTCTAGAACATGAACATTCTTGAATCAAATTGGAGTATTTCAATGCATTTCACAACTTTGAGGCTACAGATAATAATTTACTAAAAGGCAGTTCCTGTGTGTATATGCAAATAAAACTTCTAAAAAATTACACACAGGAATTTGTGAAATGTACATATTTTCGCGACTTTGATACATATTAGATTTATATATTCATATTATGTGTAACTCGGCACTTAATCGCGACATTTGTGTAGGTATTTATGAAACGAGTGGACTCGTGACCACGATCGGTGCAATTCGATCGAAACGTCGGGTAACCAAGAGGTGTTGTACCTTTTAAATATTATCGCGATTAAGTCCCGAATTACACATCTAATATGTATCAAAGTTGCGAAAGTTTAAAAACAATTATTCAGTGAATAGTTTTTATGAAGTACAAAAATCAAAGCAGATTTTGGCTCGAGTTGGAGCGGACTGCTCCTCCTCTTCTCTCCTGCTTTGGAAAGTTCCTAGGCCACACAAAAGACCGCTATTAACCGCTATTAGTAACGCAGATGAGAGATGGATAGCCAGAATTCTATGAGACAGGTGTCACCTAAGGGATAACAGACATTACTGGTGTTGCGATTATTAATAGGCGTCGGTAACCACTTACCATGTTCATTAATAACTTTCCTAAAAAAATGCCTGGAACTGGAAATGATGAAATACCCCCTCTTTAAAGGGGGTATTCAACACCTCAGAGACTTTTGTCTTCAGTCTTCTCTAAGATTCTTTGTTGGGATCAAAATCACCAAAACCAAAGTGTTCAAACCAAAAACGCACTGTACAGGCTGCAGCACAATTCGATCATACTGCGTGCTGCAACTACCGATTTTGTACTTCTAATAAACAGAGATATCAAAGACAAGCGGAAGATTTCATAATTAAATTTACTTTCATGGTGATAATGTTACAATATCTCTCTGATAAACTTATTTTGTTTGCTTTACACAAGGAAACTGAAACCTACTCATACCATTTAGATGCGATCTCAATGCGCATGAAACATCACGTAATTTTTAAAGTTGCAAGACATATTGTTTAAAATTTTAGCTTTCTGCACTTCTTATATATATATAAACTGTTAATATTCCAGAATTCACGTTATTAGGTAATTTTCTTAAAAAGGGGTACAAAGAATTCTTTTCTTCGTCGTGGCAGCAACGCGGCGCGCAACATCGACGACGTTTACGGAGCTAACAATAAAAGCAACGCACCGCCTGTTATTGGATTGGCCGCTTCCGTTCTGGAAATTTCGACCTGAAAAATAAACCTAGTGGTCGAAAAACTCAGCAAGTTGGTTGAATCCTGGTTCAGCACCTAAACTATGCCCTAAAAGGAAACTTAGGTACCCCTAGAAAAGTGATGGTCACTGTTTGGTGGTCTAGCGCCGGTGTGATTCATCACAGCTTCTTACCAAACGGGATGAGCTTTACTGCAGATGTGTACTTTGAAGAACTGAACACAATGATGGAGTAGCTCGCACATCTCCAGCTTTGGTCAATCGTTTGTCTCCGCTGCTCCTGCACGACAACGCGCGACCTCATACTGCACAGCAGACGGTCTCCAAAATGCAAGAGCTGGGGTTGGAAGTTCTCCGTCATACGTTGTACTCACCAGACCTTGCGCCTACAGACTTGTAATTTTTCTAGAATTTAGATAACTTCTTGGCCGGAAAAAAACTCAATACCCGAGAGGCAGTACAAAATGACTTTTAAGAATTAGTTGCCTCCCGTCCAGCTGATTTCTTAAAAAAAGGCATCAATAAACTGCCACTGTGTTGGCAAAGATGCATCAATTTCATGAGTGATTACTTTGATTAATAGAAATAAAAAATAAAAAAAATAAAAATGATTTTTTTCATATAAAACGACAATTTCATAGGTAAAGACCTAATATTATATAGAATATTACGGTTTTCTGTTCCAAAGACAACGGAGGCGTCATATATTTATAACATCTTTTGAGTTTAGTAAGGTACTCTAAATTCTGGTAATAATGGTGACTACGTTATGGTCATGCGTATCGAGGTAAGTAATCATTATTGTGTCACTACGTGCCTATTGAGGATGACGTAGAAGTATATTTGTCATAATAATCTCTTTAATAGGTGTACCATTAATAAGTTGGTTTCTCTTAACACGAACAGCAGCACAATGGAAAGGCTTATTAAGAAATTGAACGACTTAATAAAATCAATATAGCAATCAGCAACAACTGGGATGTTACATCCTTCAATTTTAAGATTTTTATATGATTAACTACTTATTTTTAACTAAAATAAGACTTTATGGTCATCTACATAAAATTGAAGTGTCTGTTTGTAATGTCATAATAACAGCTTTTTACTAAATGCATCTGAATGTTTACAAGGTATGAATACCAAAAAATCAATGTTTAAAATTTTTGTCTGTCGGTCGGTCTGTCGGTCTGTCTGTTTATTCCGGGTAATCTCAGGAACGGGATGACCGATTTCCACGGGACTTTCACTGGCAGATAGCTGGTTTTATAAGGAGTAACTTAGGCTACTTTTATTTTGGGAAAAGTTTTAGGGTTCTGCGCAACACACACACGAAATACACGAGAGCGAAGCCGTGCGGGACACAGCCCAGAATAAATATTGAAATATAATTATGTATTCACACGGGAATTAACGCGTTAATTCCCGTATGAATACATAATTATATCATGGAACGCGAAAGTTTAAAACTTAATATTGAAATATACTGATAAGTCTTTAAAAACTAAAAGAAAAACAGAATTCAGGTAGATGTCTGAAAAAAAACAGATCAGCAGGAAACCGAAGCTAGAGAGTCATTATAAAAGGTCTAATGACGGTAACGATAAGCTATGTCTCACGCCTTTACTAGCCTTTCATTAGCCCTTAATAGTGCAAAGTAGAACCAAACGAAGAGCTGTTTTTGGTACCAGCCCTAGAGGGAGAACGGCGTAAGTATAAAAAAAACTGTCAATCGTGGGACTGCACGTCAGAAGTGAAAACATAACTTCACACACACATCTGTATAAATAATTAGGTTAAAAATAAAAAGTAAGTAACAACATATCTAGGGTACACTGGAAGTTCTGCGCTCCTGGCCGCTCATAAATGTTTGAATTTCGAATGTTATATTTTTTTAAATATAAGAAACTCGGCTCCGTCTTACGAATTTTCAGTCAGGTCACGTGTCGTGACGCGAGTTTAACATTTTTTACCCATCCCAAAAAGTGCACAACGCCGCTAAAGAAGTTTTCACTTCAAAAATACTTTCAAAAGAGCATGATATTTTAAAAATGCAGAAGGGTTTTTTTCTTTAGTTTTGGTTCCCCATGACTTTTGATTTGAAACAAATGTTTACAGTAAAGGAACAGGTTAACAAACAACTAATTTAAAAAATATACATTTCCACATAAAATGGTGGGTTTTACAACGTTCTTGGATCCATCAATATATTGACAGTAAATGGCGACCCATTTCAGATATTTGATGTTTAAATAATCAGTAACTGTACATCAAACGATGAACAGGATGTGCAATTACCGGATCGGTAGAACGTATCCAATAATTGTGCATCCTGTCCATCGTATGGACGGACTTCGTTCGAGTCTAAATGTGATACAATAATTTCATACAATATCTACTTACTTTTCCGCAAGATTCGTCCTCGTCTTCGGATGATTCCGACGACCGGGATTCTGATGATGACGAGCTGGCAGTGGTACATTTCTTTCGGCCTTTCTGAAATCCATATAAAGGACGTGTGTGCGTGTGTTATGTTACTCTTTCAATGTAACTGTAACGGTTTGGACTTGTGTATTTCTCTATCTAATCAAAACTTTACCTAAATAATATTTAAAGGACACTCAAAAGTAGAAAAATAAGTATATTTTAGGGCTAGGTCTCTTTTACCAATATTCTTAAAAAAAAAAGATTCCGACGAATTCGGATTAATGACGAAAAGGATAAAATATAAAACATTGTACTATGTATTTATAGGTGCATTAACAGCAGTCAAACTTCAAAATATATACCACAAATATGTCCACAGCGCTCATAAATGTGATGCAAATATGTATGTATCATGTTCATGATAACATCCATATTTTAATAAGATAATTCTTGCAATAACAAATCCTTCACCCATGATCCGATCTACATATTTAGTCAAACCAATAAATTCAGATATATAAATTGAGTTTACAATTTTAATGATAATTGTGCTTAGCATTAGTAGAATTTTAACGGCGCACGGAGGCATGTACAATTGTGAGAACTTAAAGTTTATACAGGCTGTATATTATTATGAAAATGAAACACTAACTTAAATCCCTTAAGGGCATGATTAAAGCGGCGGTAGCGTAATGGCTAAGGCGTCGGACTTGTGACCGAGTAGTTGCGGATTCGAACCCCACCCAGTGCACTACCGACGTCAACTCACTCCTAACACAAGCATTTAGCTTAGCTAGAGGGGTTAACAGTAGTAATGTGTGACCCACGTTATTAGTAGTCTTTTAAAAAAAAAAAAAAAAGGACTCACAATATCGAAAACATGGTTATTATAAAGTGTTAGAACATTAAATTCTCTAGTCGGGCATCCCCGAAATATACACGTGAGTAAAACAGTATATCCTGATTTAACATTAAATTCTAATGAATGATACTAAATGCGTATTTTTCGGACTACTCGTTCTCGTACTACCGCACATCAAGTTGGACGAGTATTTCACATTTACGAAAAATTGTCGTTTTAACTTCAGCTTTTCATTTTTATAACTTAAAACTATTGTTAAATGTATATACTAGAAACATGTAGCACTGAGTTAGGATGTTTTCAGTCTATGTTGACCTATCATGATACGGAAAATCTATAAAATCACAGTTCAACTTACAGTGGAAATGAATAGTTCGATTTATGTTACAAATAGGTCAATGAAATAAAACAAGACATTCAAAATTTAATGAAGTGTGGTCTGACGACCAATAGGCCATGTCTAGTATTTATTAATAGACTACAAACATTAAGATTGTTAATGTTTTGTTAATCAATTATTGCTTTACAGTAATTTGACCTTATTTAAACTATTATCTGTGTATCATATTTGTACGCCTTTAGATTGTTTGTACGCCTTTTGTCTTGTTTTAAGCGGCACTAGATCGACATGACTTTATATAGGTTAGTTTATGGGCTGACTTACTTATTTGTATCCCGGAAAAATAAGTACTCACCTCGTTACATCGTGAATGATGGGAGCCACTAAAAAAAAAATAAGTGCATTGTTTAATTTTAATGACAATAATTAATGTTTTACTGATTATTATTATAAAGTATACGACACACGTGATTTTATCAGTTAAATACATATGTATGTAATATACATATGTATGATTGTATGTTCTATGATATTACTGAAATTCAAATGAAAGATAAATAAGTAACAACGTGCATCGTAAGCTATATTAAAAAAGAAATATGTTATCTATATATTAATACGTGAAGCGAAAACTTTGGATCCCTTTTTACGAAAATTGGGCGGACGGAGAAGTATGTTTCGCACACCTATAGTTTATACAGAGAAGAAGTGACGAATGCTAAAATTTTTGAACAATATTTGCTACAAAGTTAAAAAAAAATGCAAATACGGGTACATACAGCTATAAGTGTCCAGTATATATTTTGACCTGTCATGGTACAAAAGTCTATACAATGACAGGTCAAGTAATATTGGCCAATGAAATAAACCATGGTCGAAATTCGACCACCGCGGGATCTCTAGTACTATCAATTACGTCTTACCAGGATTTGCCCTCCGTGATTGCCAAAATAGTTAGCGTTGCCAAGAGTATTAACAAAACTTTGTTCATTTTGTCTCTGAAAGAACAACACCAAACATTACAACAACAACAACTTTAATGACACAAGGTTTATCAGTGGTGACGTCCAGCGAGGTCCCCGCACCGCTACCGTAAGGTTGAGATGCTAAGCACTCCTCGCAATAACTCCCGTAATGCGTTTCCGGCTAGGGATTGCAAGCCGGCACCTTTCAATCCGACTGTATCCGGCCGAAACCTCACCAATCTGACCGGATCTGGATGGACCCGGCTGGATTGCGCATTTTGTAACTTTTTTTTATTGATGCCCAAATTAACTGAATAAGATACGTTTAAGAGAGTTATCATTATCACACATTTTATAATAAAGACCGGTTATTTATTTATTTGGGAAAACACACTTTTCTTTATTAAGAGGGGGACAATTAGACAGACAATCAACTTTTTATTCTCTGTTACCAACCAACTATTAAAATTTTTTAGGGACCTATCTAATGTAATTACTTAAAATTCAGTGTTTGTATTAGTAATATTATTTCCTTTTAGTTCAGTTTCTAGAGTTCAAACATGAGGTCAGTAAAAATTATCTTGGCATTTACATTGCGTTACCTACATATATATAAGTTCCTTATATTACTTAAATATAACTTAATCAACCATGATCACCTTAGTCTACAATAATTTTGTAATTTTATTTTAAATAAATATTAAACACTGTTATTAGTTATAATAACATTATGTTATAATGATTTTAATAAATAGTGTTACTCGTATCGTTTGTCAATCGACTTCTTGAACAATTACAAAATAATATAGCCAGTGGCTAAAAAGGCCCTCTCAACTTCAATACTTATTGGTTGTAGATTCTCAGTTCTAATGTGGATTAAGTTGGGCATGTGCGAGGTATGGTAGTGACTGCACAAGTGACAATGCACGAGAAGTTTTTTTAAAAATTGGAGTCGTTTATTTTTTGCTAGATCCGAAGACGTATAATGATTTTCCGGATTGCAATCACTATTTCCGGCCTATTTAAATAGGTACTTCCCGATGCAACCACGTCCAGTGAGTACGTCCGCATTAGAAAAGGCCGTCATATTGTTTTTCCAGCAAATCTAACAGACTACTATAACAAGTTGCTTTAAGTTTATTTTAAGGAAGTTTTAGTTTATCTCTCAGTAATATAATTATACATTTAATTATGTAAGCCATGACGCCGTGTTATCGCTGTGGCCTAGCATATTTTATTCAACAAAATTGTCAAGTTAATACAATAACAAGGACCGCTTGATGTTGTCACCTACCGGTACTTGTAAACACTTGACACAAAAATTGTTTCACTTGTGCGTTGTCAGTACTAAGACCCTTCACATGGATCTCGGGTAAATCTACTCATTAGCAGAAAGCATAAAGCTAACTACGGTTTCTTTAGTTCTTAGTCACTTATAAACAAGAAACTTGAATGTTGAAAGTAAATATCAGATGTACCGTTTCATGTAATAATACCACCTGTTTTGTAGTTTGCTAATAATTTTAAAATAAACATTAAAATTTAAAATATATTATATAATATACTTAATATAATTTATTTCATTGATATGAGATAAAATACACATAATAATACTTCAACTATAGAAAAAATACCTAATAAAATAAACATACCGAATCCAGACAAGTCACCCTTAGAGAATTCACCTCAAGTCGAGCCAAACTTAACGTTTCGTACCAGATGTACGTGGCGACTGGTTTAATATATACTATTTATCACAACACATTTAGGTCAAATATACCTAACTCTAAGATGAGTTAAAACAGGTCACTATGATAACTCAGTTATAAGAAATGATTGGTTGCAAATATAGTAGTGTATAATTTGTAAGCAAATGTATCATGTTACATTGGCAAGAAATGCTTATTCTCACTTTGTATTGTTTTTTCCTGTGAAGATTGTATCTTATGAACTCAGTGAAATCTGTAATGGGCAAAAGCCTTGAGTACAATACATATATATAGTCTAACATTTATAGGTAAAAGGGCTTCACACTACTTTGTTTCTATTGCATACCTAACAAAGGTTTTATATTGAACACAGTAGGGCCCCTGCCAAGTCTAGCAATCACGAGTTCGCTCTTAAATTTCTAAAAATCACCTTACGGAATTATATGTACAAATATTTACACATACAAATATATACTCATGCATATATCCTCGAAGGGGTAGGCAGAGGAGTATTAAACATACATTTTATTAAATCAAATTACATATAACTTAGTCCCGTAAGGTGCCCTTAGGCAAGCCTATTTCCGTCAATCGGGCACTTTGGGAATTAAAGATGGGAGTATATCGAAAGGGAAAGGTAGTTAAGAAGGGAAGGCAATAGAAGGAAAGGGATATTGCTTATATGGATGGATTGGGAAGTGTAAGTAAGAGGTCGAGCAGGTCAGGATCGCGTACCTGTAACTCGAATTGGCTATTGGCGGGAAGTGCGTATAAATCTATCTATACTAACTAATATAATACATGTGAAAGTGAGTTTGTTTGTTTGTTCGTTACGGTTTTATTACTCGTACCATTATTATGAAATTTTACATACACGTTACCAGGGGTACAAAAAAGAACACATAGGGTTTCATCCAGAAAAAAAGTGCTGTATCCGAGATGTCGAATTGATTGACAAAATGTACACTATCGCGAGCGAAGCCCGTAGGCAAAAGCTAGTGTGCCATTAAGTTAGGTAACTTTCATTCCCTTAGAGTATATCTCAACTAGGTTCACAAACAGGCTAATCGCCCTCTTGATATTAAGCCATTATCGTTGCGTAATTTCAACACTAGTTGTATCAACCGTGTGCAGTCAACTCTATCCCTCCATCGAACTCTGATGGTACTATTCACCAAAATGTATACTACACTTTGCTCATAACCTATTGGTTGTGATCAAAGTTGGCTTATTAGCCAACCTACACAACAAGAATAATATTCAAACTAAAATCAAAACTGATTTACAGCAGTGATCATTATCAGTGCTGTAATACAAAATCTTTTTACTTTTCAATTACACTTTCACTTTACAATTTGTGTTAACTCTAAGTTCATTAAGGATACGTTAGGAAAATTGGAAATAATTCTCACTATTATTAACTGTTTTATATAGCTTAATGCATTATTTTACAATGTAACAAGATTTTTAAGAATGTTACGAGACTTGGTCCTTTTACTAAAATATACTTGATACAAATTCCTAAGCGATAGGGTGGTCAATGGTCAATGCTCAACAATTTACTATTGTGTAGAAAGTTAGCTATAATGAAGAGTGTTATTGTTCTTGCGTACGGAAGAAAAACTCATAGTAACACAATTACAATTCATGGTATTATATTGTTTACAAGTTTAGAAGTGCACAGTAAACAATATCATAAATCATTCTATAATTCCATAGTTATTGTTTTAATAGTCATCACGAATTTTGCACTGAAATGTCAATTTCTGCTTCTATTGCATAATAAGCTATTTTCCTTGTTTCTAGAAAATTTCTCATCCTATTTGGCCTAGAGACCCTAGAAATAATGCTTATTTTTATTATCACATTAAATTATATTTTAAAATAAACTGTTTATTAAAGCTGACAAATTACTTGTTAGACCATTAAGGAGTCAAGTTGGTCAAATGACGTCGCATCCTTGTAAATCAGCACTGGACAGTAAGTTGAATCAAACGTTTCACGTCCCAGTAAGTCTTATATGAACGGGGGTCACACTGAAAGTTTTTAGAAAATAAAAAACGGAATTATATAGAAGCCTGTTAATATTTTTATTGCTTTTCGAAGTCGTTTCCGTTCCTTTCGATAGATGTATTCTTTATTGTACACAGAGCAGATTACAATATTTTTTTATTTCTAAATACTTCCTAGCTAATACTATCTACAATTGGCGACCTTATCGCAGTTTGCGATCTCTTCCAGGCCATCCATTGGGTGGATTGGATTTCTAAGCACCGTCTCATGCGATAGAACCACTGACTGAAGCAGTGAGCCCACTCTTCTTTAGGGATCTCTTCCATGCCTTTTTTTTTCAAACGCAGCCAAGGCATCTTCAGGGTTCATAAAACAAATTCCTCTAAGTTTATCTTTTATTTTTGGAAATAAATAAAAGTCTTAAGGTGCCAGGTCGGGACTGTAAGGAGGATGCGATAGTCCGTCTGGTGGAGTGAGCTGGAGCGTTGTCGTGGCGGAGGAAGATCCTGCTTCTTGAGCGCTTTCTGTCTAGCATTTTCCTAGACAACTGGTAGACAATGACTGACATACCAATCTGCAGTAACAGTCCTTTTATCTTCTAGAATGATTGTTCCGAAATTATCCGTCCGTTCAAAGAATGAGGCAATCATCTTTTTCCCTTGACTTCTGCCCTTTTTTACTTTTATCGGCAAATCTTCGAATGGAAACATTCATTACGCAGATTGTGTTTTGGTTTCGGGTTCGTAACAATATATCTATATGTCATCACCTGTAACGTCGTCATATACAGCATTCGTGTCACCTCAGTTATAATTTTAAAGCATTGAGCGGCACCAATCCAGACGACGGTGTTTTTGGTCTTCCGTCAAATTATGAGGTATCCATCTAGTACAAAGCTTTCTGACGCCTAAATGTTCATGTACTTGACTCATACCAATGCCTAAAGCTACCCGAATCTGTTGATATATCACCCTTCTATCAGCTTCTATCAATAGCCGCATTATTCAGTAGTCGACTTTTTCATCGGTTGCTTTTCTTACTGGCCTATTCCAACAAGTTTTAATGTGACCCACGTTTATTATTGCTAATTATTTTTAAAATCAATAATCTCTTCTGATGGCTCTAAATAAGTCATTATTTTTCATACTGCCAATTAATGTATTGTATTATTATACTTTAATATGATTATGTAACAAGCACCTATAAATTTTTCACACACGTTTAGTGATAATGGCAATGACCAAATATGTTGGCAAAATTGTGTTTCAATTTAACCTTGTACACATGTATTATATTTGTATTGACCATATGAAAGTGACGACATCTGGCCATAGGAACTTCTCGATTACACATTACTTTGTCAAATGTGTGTAACGTTGTTTTTATTTGAATATTATATGTCAATGTCAGAGTGTATTATTTGCAGTTAAGTTACGGTTTTTAGATGTATGCTATGGTTTAGGTCTCTAAGAAAGAAATATGGTACATGTCTAGTTATATACCGATGTTGCACAAAGCACTCATTGCAGTAGTTCAAGAGGATCTCTCGGTACTAGCATTTTTACGCTTAGTAGTCAGTAGCTATAAAGGTTTTGCCACGGTCGTGTCCTCTTCGAAGAAGGTTAAGAGGACAGAATCGATCATTTAAGAAAGGACCCTTGCTGATCCGATGCTTGCCTGTTGGACCGGGTAACAGAAGCGAGATTGACGCATGGCGCCTAGCGCCCGGGATCACCGCGATCAGAAGTAGCACTACATATTTCTTAAGAAAGAGAAGCGATACTTCATTTTCTTATTATTAAACCAGTAGCAGGTTCTGGGTAGACTTTGCATATTGTAAATATACGTGTCCAGTACCGTTGTTTGGGAAGCAAAATATACAAAATAATGTAATGTGCAAATGTGCAAATAATGCTACTAGATTTGCATTTGCATCTCTTTTTACAACAATTTTCTGAATAAATGCAGTGTACATACAATACTTTTATAATTTTCGCTTTTTAGACAGTTTGTATTAATTTGTAAATTAAATGTTAATTTTAATATTTACCGGCGAATGTCGTTAAAGCACTAATGAAACTTCGCCTGAGTTACATACTTTATAATGTAAATCAAATTTAAATGGTTCAGTATTTTTGTCAATTTCAAAATGTTTTAAAAGAAACAATAAAATGTATGGCGGGGAAATACATTTTCTCGCATAATTCTAACCGTACGTGCACCACACGCGGAGATAGATTTCAGATAGCAGGATTTTTACCGAATTACCCCTAGCAGACCCGTATACACCGGATACCCCGTATATTCTCGGTGTAAATTTGGTGTATACTCAGTGTGGTGTATACTTAAGAGTATACGATAGGTATATTTGGTGTTTATTGATCACACACGTACGAGTATAGAAAAAAAAGAGGCAGTCATGGGACTTACAGACAGAAGTGCAAACTTAACGATACGACGAACTTAAAACGTCACATTTACAGGTTGGTGATATAAATTAATAAAGAGACACAACTCAATGTTTAGATTAGCGCCCTCTAGTTATTGGACCTACGTTTCTCAATATGATGACAGCTGTGATGGTACCCTTTACAAAATTCTTCTACCATGTATCAAACTTTATCAAGATATGTAAATAAAAATATGAAATGAACAGAACAGTAGAAACAGTGGCGTAACAATAGGGTGGCAGAGCGGCCAAAATGCCACGGGCCCATGGCTGTAGGGGGCCCCCGGCCCCGACCTCAAGGCCCTAAACGCACGAGGCACCAAGAGTGAACTTGTGTCCCATCGGATGAATTAGCCACGGGCCTTAGATGGTATAGTTACGCCACTGAGTAGAAATTTATAATTATGTATCTATAATAATATTTGTAGGTGTGTATGTACTTATCTGATTATTTTTTTTACTGTAAATATTTATAGGTATATACGAACATCTGTGGCTTTTCATTACGGGTAGCTGGAACCCTAAATATCCGACAATCTAGTCTAACTACAGAACTTCGATATCGCCTTGTACTTGGGTTGTGGAGGTCTGATGGCAGTCGCTTCACGTAAAATATCGAAGTTCAGCCGTATCGTGGTTAGACTGAAAGCTGACCCCAACTTAATTGGGAAAAAGGCGCGGAGGATGAGTACCTAGTTTTATAACATGATACTTCTATCTTACACCAAAACTACCCCTTATTCTTTTATCTATTATTGATTAGCTGCGCCCCGCGGTTTCATCCCCGTAAGACCCTCGTTAAGTTTTCTTAAATTTTCTAATGTTCCGTGCAGATTTATAATTTTTTTCTTTCATAAGAACCTTCTCGTGACTGACTCCTGAATTAGTGAAATCGGTCCAGCCCACACGTGATGCCGTGACCAAGGGAAATAGGGATTCATTTTTATATAAAATATAGAGATTTGGTCCATCCAAAGGTTGCCTGTAAGAGATCACTCTTAGCAATAAGGCCACGAGTACATACTCGTATCTACTTTGTGTATTTGTGTTAAGCAATATGTCGTTAGTTGGCATGATGCACAAAAAAAAAACTGTGTGGTGGACACCACACAGATTTTCTCCTACCTAGGAACGAAGTTCCTTATTATAAAAATATTAATTTCAAGTTCTATTCGAGGTATAAAGAAAATAATTATTAGGGTATACATTTTTTATTATGATTATTTTATCGATTAAAATCTAAAAAACTATTTTACAAAATTATCTTAACACCTTTATTTTATTTACAATTTGTAACTGGTTTGTGACTGGTGTGTGACTGAATTTTGACTGGTTTGTGACTTTTTTGTGACTGGTTCGTGACTGGTTTGTGACTAGTTTGGGACTAGTTTGTCACTGGTTTGTGACTGGTCTCTGACTGGTGTGTGACTGGTGACGACACTGGTTTGCGACTAGGTGGTGGCTGGTTTATAACTGGTTTATGACTGGGTTGTGACTGGTTTGTGACTAGTTTGTGACTGTTTTGTGACTGGTCTGTGACTAGTTTGTGACTCGTTTATGATTGGTTTATAACTGGTTTATGACTGGTTTGTGACTGGTTTGTGACTGGTTTGTGACTGGTTTGTGACTGGTTTGTGACTGGTTTGTGACTGGTTTGTGACTAGTTTATGACTGGTTTGTGACTGGTTTGTGACTAGTTTGTGACTGGTCTGTGACTAGTTTGTGACTCGTTTATGATTGGTTTATGATTGGTTTATAACTGGTTTGTGACTGGTTTGTGACTGGTTTGTGACTGGTTTGTAACTAGTCTGTGACTCGTTTATAACTGGTTTGTGACTAGTTTGTGACTCGTTTATGACTGGTTTGTGACTGGTTTTGTGACTAGTTTGTGACTGGTCTGTGACTAGTTTGTGACTTGTTTATGATTGGTTTATAACTGGTTTATGACTGGTTTGTGACTGGTTTATGACTGTTTTATAACTGGTTTGTGACTGGTTTGTGACTGGTTTATGACTGGTTTATAACTGGTTGATAAACTGCAAAGAGTTGATAAGGTGCGTGACCTGGGTGCATATTGATTATATTGCTAAAAAAGCAAACAAATCTTTGGAGTTTGTATTAAGATCTAGTTCACAATTTAAGAGTGTAAAGGTGATCAAAGTACTGTACTGTGCTTTTGTGCGTAGTATTCTCGAGTATTGTTCTGAAGTATGGAACCCGCGGTACCAAGTTTATATTGATAAACTGGAATCTATTCAACGTAGGTTTTTGAGATTCTTAGAGAATAAATGTAACTCCAGTGATCCACTGTACAAACAGAGATGTCAGAGACACCGTATACTTCCTTTAATTGAGAGGCGGAACATATCGGATATTGCGTGTTTAGTTAAAATAGCTCAAAGCCAATTAGATTCACCCCATCTACTTTCCAAAATTAACTTACGTGTGCCAAACAGGACTTTAAGGCAACCAATTTATCTGTCAATTCCTATTTGTTCAACAAATTATAGACAAAATTCATATTTAATTAGATCTGCCAAGGAATTCAGTGCACTGGCTGACTTCCCGAGCCTTGACTTATTCACAACCAAAACCTATCAAGTTCAAAGACGTCTTATCGCAATCATGGTTTAATGGTTCTACGACGGATTAACGGATTTTCTATTTTCATTTTTATTTTCTTTTTTTTTTTTTCACCTTCCAAAATACTTTTGTTACCTAATTTATCAAGTTTATTACATCTCTAAAAGTAGGCTTTAGACATTAATATGTGAAAACGTTTAAATGGTGTTTAGCCTTTCTTATAGTTTTAATCAAACGTATATATAACTTTATGTTTTCCTTTTATCTATAAAATAAAAAAATAAAAAAAAAATACTGCCGGATACTGTCTGATACTGCCTGCCTGCCTGCCTGACTGACTGACTGACTGACCGACTGACCGACTGACCGCCTGACCGACTGACTTGCTGACTGACTGACCGACCGACCGACCGCTCTCCCCGCTCTTCCCACTCCCCCCGCTGCCGACGCTCTCCCCGCTCTCCCTGCTCTCTCCGCTCTCCCCACTCTCCCCACTCCCCACTCTCCCCCTGTCCCCACTCTCCCCACTTTCACTCCCTCCCTCCCCCTCTCCCACTCTCCTACTATCCCACTCACCCCACTCTGCCCACTCGCCCCACTCTCCCCACTCTCCCTTACCTTCCTCCCTCCCCCTCTCCCACTATCCCACTTTCCCCACTCTCCCTCCCTCCCCCTCTCCGACTCTCCCACTATCCCACTCTCCTACTCTCCCCACTCTCCCTCCCTCTGTCCCTCTATAAGAAACTCACCTCCGTCTTAAGAATTTTCGAACTCGTCATAAAAATATTTTTTTTAAATATATTACACTCGGACACATTTTCCATACTTTTTCGATCAGTTTTTAAATATATTACACTCGGACACATTTTTTATCAGGGTCCACGTGATCATATTACAGTCGGACACATTTTCCATACATTTTCGATCAGGGTCCACGTGACCCTGAATTCTGACGCATTTTTAAAAATTTTTACCCATCTCAAAAAGTGCCCAACGCCGCTAAAGAAGTTTTCACTTCAAAAATACACCCAATATACTCGGTGTGAATTCGAATCATATACCGCACGTTTACATCGAGTATACACTTGAATTATTTTTCAAAATCTCAATTAGGAAAAATTTTTAGAGGCTTACAAATACTAACATAGACCGATAAGTATTTCATAAGTGTGAAACAATCCAACTTTATACCTGCAGAAAATTTGATTCAATCTACGAAAATTATTCATAGATTCTTAAGTTTATACTTGGGTTATTTAAATATATTGAAATAAAAAATCAGTATACACCTCGTAAGCTAGATGATATCATATGACTTAGCGTAAACTCCTTCCTACCTACTGTTGCGAATCTCAATACTCACTGGAGCGCACACGGCCTCAGGCGCACACTCAGTCACTCACTGGCCGCTAGCCGGCGCTGACGAACGCACGCACATTCACCAAAATACCTCAAGACGAACTAGACGCGAACGCGTTTCTAAGTACTTAATTAATGTAATACTCAAATTTATTTTTCAGCTTTTCAGCGGTATATTTAGCTGGTATACGTATACGCTGGTATGTTCACGTCTTATTGGTCCCTTATAAAAGCTTTCAACTTTTGGACTTTAAAAAATTCCAGCTTACGGGAATTTAAAAAATTCTCGGTGTATATTCAGGGTGAATTCGACACATATACACTATGTATACTTGGTGTGGACTAAGTGTGTACGGATCCGTTAGGGACTCGATACTTACATATGTTACGTTACTTACACACGTTATAATTTTCTCAATTTACTGAATATATTTATAGCCTTTCTGTTATTTTGATATATAAACTATATGATATATAGATACATCAAAACGTACTACTACAGTATTATAATACCGTACAGTTTCATAAAAATCCGTTCAATAAAAAAGCGGCGGTAGCTTAATGGCTAAGGCGTCGGACTTGCGATCAAGTGGTTGCGGATTCGAACCCCACTCAGTGCACTACTGACGTGAACCCACTCCTAACACAAGCATTTAGCTTAGCTTGGGGGGTTAACAAGAATAGTAGTAATGTAATACCCACGTTACTAGTATTCTTTACAAAAAAGAAAAAATAGTTTTGTGTGAAAGAGTTAAAAAAATCTGTACATGCTCACAAACTTTCACATTTCTAATACGTGCTTGTTGGAAGTACGATAGTAACGTCTGATACTTTTCATTTCCAAGATAAAATAAATATCCCTCAAATCCTAAGAGAACAAGGCCTTAACATCTGCACAGTTCGATTATTATCTGCGAATGTGTATTCGTAACTCGTATTGTGCAAGCTCAATTCACTTAGCTTTATCAGGATTATTTGATAAACGTTTCACAGTCAGCGAGAAAACAAGCTTCTTACACAAATAGGAGATTTTAATATCCTTAAGTAGTGATGATACTGCCCTCTCGTATAAAAGACTTGCAAAGTAATCCACAGAGGGAGTTGCTATCGCACGAATCTGCTTGAGTCATCTCATCCTTTTTGGATAAATAGGGTCCGAGAGCCGAGTGAAAAGCACCGTTTTATTTTTCCCCATAACTCAATCGCATAATAAGATGTTTTGTGGGTACCGGTTTGGTTTGTAGAATAATTAATGACCGTAACATGAAGTCTAAGTGGTCTAAAGCCTAAATGAAAGTTAAACTCATTTTATTTGATCACCTGCCTGGGCGTCTAATCCCGTTCAACGGCTTTTTTGTTTCTAAAATCGTGTTTTTTACAAGAAAAACACTCGTATAGATAAGCTTAAAAGCAAGTATCCTTATCTATATATAAAATTTGATCTCATTACTTAAACCTTTTCCAAGATACATGAAATATACATATGTATATAATATGTATATTAAAAAATATTGCTCGCTTTACGTTATTAGATAGCTATAGCCAAACTACAAGATAATGAACTTTTAAAAGCATGAGCTGAGATTGGGAACGAATCATAAATTCTGATTTTAATGATACTATGACATTATTTTTCTATACCATGAAGCCGAAAAAACTACCAGTTTCCTAACTATTAAATGCGAGTGCGGTTTGACCGGCGGTTTGATTAGTTCTTTTTGTCACCAGAATAAGGAATAATAAAGTCATGTGCAGCATCGAAAACTATAAATAAAAATAACTTCACCACGTTAATAAGTATTTATAGTTTACATGTCGTATGCAACTTGTGCTATCAGAATTTGGCTTTGACTAAACTGCATTTGCATGGGTTAACAACCAGGTTTAAACCAGATGACAGGGTTTAAACCCAATAAAAACCCATTAATTCCCTCTCACAGGGTTTTTAATTGGGTGTTTATTTAATTCATGAATTTTATTTATTTTTTGCTAAGACTACCGACACTAATTGATTTTTTACATTCTTAATAGAATATTCATCTATTTTCTAATACAGTTTGATCATTTTTACATCTGATAAACCAAAATGATACCAAACAGGGCGGCGTGACAGTTAATTGACCTATTGAACAAGGAGTATGGTGCTCCATGTTGCACTTGCATGGCACGGATATACTCTCTTTCTTTCAGGGTATGTAGCCCACACTGCCGCAAGCAAACAACTCGTTTGACTCTTTACAGCAATGGAAAGCACATTTAGTGCTCAAGGAAATGTCCACAGTATTGAGCGAAATTGCCTGACTGCAGAAAGAGCCGCTAAAATAACTTTAATTTCATACAACTTGAACATTTTAAACAGTATGACAATAAATCAAAGTATGATGATCGAAGATCATATTAGTGAGGAATCTATATATACAAGTTCACCCAATAAGAAACAGGGGAAATAGAAGACTAAGCATTTAAAAATTTCTGCATGAAAGGCTTTGATTTAAGTCAAAGCTTATTTTCTGCTTTACAGTCTTTAAAAAAATGTTATTTAAATGTTTTCTTAGTCGTGTGGCTTTCTATTAAATGTAATCGAGTTCTTTAATACGAATAAGCAAGTCCAGCGACAAAGAACTGTGCTGAAACGAGTCTCTCGCTATTCAGCAGCGCTATGCTCTTGTACAGCCCTTAAACGAGCTTCCCGCGATCTTCCCGACTTTTGATTTGAAATGACGAGAACGTATTCAAGCTTTCTGTTCGGTAGATTCAGCTGTTATGGCTATGATCACGCTTGTTGTTCAGCCTTTAGCGTTTCGCGACATCGCTTGCTGCATCAATATATAGTTTTACTTTTACTCCTTAATTTCCTTTATCTAGGTTGGTAGGGTAATTTTCTTGAAATAAAAATGACCTCATTTACATGTTATCTAAATGGCGAGATTGTATCAGAGAAATGCTGAAATAAGCGACAAATATATTTTTTAAATTATCAACCCTTCAGACCAAATGGATGCGGAAACAATCATTTGGAAAATTCAACAGCACCGGAAGCACATATGTCACATTAGGCACACTGTTTACCGAACAAAATGTCCCCACCAAATGTGGCGTTCCGCTTCGATACAGTACATCAAGCTCATTACCACACCCTGCGAACAAATGCAAATAAATCGTTTTTATTGCTCCACTCACACTTATCGAATTTACCTTTGAATGCTAAACGTTACCTACTCTGAAGTAAAATTATGAGCCAGTTTAAAACTTCTCGATGAAGTGGAGTTCGACAATAGCATTATAAATTCAGCAGTTTACAATCACAGCGCTACTTGGCAAAGGCAAAAAAACCTTAGCGGGAAAACTCGTTCTAACTTTTCCTATTTTTCTACATTAATTTCACCTGAACCCATTACACTTTGCAACAATTCTTAGTGAGAACGTTTCTATTAGGCAGTTCAAATTGCATTTTAAATGACTTTCGGGCACTTTGAAAGGGACGACATCTTGAGATCGCTTTCGCAGCTCGACAAGTTGATATTATCCTCATAACAGTTTGGATACAAACATTAAAATTTATCTATTTTCATATCGACGAATAATTCTTAAGCATATTATTCCAAATTGACTGTTTCGGTATTTTATTAATAAAAAATATTCGAACGACGAAAAGGGGATCATTTATGTTAAATTATTAATTTGCGTAATCCAGTTTTTTTGGATGTTACTGTAAAATGTTTAAAGTGTTTAAGAATCAAGGAACATTATGTGAATTCGTTAGCCGAATGATTAGGACATTTAGCATTACTTATTATTTTTATAGGATGCATAAGATAAGAGTACCTAATAGACCACATTGGACTGTACAAATATTATGTTGTTCATAGCGAGCTCATTAATGGTTTGAACCTTTGGACTAAGATAACAAACCAATCATAGTTTAAACAATTATGTATTTGAAGGTTACCAATCTAACTACTTGTTGTGTACTACATGTGATGAAACCTGACTGTATTATTTCGACGTTCCTACTAAATCCTAGAGGAATGTTTATGCCAAGTATTAGAAGCCTTTAAAATTAACGGTCAAACTCAATACTCGATACTTGGTTTTTGCATCAAGATGACGCCCATGCACATAGAGGGAAAAACTAAGAGCTATTTGGATCAAATTCCTGTGACACACTCCTTACAGTGCGGATTTAGCGACATTCGACTTTGCACTATTTTCGTATGTAAAAAAACAACTGAAGGGACGAAAGTTTTCCAGCGATGAGGAGCTTTTGAGGAGATATGCGGTTGTGCTCCGCATCTGGTTACACGTATGAAAAACTGTATTACTGCCAGTGGAAACTACTTTAAAAAATATTTCACAAAGTACGACATAACTTATGTAGTGCCCTACGTACTTCGCCATACGTCTTGTAATACTCTTCAGAGTTTTTCCTCATTACCAGGAGGTAGGAACGTTGAAAGGATTCAACAATACTGAGATATCTATGCAGACAAAAGTGAGAGAACCGATTCCACACTAAAATATTTATATGCAAATTCAAGGACAATAGTTAACCTCAGGTAATGATACCGGGCCCGTAAGGATGAGACGTGGAAAGTACCTAAAGCGTAAAAGTAGTATCCAAGTTGAGCAATGAAATGTTAAGGATGAATAAGTTAATTGGCCCCTGGAGCGTATCGGCGGGGCCCTCCCGTGGCACAGAGGAATGCATTTAAATTGGATTTTAAGAGTAGAAATCACCGGCGCTCTCCGCCTCTCCCAGCCTTGTTAGCTCCAATCTCAAAGTTTACGTAAACGAATAAACCTCCGCCGTGAAACCGAATTTATCGGTATCCATTCAAACTATATCCATCTACGACCGTTCACCCATTTAAATAAATTGTTCAAAGTTGCAGATTTGAAAGGCGCGATTGACAAAATAATAAAGGGATCTTACACGATTAATCAAAAATTAGGTTATATGCTTCAGATGTGCTTTTTACGTCCTGCCAACAGCTGGTACATTTCATCGATATAACATTAAGTCCAATGCACAACTACTTACAACCCAGCAGGTTAAGTAAATGTATGTGTAGTTGGTTTTGTTTACTTCTATATTCTAATAGAAATGAAATATAAAGTATGTTCTTAGTTTTTCATTTATTGATATAAGATATGATTTTATTTTAACTACAACCACAAACAACAACGTTTCTAAAAAGAAAATAACTTTTATACGTCCATACCTATGCAATGTTTATGGAAAAGTGTGTGGATCCTATAATAACTAACAAATCCTTTCCGCAAAAAGGATGTTTATGTGATATGTGTAATGTGAGACTTTACTTCTCACCAAATTTCATGATTCTACGTCAATATGAAGTGCCCTATAGGTTTTGATTTACCTGTGAAATGTTAAAATTGGTACAATATAAGACTTAAATTAAACTTAAATGCTTTCTTTTTCTGCAGCTTCAAGAGACCGCAGACATAAGTATTTGATATTAATTTTAACTTGATACTTTTACGTATTCCTAAGAAAAAGGGTCTTGACATACATACAGACAGAAGTGATACTATAAATGTTCCCCTTTTCCTTTACGGAACCCCAGAACCCCAGAAAGACTTGTACCACAGGCTCATAAAGTTTTATTTTATATACACCACACTTTCAAGGTAGGCGATTATTACTACCAAAACTGATTAGTACAATTCTTACTAATGTTGCTATTGTAGACAAGTACAGCATCTTAAAGGTCCAGTTTTGTTATTTTATTAACGTAATAAACCTAACCTTTTATTTATTATCTTCTTATTTAGCCTTTTACTTAAAACATTTTTAGTTAGACTTGCATGTGTGTAGAGATCGTCTACACATGCAACTCTAACTAAAAAAATGTGTAAATAAAATGATGACGTGTATATATGTACATATTATTTTGTGGATTTCGACTTCTATGCCACTTCCACTTCCAACACTTATATTTGATCGTAACAAGTAAAATCGATTACCAATCAAACGGAGCCTATACTATTTTTATCATCGTAGAGCTACCTACCGATTAGAAGGTTCACCTTTACACTTTAAAAGTGTTCAGTTTGAAATAAACTTCCTTTTAAACTTTTAGAATTCATTGTCCGAATTTTAACAGAGACTGTTGGGCAGCTGGGATCTTTCTCCTGCCTGACACACATCGCAAAAACAAAAAAACAGGCGGCGACGTTGCCAGTGTGACGTAGTATATAACTTTCCTCTATGGTGTGACGCCTGACACCGTCGTGGCAGGACGCTTCGCTCTTTGAAAAAGGGCCCCCGTCGGGTCCGAAACTAGTCAGATATGACCTTCCTGCTATGATTCTTAAAAGTCCAAAACGCTTTTTCAAAGCTCTTTAGAAAATACGTTGGAAAACCCTGATGTTTAAAATATCCACAACCAAAACCACAGGGTGTACCTAACGCTGACTCAGTATAACGTGAGTCTTCAGGGTTGTTATGTATCCTAGCACGTTGCGAGTTATATATTGAGATTTTTTTTTTTTAAATTGGCTCACCAGTAATTGTTCACACTAATGTAGATACTTAGGATACAGTAATAAATATATGCTAGCCTAGTGCAACAATCACTAACAGGGAAGCACCACATGCACTATTACTATTACTATTACCTTCTGTTACGTAGGTTAAAAAAAATGTGAAGATAATAATTATATAAAATAAAATGAAGCAAAATAAAATAATTTAATCAGAAATCGATTTAAATCAAATCAACTAAACTAAATCAAATGGAATCAATTCAAAATAATTCGAATTGCATCAAATCGAACCATAGAAAATTAAATTATTTAAAATACATCAAACTGGATCAAATCAAATCAAATCTAAAATTAATCACATACAAGACTCAATGTGATTTTGCGGAACCCGCTAAGCGAGTAGGCATGAATATCAACCAGATCGCTGTAGCTGTTAAGCAGTTTACACAGCCGTGGAATTGTGGAACTGGCTCCGAGGGCTGTCCTACGAAGAGGAGGATGCAGGGGCGTTATAGGAGCCCGAGGATATCTAGCTGGGGCTTGAAATTTTATTTTTTGTAATAATGGTGGACAGTCTATCTGAGATCCTAATAATTTAAATAAGAAAAGGGAGTCAATTATATTTCTACGTGTCTCCAGAGAAGCCATATTGCTTCGTTACGTGTATTTAAGTAGTGAGTTAAGGTAACTGCTTTCCATCAGGTGCTCCGTATGCTTGTTTACCACTTAACTGGTAAAAAAAACAGTGTAATAGATGTGTTTGTTTAAAATTTGTCTTTTGTGTAATTAACTAAAAGCTTTTAATAATATAGAAATTAAACCGACAAATATACTCTGTACGTGAGGTACTTAAGTGGTTAGTGAGTGAGCCTTGATATAATAGAGTACCTCATTCGTGTTATTATGAAACATGCAGTATAATATGTATGAACTTAACTTATAATCCAGCTGTGAAACTAGTTGTATGTCACAGTTTTCCTTCTATTTCTCATTATTAAGGGCCAGGCTTTGATGCGGTTGACCTTTCGAACTCCACGGTCGGCTATATCCGACAAACGAAAAGGGCCCACGACTCCACCGACGGTAATGACCGACAAAAATATGACATTTTTTTAGTACAAAATAAACATTAAAAAGTTACTTTTCTGTGTTTTTTTTTTTAAATAATCTATTATTTATAAAGTATTCAAAGGTAAAACAATCTCATTTATAAGTAGAAAAACGATAATTAAAAACATCATTTCGAAATGCAGTACTTGACGTGCTCACCACGCCAATAACCGTTAGCTAGTGATGGGTAAGAAAGGAAACTATGTCTGAATTTTATCCGAAAATTCACCCAAAACAATTAGTTTACGACCTTGTTGCTCAAACTATTTTCTATAATATGTTTTATTAAGTTTTTTTTTAGTTTGACCTGTGTCGTCATCTGTTTTTAATCAAATCTTGTAAGTTAAATTTGTCACACTGCCTAGAATAATACGTACATATGTATGTAATTATTCACACTAAAATTAGATATATCTCAAGAGCGACTGACATAAATGGAAATGAGCGGGGCATGTAGCGCGAATGCAAGACGACAGATAAACCAAAAAGGTGACGATGTGGCACGGCCCAATAGGCAAACGCTATAGAGGAGGCCTTTACCCGAGGAGGGGTTCTTGTGAGCCAAGTAAAATTTTAACGATGATAAATAAATATGTATCTGGTTTAGCAAATTATATTCAGCAATCTAAGTAAGTTATAATAAGTTAAAATTATACTACATACTGTAAACTTTTGCAAGAAATAAAAAGGCCTATTCGTAAAATTTTAAAACATTTAATATTTAATGACTTATTTTACATGTTGTATTTTATCTAACAATTAAATAAAAGTAAAAACTTTCAGCAGTCCCTCTTCGTTTATTCCAATCAACGTCAATAAGTAAGTTGTGTCTGCTAAATCCCTAAATCAAATGCGGACACCACGCCAAAGTGACTAGAGCTGTAACTATGTAATTTGAAATATATGAATTACATTTTGTTATTCTTATGTTTGTTTCTTACATTTCTTGATAGCTACTGTTTAGTCGTAATTTATTTTGAGAAACAGGTGATATTAAATAAAACTTCATGATGATTGATCATGGTTTTTGTAGATATTTCAGGTGAATTTATGTCTTGGCGTGGGAGGCACGCTGATACATTTACGTTCTGGCGGTGAAATGGTTAAGTATATGCAAACTGCATAAACTTAACTTAATTTTTTTCTATAATCTCATTCAATTATCAAAGGGAATCTTAAAGTCGTACTCCTGAAGCAAACCGAATAATTAGCGAAGATCAGATCAGATTCAAATCAAATCAACTCGATTCAGAAGTTGAAGGTGTGAGACTGTTTTCGCTAACTAAGCTGTTTTTAGTAGACAGTCAAAAAAAATTCTTGGGGTGCAGCCAAGCCCCGGGAAATGCCAACACCCCTCAGGGGCTCATGTATCTTATCTCTTAATACCATCAAATCTAGAAGACGCGATCTTAACCAGACAGGAACAGCCGAACAGCAGAAAGACGCAGATATCTTTAGCTTCCTTTGTAAAGTTTCATGATTATTTTTTTGTTTTATTTATAAAGTCGTTAACACGATATATAAAAACACAAATTTGAATCGTCCAGAATCACACAACAGAAACAAACGCTACACTTTGCTAGCAGCTTTATATATTATTTTCTCAATAATTATCATTTAAGTTTATTATTTTAATAAATGACGTAGAGGTTATTCGATCAAGATTAATTATGTAATTATCGCGGTGTGTCGTTGCTATTAAGGATTTGTTAAAATACCCTACGTTCGTTTATATATATTTTTTCTAAAACATTATTTTATATTTATTTTTGATAATCATTAAAGTTACTCTGATTATGCTAGGGTTTAATGTCAAAAATGTTTATTTTCATACAGACGTGAAATGCAGTGCATGATTTTACGGAGTATCTTTATTTTTATTTTTGAGCTACAGAACCTGTAATGAAAACTTTTAATGAACGAATCGGTTTGTTACTTTGCCTTCGTCGAGTGAATTTAGCTACTTTTTGAAGGAGCAGTACCTAAGCTGAATTAATGAATGTATCCCCATCCTACATAATTAACATTAGGGAGACATTATTCAAGTGACCTCGCCTTCTATAAATCTTCACTGGGATCTGTGCTCCCGCTTCACAGGGTTATTTTTAAACTTTATGTAAACACAGTAGAGGGACCATTAGGATGTTTTTAATGCTTGCCTCGACTTGTACACATACATGTATAATATACACATTATGTAGACACATAATTTATTTATTCGTAACCTATGTGCATTTTTGTAATACCTAATTTAACAGTGTTTTGTTAATACAGTATTTTTGCAAAGTAAAGTAGAATATTATATTCTATGGCATATTAAATGAAGTCATGAATTAAACGTACATCTATACGCAATTACATTTAAACCAATGCTATATCGCATGTAGCATGTAGTATACCAATGAAATTAACAAGTATTTCTGCGAATAAAGTTAAGGTGCTGGATTTTTAAAGACTTAAGACGTAAACATCTAAGCATGCTTATTTATGTTAAATATTAATACAAATCAATCCATAGCCTTTAGTTAAGGTATTTATAAATTACCAAAGCTACAAAACAGAACAACGGCATACAACTAAAACAACTACTTAATAAACTTAAAATTTAATTTCTCCTATCTCTTTACATTAGGTCAACTATAAGTCTAGACAGATCTGGAACTATAGGTACACATAAAATTAAAATAAAGGCTTTGCTTAATTATCTTACTGTAGCCAGCGACCGCAACACCGAGCCTAATGGTCTTATACAGTTATTATTAGTCATAAATTTAATAATAACTCGGTGAGAATAGCCAACGGTCGATCCAAGGGGAGTTATAGGGATCGTGATACCACGCCTAGACCGAATATTAACATGGTTGACTACCGACTTAAATAAACACTATGATCTGTAAAATAATATTACTGTCTCTTTTAATCACCAGCACACTAAATGGTACCCAATACATGCTTTTGTCTTGCCTGGAGTACTTTATATACCGGGCCACTCAAAAAGAGTTGTTACCTTATGTATGGAATATTGGCAGCAGCATTTACTTTATAAAAATAAATCGATATAGATGGATAAAAATTCAGTGGGTATATTTATCATATCAAAATCGTTTCTCTTTACAAGTGTAGAACTTCTACGAATAACATGAGTATTGCTAAAACTACTTGAAAATAGTCCATTTTTACATATTTTTTTGGGATTTTTACAATTATTGTAATAATAGTAAAAAAAAATTTTGTGAATATAATTTTTTTTTACATCTTGGTGAACTTTCCTTTGTATTCATATCAACTGAGATTTGAGAGAGAGAGAGAGAGAGAGAGAAGAAAAACAGGGTTATGTTTTAAAAATATTCTCATTTTGTTAATTACAAAATCATGGTTTACCCATGATTTCGACCGAGCGCATTATGAAATTATTTTTCTTATGACTTGTCGAAAAACGACGTCTCTGACTTAGACTAGAAAATAGAATTATCGTGTCACTAAAAATGCATCTCTATCGAGAAAATTTTCACGCGATGATTACGATTTCAAATGTGGCCTAAAACCGAAAGAATCGTTTGATAGACTTTAAATTTCATTTGTAGAGTGAACTTGGCAAACTTTGGCCTATGAAGAAAGATGTGGTGGCCCTTTGACGTAGCAGTCGTCAAAGGGTCACCACATCTTTTTTCATCAGAACAAAAGGTGTCAGAAATAAAAAAAAATATCAAAGAGAATTGGCGAATTACCTAGAAAGAGATTCAGTACATGACATTTCCTCAACCAATCTTGAACCAGGACCAGATTTTATGTGACCACCTTCGCATGAGCAGTAGTTATAGTTTCGCGCTGGGTACCGTGGCGGTGACGACGATCAGAAGCAGGCTTACGTGTCATCTTTCTTACAGCGATGATTTGGCAGTGTGACTTATTTTTATTTAATTCCCTAAAATAAAAAATCAACTCAAAGGGGTTTTCCTCGTTGGAAGATTCGATAGCTGCGTTTGAACAAACTGTGAAGGAAGTGTCTGAGATGCATTGGAAATGTGTTGATAAATGGCTTAGACGCATTAAACTTTGCATAAAATAGTGGTGGAGAGCTATTTGAAAGTATTTAATAAAAAACATAATTTATTTTTATTTAATCCTTTAAATAAAAAATGTTCTATAATCTATTTATTGTATAGATTATAGAAATTGTTTTTAGAGTATCCCACGTATGTATGTGTGAAAATACGCGGTAAAAAGTGAGACACACATGCCATGATGCAAGCCAGGAAGGCATGATCGAATACCCGCTAACTGTTTAAACTACTTATTTCTTTCTTTTCTCTTAGACATCGATGGCCAGGCGATAACTAAGTACGAATAACGTGTCTGTTATATGAAAAATTCGGTCCGACGCGCGGTACCTTCTCTCCTGCCTCACCGGCGTAGTTCAAGATGCAACTCCGCTAAATCAGTCATCAGACAACTCGTAAGATAAAGCGAATTAGTATCTTTAATAATATAAACCAACATATATGTACCAGCCATAAATTATCATAACTGTCGCAATATACCTAATCAATATCTAACATCAATATAAAAAGACATTCTGGTAATAATCTGTGCTCATTTATTTCATGATTAGAGAGTTAATTATGTGATCACATCGCGCGGCGGTCATCTCATCTCTCAAGTCGAAGGCACATTACGTTAATGACCCAGAATGGCCGTACGTTGTTCATGTCAGCTATAATGTAAGTAATAATGAGACTACGCAACGTACATGCGTAGCTATATGTTTAATTAACTGATTATTATTTTTATGATATCGTCATAAAGAGACTTATTTCTAAAATTTTGCTGTGGGCGAACCCGCAAACACAAACGATGGACATCAATCGAATATAAAGCTGTAATGTTTCAGCAAGCAAAATACAACACTAAACTTGTAGAGCAGTCTATTAATTTAGCCCCAATCAGGGGGTAGCATCAGAGATTCCCACCGATCTGCCAATGCCTTAAGAGTGTTGAAGCGCACCGCTTACGCATAACCGCAGCAAAACTGTCTACCTTAGCCTCGACAAACTTGCAGGCACTACAAACTCGCGGCAACCCCATCAGCACCCTAAAAGCATTATTGTGCTCTACGCGCGAGTCAACACACAAGATGCATGCATGTGTAAAGTGATTGACAGTTTGCTTTGAATGAGGTGATTTTAACTTATGCACAAATATGGGCCATGCAACATATATGTATTACATCTTTGTTTTTTGTTCCTACATGGATGTCCTCCCCCCTCCTCTTGGGGAGGCGAAGGGATCTGTCGGACTCTTACCGACTAAAAACCACCCCGGTGTTCCGCTACTTGCCTATGATCAGGGGGCGAGAATCGCTATTACATTTTCATTGGCATTGACTCGTCGCACCCTAGACGAATCCCAGCACTTGGTGCGACCATCACCCGTTGGCCGCATTTCGCCGTCCGCATGCCGCTTCCTAAGGTGGTCGGAGATCATTAAACGCGCTCCGGTGATATGTATTACATCTGACAGTCAACCTTCTGTGCTCCCTCTCAATGTCAAGATCATCTTTGAGGTCATCGGTGACCCAGTGATCCAAATACTTAAACTTAGCGACCTTGTTAAAAAAAAATACATCCAAATCGTCTGAAGGAGATAACTTTTAACACTAACATTAGTACTTAACTAAACTGAAATTGACTATGAACATAATATCATGATTGTAAGTAAGTGTTGCAATTTTTGTAGCATAGAATAGATCGCCAATTAATAGATAAGGTCACCAATATGATATATATGGTAGGGTATTATATATTTGGTAAGATTTTTATGGCAGATTAAAAAAAAAAATTTACTTTGTTTTGTGATTTTTGATGTAAAATAAGATCATGTTATAGAACCATGTAGCTATATTTGAGTAGTATTTATACAGAACATTGGTAATTGTAACCAATAAATAATTAGGTGAAATTGTGCAAACCGAAAAAAACTCATGAATATGCACTTTCTCGAACACATGCATCCTAAACAATGTCTTATTAATCCATGTTCTTTTTAAGGGTTCCGTTCCTTAAAACAAAAAAAGGAACCCTTATAGGATCACTTTGTTGTCCATCTGTCTGTCTGGCTCTCTGTCTATCAAGACCCTTTTTTTAGGAACCCGTGGAGGCATCAAGTTAAAATTAATATCAAATACTTATGTCTACGGTCCCTAGAAGCTGTAAAACTAAAACGGATAAAACTCTTCGAGAATTGATTCCCGAGATGGATATTCTCTACATATAAGTTTGTTTGCTTGAACCCTCGGTGCGCGAGTCAGTCTCGCACTTGTCCGGTTTTTCTTAAAATAACTACAACACGCATTCAAAAGAAGTGCTGGAAGTTTTTGATGATGTTTTTCTTTTTAAAAGTTTTTGAAAAAAAATCTTTATTATTTTCTTTTGAAATACAGAGTTTTGAATAATAAATGTTGTAAGTACACGTTTTATAAAGCTTAATTGCACACTATTGCTTAAAACGTCATCAATTAGTGAATTATTGTAACCTTCAAAAAGATGTAATTCTTTCAAATTCCGAACGCCAGCTCAGATTACTTTCGAACTTATCTATACCACCTACACATTATATTGATTAATAACGCCAGGTCACCGTATTCAAGCAGCTGCAACACCTGTTCAGTTTATTATAGAGCTGACTGAGAAGCGGTCTCGGGAGAAATTCAATGCTATTGTTGAATTTTCGCAAATGGCCCGCGCAACTCACGCCGGCGCACATACCTTGACACCTAAGGGATCTGGGACACTATTACTTGTCTCATGAATACTTGCTAAATATGTATGTTTAGGTTGTATTTAACTGATGAACTAAATAGCTTAGCTGGTATCTTGTTATTAATTAGGTGACTTTGACCCGTCAAATATATATTTAGTATTTTTTTTAAAGAAGAGTATTATGAATGAAAAAAGGTCTGAAAGCTAAACGTACGTAAATGTGTATAATGTACTGTATTAAATCATGATGTCGGCTGTAAACCGTTAAGCAAAGTATTACGTTCATTTTGTAAAAGACTTCACTGCCGCAGAATATTTATAATTCAAAGTCAAATTTGAAACTCTTCGACCCGGAAAGTTCCTTATTCTGAAGAAAACTACATCCAAGTAGCTAACATTATTCTACTCCCAGTGGATTTTTTTTTTCTAACTCATATAAGGTCACTTCTGAGGATAACCTATTTAATAGAATAAAAATAAAATTGTTTTAGATTAATATAATAACAAATAAAATATAAACATACTAATTACTGGACTTGGTTTTAGTTTTTTTTTATACTACTAAAGGTTAGCGAACAAGTGCAGGGCCCGCCTTATAATATACGCTATAATGAATACCTATTACGAGTAACTCTCACAACACTGGTGGTATTAACCGCGCGTTGCCAACTATGTTCATCTACTGTTTCGATCCTAATTATCGGAAGACAAAACTATTGTGGGATGGAGGTGCTTCCGTAGTCGAGATCTCCAATCAGAACATAAATGTGTTGTGGCCAAACTCATTCTCAAATCATTCTTCCTTTTTTTTCAGTTAAAAATATTAGGAGCCTACACCAAAAACACAGAATAATAATATAAGGGGCGGTAGCGTAATGGATAAGGCGTTGGACTTGCGATCAAGTGGTTGCGGGTTCGAACCCCACCCAGTGCACTACCGTCGTGAACCCACTTCTAACACAAGCATTAAGCTTAGCTAGAGGGGTTAACGAGATTACTAATAATGTGTGACCCACGTTACTAGTAATCTTTTTAAATAAAAAAAAAGAAAAGAAGTAGCAGTAACATTATAGAGTAGTTCATGTGTAAAACATACTTAATTCTAACCCATTATTCCACATCAATCTCAGAATATAATAAGAAATTCAACCCTAACATATGTGTCTGACCTTTCATGATACGATATTCCGATTTGTGTTCAACCCCCTGAATTTTTGTTACTCATCCACTAACCTGACCGGGCCTGTCCACTTAACTTGAATAATGATGTGCGGGGAAAAAGGATCGGTGAGGCGAACCGGGAAAATGCGAACCTCCGTACCCCGTACAATCCACCGACCGAACAACCCACCGAATGAAAAAACTAATGTACAACTTTCCTTTTAATCTTTTTATAAATCTTTGACTAAATATGTTTATCGAATCTGAAGAAATAGGACGAGTTGAGAGGGTTACAAAAAAAACAGTTAAGTGATTTTTTATGTTACAGCAAGTCTATGTCAACATTAAATTAACTGAAATAAACTCGTAAAGATATATACTTGAGTATAAACGGTATAAGGTACATAGTTGATGTGTCTCTTATAAAACTATGATGGCTAAGAAGCATACTACAATATACTTGTCCTATAATCACTTGCAACGCCAGTAGTGTCAATCAGCGTCATCCCCTGTCCCCACTTTTTACCGCAAAAATAGTTCAAGCCCTTGTAAGTTCCATTATTCATAGTAGCTTAGAATACATTCGTAAAATACCCGGTTAATATCAATTTGTTTTTGAAATTTTGTCTTGAAACTTTCGCTACTTTCAGGAGTGGTTATTAAATGAATAAATCGGGCCTTAATCAATCTCGATTAAATAGGAGCATAATATTATCGAATAGATATTCATACGGTAAGATACTTTTTACTTACCTAACTTATCGACCTGATATCGAATTGCGAAGCGCAAAAAAAAGTTAAAATTTTTTCCCCATACACAAAAAACCAATTGAGAAACGATTTAAAAAATTTATGGGAAACACTGTACGTTGCTATCACAGCTAACAAACGCTTTCATCAAGCGAGTATGAAGGGGTTATTATAGTTTCATTCCCTCAAGGATTCTTCCATAGATAACAATATGTCGAAACTTTTGTTTACGCGTCCCTGTTTTCGTGTCGGCTTACCTAATTAAAAATGAAATCTCATGTGACGTAAAATTTGGATGAGCCCTAATAATAAAATGTAAGCAGAAGGCGCCGATGTAGTTGCGGTGCGTAACCCCGTGGAAGGAGAACGGCTTTCTTTACGAGCTATTCCGTTGAGCCAATATTTCTCCGCGACAGTGCGCGGCATCATAAAATAAAACGAAAAATTCCAACACTGCCTCGAGCCGCCATGAAAATCATAAGAGCCGGGATTTTATGCCCTATCGGCCGACATGCTTCGTCAGGTGATTAAGATCATAAATAATACACATATGATCCGTGCTTTATTATTATTCTTTCAGACATACATATATACAAATACTCACGGCTATTTCCCCGAAGGGGTATGCACAGGTGTATTAACGACCGGTATTTTGGCAACTGTAAATAGGTCCCACTCACGTAAAACCCCCATTACGTGAGTGGGGCAAGGTTATTGTCGTCAACCGGGCATGTTGGAAATTAAAGATGGGGTATATTTAAAGGGAAAGGTAGTTAACAAGGTAGTGGAAGGAATATCCCTTTTGCTTATTTATACAGATAGATTGGAGAGTGTAATCAATAGCTAGAGCAAAACAGGGTCGCTCAATACCTGTAACTCGAACTGGTTTAGACTTAAAGTCCAAGCCCTGTAACATCTTATCGCTCTTTCAATATACGAAAATGTGAAAATTGCGAAAATATGTTATTAACAATTCTTGGAAAAAAATTTAAATGAAATTTTGATTCTATCATAAAACTATACTATTAGTAGTTAGTAGTGTATAGTTATACATTTCCAAAAAAAATATTTGCAAAGAAAAACCCTGTTGCAAAACAAAAATTACTGGACTTAACCGTCTTGTGTTAAAGCCCAAACCTGGTGTATAGTTTAGCTATTATAGGAAGTCTCAACTACCATTCGATAAGAAGTTCCTTTGCTTAATTCAGATATCATCATCATTGCATACTATATTTTTGAATACTGAATTACTAATCCAAACAAATCGCAAACCTTTTAAATCTCGGAGTAATCGGTGCATATGCAAGAAATCGAAGAAAAGTAATTCATATATGGGACCTTCCTATTTTTGAAGTCAATCAAAAGAATTACAAAGCTTTCAATATAATTTATTAAAGCCTTAATTTGCCAGCCTAATATGTTATACTTGACCTTCGGTACCTTCAATCGACCCACCCCTGAGGGACACAGCGTTGTTACAGAGTCAGTTCGACTCCGAGCTAAGAGGTTCTTACATCAGTAAGTCTGGCGTCCGTTAATTTTACTAACTAAGAGAACTTTCCATAAGTTATTTAAAGATTAAAAATAATCATTTCTATTGTGTTTTTACATCTCAGCTGTGTAATACTTTACATGGCAGATTTAAACAGTATTATCTTCACTTTGTAATTAATTCACCTATTTCAATTCAGCTTTAATTCAGCATCAAAAGTGAACTACGAGTAAATTAAGTCGCATTGCCTATCACTGTGCAGGTGTGCTGTAACTCAAAGCGGATTTTTAATTTGATGCTTCTCGTAGCTGGAACGGGGCTGTGTTCATAGCTTTGAAATAAAGGTCAAGCTGTTTTAAAATTTGATCTCAATAAATAGAGTAGAACTTTTTCACCTAATAAGTCCACCTAATAATAGAAAATTAGTCTTAGTTTTATCCCTCTCGAGTAACTGTTGACTGGCCTGTTGGTCTAGCAGTTAGTGACCCGTCGTGGGTTCGATTCCCACCCAGGACAAATAATTGTGTGATGAGCATGATCATTTGTTCTGTGTCTGGGTGTAATTTATCTATAATATGCATGTATTTAGAAATATATAAGTATAAACATACTTATATATCAGCAGTCTGGTTACCATAGTACAGGCTCTGCCTAGTTTGGGATCAGGCGGCCGTGTGTGAGATGTGTGAAGTTATTATTAGTTATTATCTTTGTCTTTTCGTGTGAAAATATTTTGATAAAACCTGCATAAGTGTGAGTTCTCTATAATGTTTTTGAATCCGCACCAACAGAGCGTGGTGGATATGGCATTACCCCTCTCATTCTAAAAGAGACTCCGCAGTAGGACAGTTTATAAAAACAAGCCTCATAATTATATCGATGAGTAATTAAGTCTATTTTGACTACTTAACCAAAAAATATTTCAAAAATCCGATTTTAAGTACAAAAATTGTTTATTTTAAAAGGTAAATACGTGAAGAATGGGCATATGGAGTGCACTTATAATGTAGCGCACCAGTCTCATACGACAACCGCTTGACAAAATACTCTGCCAATTGTGTCAGAGTACCGCCCTCAATTGTTCCACATGAAAAATGGCCTATTCGGATTGTTCCCGAACAAATGCGTGCCTTGCGGGTCATTACGCTTTGTTTTAGGTATAAGTACGACAAAAAATTCACTGTGAAAAGCTGAAATTTTCGCTTCCGCCCTCTTGAGTTGTGAGCAAGCACTGTTTAAACTAAGGCCAATTGTTTTGTATGTAAAAAGTATTTCCAACAAAGAACAAACATGCCTTTTTATTATTTTAAGGACAATGAAAAACTTTCATATACGTTCCTATTATAAATGTAGTGGTAGTTTTTGTTGTCGGAACGGAAAACGTGGGGTAACGTGGCACATTTATGCCTATATTAAATCTGAGGGAGGAAGGAGAAAAAATGATCACATTTTAATAATAATAAGAATAACTTGACACATCTCACATCCGGCTGTCTGATCCCGAACTAGGCAGAGCCTGTACTATACTAACCAGACTGCTAATAAACGAACTTATATATTTCTAAATACCTACATATTATAGATAAATTACACCTACACACTCGGGAATCGAACACACAACCTCTGGATCAGCAATCAGCATCACTAACCACTAGACCAACTTGTTTATTTATAACTTCTGGTAACTGCATACTATCAGTTCTATCAAGGATCCGAGACGATTCCATGTTTTTCTGACCAGCGGGGACTCTATTTACTCGAATAAATTTATAATTAATTTATTTTATTTTTGAGTTTTTGACTATACTTATAAGATAAGATAAGACTTTAAAGAAAGGCGATGAACATTGATACAAAAAAAAACATAATGCTTCTTTGTCATAAAGTTCGTGACCGTGCCAAGAAATATTTTGCATCCATATGGGCTTGGTCGTGTTTTTCTGGCTATAGATAAAAGAAGTATGTGTAGACCATAAACGTAGTATATTAGCGTAAAGTATACTAAGTTTATGGTGTAGGCATACGGAGAGACATAGGGGTAGACGTGTGCAAAGCCTAGGGCTAGCCGGAAGAAATTGAGCCTTCTGAAAATCGCGTTGCCGGCAAAGAGAAATCATACATCTCTACCCAGAAGACATGCTATTTTCGATTTACAGGGCGAGCAAATATTTGGACTTATAAGTTATTTTACTCCCTTCTGCTATTTTGGGTTCCTATTTCTATCAAGTTATATTAGTGATGTACTCTGCTTTTTATGCACCCTACATTTGCTAATTCATAAATAGGATGTAGCCTTCGAAAGAATGAGATAGAATACAAGTATACAGTATTTCCTATAATCTTCGTATGCTAGCACGTGCCTTCGTACTACGAAGCCTTCAGAAAATGCGTCATAGTCAACGTGGTGTATCATTCACGAGCATCATTTTTGTGCACTTGCATACTAAAATTCGTTGGTTTATTAATTCATGTTAATTATTTAACACATCTGTGTTAATTTGACCAAAATTAAATTTACTCTACTTTTCTGAAGTTTCACACACACTTTTTTTTTATGACAGTTTTTTGAGAACGTAACTGAGCGAGAATTTGTAAAATTAAACTTTAAAACGTACTGTTAGAAAAGTATATGGATTATTTTACGTTTTTTTCGTAGTGATGTGAACAAATGTTTCTACGGCATATTCACAAATCGATATTAACTATTTCTTAATCAGTATAAAAGGCTTTGGTCCTAAATTTATGAATAGTTATATTCAATTATATTTAAAATAAATAACTTCAAAATTCTGATTTAAACTTGAACAAATGAAAGCTGATATACACGCTAGTTTCGTCACTTGAGTCTTATGTACTTTAATTAAAAACAAATATAACAAATAAAAATATAAATCAAGACAAATACTTATATGTAAATACGTACGAAAACAAAACAAACAACATCCACCCTACTCACAAAATCGCAAGCATACTAACATTATATTCGGCCATCCATCCGCAAACAAATCAAAGTCAGGATTGGCACGCAGGAGCGCATTGAGTGCAGGAAGAGTGCGCGGTATGGCCGGGTGACTTAGCGTGCGCTACGGTGCGACATGATGGTACGGCATACAAGATATGCCCCCGGTTGCGACGATAGTTATTAGAAACAAAAAATAGACAACTCATCGTGAAGGTCTGGTGCACCAATTTTCCCTCTAAAAATTTTATACAAATGTAATTGCAAGTATGTGCATCTCCCGTCTGACTTCCAATGAATTATAGCCGAGATAACCGAGAAGAAAATTTGTGGGATACATATATGGATAGTATCCATAGACACACTTGTACAGATACCTAAGGAAAGCCTTTTGCACCTTTTCAAGCAGAAGAGCGTATGTGCTCTCGTGTGGATTCCACACAGACATAGCACTTTCGAGCTTGCAGCGAACCAATGCTCCATAAATTAATCTTGTAACATGGTGGTTACTAAAGTCGTGAGAATTTCGTAGGATGAAACCCAGTCGTCTAAAAGATTCCTTTGCCAGTGCAATTATGTGGTCGTGAAATGTAAGTTATAGTTATGTATTTATAATATATTAAACATGGGTAACATAATTTATTAAACAAGTTCAGTATTTTTTACTTTGTACTTTTTTCAAATCGATTAAAACTTACTCTTAAATAAATTCGATTGTTATTTTTAATCTTCTTGATCATCACTAGATAATTGACGAATTATCGAACTGTCAAAAGAAAATAAATGAATATACATGCCACATTGACGGCAAAATGATCGCCTGTCCCGCTGCCCACTAAGGTGCGATGACCATTTATCATATTAGCTGTGCAAATTTTCATTTTATAACAATATTGGAATATTTCTGAGATCATTACTATTGCGCTGCTTTCTACTTGCGCCTATTACGTGAGTGGTACTCTTTATGGGGAAATAGAAGTTGGCAAAATGTGGATATTTAATACGTCTCAACCTACAGGATATGTAGAGGTATATGTATGCATTATTGTTAGAATTATCATTCACACTTCAATATCACTCATTCATACCATGTTTGAGAAAAGACCTCGTTTTCTAAACTTTGGTACATCCAGCCTTCTTGATATTACCGAAGTAATATTTAAAAAAGGAATGTTGACGATAGAAATCATAACAAAGATTTTACAGCTCTCCGAGCGATTGGAGCTGGAATACGAAAGATTGTTTCAGTACTGGAGCAGGATTGAGGCGATAATAACAATGTCGTCACTTCCTCAATCTAACTTCTTCAATATTTCCCGTCGAACCGATTCGCTATAAATTTTTATCCGTCTGGAATATTTTTATTCGACATCGTTGCAGTCGATTCTAAGTTATAAAAATAGAATTTTACGACTGTTATAAATAGATAAAATAAATATATTTTTGATGAGCTGTAAAATGGCGATTGAAATTCTTAATAAGTCTTTTATTAAACAGATACCCAATAAGTCGACGATTGAATTTACTTTAAGGTGGCATAACAGATTTGGTGGCAGGCTCTTTGCCTCGTGACATAAGTTTGTGCTTATGTTTACGCCCAACCGTGATGTACTTGTTTTCCATTCCCGGGTTCAACGGGAACAAATTGTTGTTAAGTTTTGCTATTAGAAAATTCCCAGTAGGCGCACGGAGTCTAGTAATGTTTTGATGGTTGGCAATAGTTTAGCGTGATAGTAGGCTACAAAAAAAAATTGGTGAAATGTGGGAATGTAATATATCGCTCCTTATTTATTCAGGTAAATACAACAATATTTTATATTATAAAAAGTGAAGTTTACTCAGTTAATTCTTTATCACTTTTAAGTGTAGGCCCTGGTAAAGTACGATAATCGATGATCCCGAAAGCTTTATTAAAGAGTAACTTTTTTCCTTTATTAGGAAAGCGCTCGGGCCCGTTTAAAGTCAACGGTTACCAGTGTAAGTTGGTTTTCTAAATTGCCTGACAGTTGGGAGTATGTCATGCTCGCCTAAAAGTCCTGCTGATGGTGACGTGTGTATCGGATCGTACGGCTCCCTTCAATATGGTTGACATGTGGCATGGCATGGAGGGCAATAAACCTTTATATTATATTGCCCTCACATTTAACTTCCACTTATAAGTAATATAACTAGAAATTTGTAGGTTTGTTTGGAGTTTCTTGCCTGTTCTTCTCCATATGATCCACGTATTGAACCGGGCAACTAGTTTCACGACTAACTGGGTCCTACTCCTTACAATTCAATAATACCTGTACAATGGTTTAATTGTAACGCAACACCAGTGAAAAGAATCATGAAACTAGACTATTGACATTAATTTGTAAATAGGACGACGAGTTAAAACAATTAACAATTTTTTTTATACAACTGCCTTGATATTAAACTATTACCGATTCCTCTTGACGGTCTTCTGAATGCAGAAGCTTTTCCCCAGAAGGCTGTCACCAATTAGAAGGAAAAAACGAAAAAGCTGTCTGACTCTTCCGGGCTGCCCACTGTATTGTACGTCTTTATTAATTCTTGCTGTGTCGTCGACGTTGTTAAATTAACTAACTATTTGTAGGAAGCAATGTAACACAACCGTGGCTTTTAAAATCATTATCAAAAAATCTTTAATAATAAAAGGCGTGACATCCAATACCCATCATGTGTCCTATTAATGTTTAAGATACTTTTACATAAAGTAATCTATGATCTCAAAACCCAAAACAAACTGATATCACCCTGCAATATCTTAGACCACACATGAAGGCTTAAAACTCACCACGTCAAAGTTATCGGAGGAATGTAATGGTCATTAATTAATTAATACGAACCCTTTACGATGTGCCCCTGAAGAGCCATTACTTAATTAGTAGTACTCATGGGCTGGTCTCGGCTTTACTCTATGGGAAGATAAATAGCGGACTGTATGTTTGTACTTGTATTTTAAATTGCAGGGACCTAAAATTATAATTTTTAGGATTGCCTTTAAAATAAACATTGATAAATATATATCAACTTTTTTTAATACTACTAGACTGGTTAGTTACTTATTTAGACTAGCATTAATTTAATTCGTATTGATAAATATATTTGTTATGTTTATATAAGTATGTTGGTGTCCTAAGGTCTGATATCATATGCTTGTATACAATATCAGTCCCAGTGTACACTGTACCACAGTACTGCGGTCTCCTTATTGGCAAACAGGCAAACGGTCTGCCTGATGGTGAAAAACTAGTCTGTCATTATTATATACTATACACTATGAAACTAAAGTTAATTTTACTATTATATACTATGAAACATCTTGAAAGCATCTATGAACAAGCTTTATTATTTTCATACCACAGCGAAAAGATTCACATGAATAAGGTAGCCTTGTAGCACGATCGATCTACGCCGTTGCAACGAGCCCCTAGAGAATAAAAACTACTACTACTATAAAAGCTTAAGTGGAACTTTACACCTAGGCAAGGTATTTATTTTTAAACTTCAGTGTATAACAGGTAACGTATGACCTTGCTTTACGCCGTTATTCCCCTCACAAGAAAGAACGTGGCGCTGGCATTATTCAAAGCCAGACTTTACTAATGCATTTTATGGTCGTGAGCAATATTTACGAGGCCCAGGTGAACGCAAAAATGTAGGTAAGCACCTCATTGGGGCTGATTTTAATATTAGTTTAACGTAATATTATACAACGTTCGCATCCTTCGCAGGTAAAACAAGTCCAACTTATAAAAACTCGAAATTAAAATGTAAACATAATTAACCTCTTTATCTGTACGGGCACTTTTATCAAAGTAAACAGAAAGACAAGTAATTTAACTCAAATAACAATAATGAAGTAAGCACATCAGTAACAGATATGCAATCAGGAATATTTAATTTTGTCGTCTTAAGAGTAGTCATAATTATGTATTTATGCTACAGTAATAAGTAAGGTGGCGCGACTCGTTATTTCTTCTATAAAAAGTTTAGGTAGTAGGTAATTAATTCACTGTTTGACATCATACATCGGAAGATAAGCAAAATATTCTTTCGTCTAATTGTTATCACTACATATTATAAAACAAAGCCCTCCGCTGCATCTGTCTATCTGTCTGTCTGTCTGTTACTCAAACACTACTAAATGGATTTTCATGCGGTTTGCACCAATAGATAGGGCGATTCATGAGGAAGGTTTAGGTCTATAAATTCTTGAGGGTTTGAGTAAATTGGTTGGAATATGATGATGATTGTTGAAGATATCTGCTACCCGTGCGAAGCCGAGGCGGATTGATAGTAATAAAATTATATATGTATGTAAGAGGCGGTAACGTAATGGCTAAGGCGTAGGACTTGCGATCAAATGGTTGCGGGTTCGAACCCCACCCAGTGCACTCCCGACGTGAACCCACTCCTAACACAAGCACTTAGCTTAGCTGGAGGGGTTAACAAGAATACTAGTAATGTGTGAACCATTGCATTTCGAAAGCATGCATTGGTAACACCTTGAGTTGAGCTGAGATATCATTCATTTTGTGATGAGTTCGTGTGCTGACTAGTGAAGTGATAATTAGTATAGTTCTGGGACCTGTTCCTCCTTCCTCTCATACACTTGGAACAGGGTAATTGACCGAACACCTCATAAATGCACTTCCAATACTGAAGTTTCGCAATTGTTTTCTTCTTTATTGTGGTAATATGACAAAATTATTTGACTCAAAGGACATAGGTTAATGTATAATGAATAGTAGGCGCGTTTAGCATCCTTATTCAGAAAAAGATTAAAATGAATTAATGATATGTAAGGTATATGCGCTTAGATTTGGCTAAAGTAATCCTTTAAAATGTTTTTAACCTTCTTTTGGTATCGCAGTAAAATATCCTACTAATATTATAAACGTGAAAGTTTGTGAGGATGTATACATGGATGTATGTGTGTATGGATGTTTGTTACTCTTTCACGCCAAAACTACTAAAGCGATTGCGATGAAACTTGGTATGTAGATAGCTGAATACCTGGATTAACATATAGGCTACTTTTTGTTCCGATATTTCCACGGGATCGGGACTTACGCGGGTGAAACCGTGGGGCGCTGCTAGTTCATTATATATTAATCACTTAGAAAGCGATGGAATACCAGTTATTATTACTTAAAGTGTGAGCCAAATCAAGGAGATACAAAAAAATGGGATTTTTTTAAGTTATTTATTTCTATCACAGCATGGTAATTGCTTGTTATCTTTCTTTTAGCACCCAAGACTTAAGAAGCCATTCTATAATCCCAGTATTAAGAGTTATACGTGGCAAGGGATTAGAAACGTGTTTTCCCCTATTTTCGGTCCAAGCCGTCGCGTCCCGCTATCCCCAGGGATTTCATTCCGAAAAACCTCCATAAATATTTCTTACAGTATTTGTATCTCCCTTGGAGTATCGTTAGCACAATGTTTCCCTTTTTTCTTTAGGACCGAGTATACATCTGGTCTCGTAAATTTTTTTTGGACCAAGTCGGTAAGGTATTTGTTAGGTACGCATAGAGTTTTATGAAGCGAACAGACCTAACTTACAATTGTGTATTTACACGGGAATTAAAACGACCACGAAAAGGTATTACAAACCTCTAAATTGCCTGACCTAACTTAATAGTATGAAAGCGAATGTGAGTTTATTTGTTACGCCTTCACGCCTTAACTACTCAACCGATCGTCATGAACAGAAAAGAACATAAGGTGCCATTCGTTTAGAAAAAAAAGTTTTAAAAAAACTTGTTCCCAATGGATAAAAAGTATCTTTTATACGCGAGTGAAGCCGCGGACAAATGCAGGTTAGTAAATATTTTTACGACAGTTTTTTTTAGTCATTCATTTTAAGCACCACTACTATTATTAACCCCAGACGCAAAAAGAGGGGTGTTATAAGTTTGACATGTCTGTGTGTCTGTCTGTAGCTCCCAAACAAATGGACCGATTTCAATGCGTTTTTTTTGTTTAAAAGGTGACTTGATCGAAAGTGTTCTTAGATATGATTCAAGGAAATCTGTTCAGCCGTTCGAAGATCATCGTATTTACTATGCAAATTTTTATATTTGAAACTAACCGGATGCCGCAGACTCACTAGCCCTTAAGAACCTTGAGTGGCATAGTTTCGAATCAGTATCTTGACAATACATTAGGTCAATATATTAAGTAGTTCAAAAGTTACATAATACACAAATATACATTACAGTGATTATGTTGTACAAAAATACCAGCCCAGATATGTAGATGTCGGTTACCGCAACAAAAACGCTGTCGCCAGGTCACAAGTAGTATGGGCGGTGGGTTAGACAACCAGTCGTTGTGCACCCTCTGCACCGGAGGTAAGGTCTTTCTTTTTCCATGGTGGCTCTGTTTCTCAGCGTGTCCCTCTGATTAGCAGACAATCCAAAATTTGTAAAATTAATTAATACGTAAAATAAAGTGTTTTCGAATTATATTTTTTGTTTGTACTCGCATGTTTGGCGCTCAAAATTATTAAGGTACTAGCTGACCCGCGCAATTTCGTCCGCGTTTATAAATTTTCCCCGTTTTTGCAACATTTTTCTTTGATGCTCCGTTCCTATTGGTCGTAGCGTGATGTTATATAGCCTATAGCCTTCCTCGATAAATGGGCTATCCAACACTAAATGAATTTTTCCTGAGATTAGCCCGTTCAACCAAACAAGAACCAGTCGTTCCTGAGATTAGCCCGTTCAACCAAACAAACAAACTCTTCAGTTTTATATTATTAGTATAGATTTACATTAGTGTAAGAGTGTAATTAGGCTAACAAGTTTATTTTGCGCTTTTCAGTTCCTCTTTCTTCGTTCATCGGTTTATTTATTTTTTTTAAGTTGTTACATTTTAGTTTTTGTGGCTTGACTATAATTATAATTAATAGTTACCTACTTATTTAAAATTCTTACCTACCTAACTTACTTAATTAACTTACGTATAACATTACTACCTATTTTAACTATTCGATGTTATTTGTTATAAATACATAATTGAAACAACAGATATTCGAAATATTTTAGGATTCAGGTTCTTATGCTGTAAACCGTTGTGGAGTTCCCTTGATTGGATTCCTCATCCATCATCAAATCAACTATAGTTCTTCGTCATGCTGTACTGTCCTTAGACCTACATATGTGTGCTAAGTCTCAACAAAATTGGTTCACAGGTATAAAATCAATGGGTGAATCAATCATTCGTCGTCTATTTTTTAGGGTTGCAATTTTTATTTGAAATTTAAATGGGGCCAACTTCGAAGTATACCCTATTCAATAAAAAGTTGAGTTGGAGGGAAGCTGGGTGTGAACATTCAACTTAATGCTGTTGAGCAGCACGCGTATTCTCTCGTATATACATAATCTTACTAATATTATAAAGGCGAGTTTGTGAGGATGTTTGTTACTCTTTCACGCAAAAACGGCTTAACGGATCTGGATGAAATTTGGCACAGAGATAGATTATAGTCTGGAACAGCACATAAGTTACTTTTTATCCCGGAAAATGTACTGTTCCCGTAGGATATATTGCACCAAAATTTCCACACGAACGAAGTCGCGGGCAACAGTTAGTCATACATATTTCTTATATTTATAGCCGGATAATCCGTTACCTCTGATACCCTGGTATACTGCGAGTAGAAAATCTCTGAAATAACTTTTATCTGACCAGCAACAGATAGGAAGCAGAAGATAGATACTCTTTTGGGGTTGAGAAGAAATTTTTAATAAAAATCACCCAAAATATCCTGTTGGTGGTAGGAAGCCGAGGCCATCACCCGAGGCGTGAATCATTACGCTAATAAATGATAAGTTACACGTGCCATGCCAGTTTTGTAAATCGACAACGCCCATTAGAGATTAAAATTCACAGAACTACGTCGTACGATTGCCACATGTCCAAATGATATATAATAATATCTGAGCCACACTATGTTATTTTAATATTCTGTAGTTAAGGGACAACTTCAAATGATATAACTCAATTAATTGGAATTATCCGAAAAGTATGTACGAAGAGTTGTGGTACCGTGTATCTACTAAGTTGAATTAGATACCCAATTTCTCGATTACGATACCATGCCTTTATCTGGAATAATTAAGGTTGTACTTAAACTAAAGTACTGGATGGAGGGAGGAGTGCTTTGCCTTTGACATCTTTCATTAGTACTGATAACCGCTTACCATCAAGCGGATGTGTCTGTTTTGTAGCATTTTTTAAGGTCTTCTCTTGCCTTGTCTTTTTGTCTACGTCTATAGTGATCTGAGACTTGTCCTTCATACGTCTTGCAAAAAGGAGTATTTAAGGATGACGACTCAGAGGCGATAAATATCTAGTTGAGTTCGCCTTAAAACAATGGACTGGAAATATTAAAAATTAAAAAAAAAACGAGTCGTATGATTTTTATTAAATACTTAGTCGACAGAAACTTAAATATTATAACTTAAAACACTTCACTTTGTCTCTAACTTTTAAATTGATGTCATACCCTTTGTCGATAGATACTAAGCACAATTCTGGTCGGTTGTTGAACTATTATTTATTCCTTTCAAATGGATACTTTTTCGATTTGTCCGTTATTCAAGTGCCGTGGGTCACACTGAAAGTTTTTAGAATCGACCAGTAAGAAAAGCAGCCGATAAAAAATTTACTTCAATTTCGAATTAGGGACTCTTTGGGCAGCTGTAGATGTTTAATGATTTCATATGTCATTTGTTTTTACAAATTGGCGGCAATTTTAAAAGTGTCTGTCGTACATCGCAATGAATTTGACTACAGAAAATCTTCGCTCAGTGATTTATTGCTACTTTCGTTGCGGTCTTACTCGACAACAATGTTCGTGAAGTCTATCGTTTACAAATGGTTAAATGAGTTTAAACGAGGTCGAAGCAAACTCACTGATGATTCTCGAGAAGGACGTCCTTCTACGGCGACTACTGAAGATAACGTGAGTGCTGTGCGGTTAATGATAGAAGTTGATAAGGGTGGTATTGGTATCAATCAAATACAAAAAGTCTTACATGAACATTTAGTCGTCAGAAAGCTTTGTACTAGATGGATACCTTACGAACCCGAAACCAAAAGACAATCTGCGCAATGGATGTCTTCATTTGAAGATTTGCTGACAAAAGTAAAGAAGGGCAGAAGTCAAGAGACAAAGGTGATTGCCTCATTCTTTGGACGGGCGAGTCATTTCGTAACAATCATTCTAGAAGATAGAAGGACTGTTACTACAGATTGGTATATCAGTCATTGGCTACCGTTTGTCTTGGAAAATGTTAGACAGCAGCGCCCAAGAAGAGCTGGATCCTCCTTCATCACGACAACGCTACAGCTCACTTCGCCAGGCGGACTATCGAATATTAGTCTATCGAAGGTGTGGAGCTAGTGAGTCATCCTCCTTACAGTTCTGGCACCTTTCCAGAAATAAAAGATAAACTTAGAGGAATTCGTTTTATGAACCCTGAAGATACCGTGGGTGCGTTTGAAAAAGGCGTCTAAGAGAGTGGGCTCACTGCTTCAGGCAATGGTTCGCTCGCATGCGACGGTGCTTAGACATGAACGGAGACTACTTCGAAAAGCAATAAAATTATTAACTGGCTTGTATATCATTACGTTTTTTTATTTTCTAAAAACTTTCAGTGTGACCCGTATGTATATAGTAAATCAAAATCAAATAGAAATAGCTTTTTAGAAAGAGTCGGTGCAAAGCAACTAAAATACGTCTATAATCACCAAATATGGCAACATTTTGTATCTATTAGCACGCTGTCGTGCAAAAATGTTAAAGTAATTAATATCAATACGAATGAAAGTCATTAGTTTTTATTATCTTTGACTGTATCCAACATTCGAGATGTGCTTAATGACTAAATGTAAAAAAATATAGCTTCGTTTCGTTGTAACCTTCAAATGCTTTTTAATATAAGTAAGTTGGCAAAATAAAACGCCCTGCCTTATGGTAAGCTGGTGTGCATCAATAATTACAATACCAGTGACGTTACTCGCACTTTGCTTACCCTATAAATGGAGCCTTAAAGACTCTACTCAAAAGATAAAAAAACAACACTACGCTTAAAATTTCTGTTACAGTAATCTTCTCTGAAGTAGAGATGCTTCCTCAATGGGCGGCTCCATTTAGAGTATAAATCTACTGTACTCTTATTTCTACAAACCTGACTTATGATTTTTTAAAGACTGTTTAGTTATTTTAAATGAACATAATTAATAAGTGCTTATTTTACATTATTGGATATCACCGCACGCTTTTCTTAATTCACAGCCAGCTTAAATCACATTTGAAGCGGCGGTAGCGTAATGGCTAAGGCGTCGGACTTGCGATCGAGTGGTTGTGGGTTCGAACCCCACCCAGTGCACTACCGACGTGAACCCACTCCTAAGACAAGCACTTCGCTTAGCTGGAGGGGTTAACAAGAATACTAGTAATGTGTGACACACGAGGCCACGTTACTAGTAGTCTTAAAAAAAAAAAAAGACTTTTTCTGTATTCATTCGAGAGCTACTAGCTAAGCGTTCTCAACAAAGGAATATTTATAATACTTCTGTGTGCTAGTATACAATTTGAGCTAGAATCAAGTATAGAAGTAAGTATTGAAGCAAGGGACTCTATGGCCTTAAACAATACATGCTTATGCGTATACAATACATGCACAGCGATGTTAACAAGTTTTCTGATCCTTATACAATCTACCTTGACTAGGCATGCAAACCTTAAAAATTCATCAAAATTTAAACAATTAGTTAATAATCAAATCAATAAAATTAGAAAACCAGCAAATGTTTGTATACATTGTTTGCTAATAACCATGCCAATTATATACGTCCTTCTGAATACTTGCTAGTTAAGTTTAAATTAAGTAACCCTGTGTTTCTCAGATAAATGAAATTCTTTATCAGAAATAAATCTTCTTACACCATAATTATGTAAGAAAAAGCAATAGAGTGCTATAAACGGCTTGGAAGACAAAACGGTTTAGAGTTTTCCCATTAATGTGGAACGTTGACAATGCAGTTATAACACATCGCAGAGAGACAATGTACGTGACAAACAAAAACACTTTAATACATTTGCTCCGGCGTCATTACACTTTATCGCTACTTTGGCGCGGACCCGAAATAAATAGCCGCTATCAAACAGCGATTACACAAACTGTTCACAACCTCATAAAACACAAACATTACGAAATCTCTGATGTCAAAGAAAAATAAATCGACAATAAAGTTTTAATAGCTGTACAATAATGTCATAATGTTTGCAACAAAACCAATATTTTATAATATTGATCGTAAAAATACAAGTAATTTAATGGTATTCTGCTAACAGAGATATCCTATTCTGATTTATGTGGGAGTTATTGCCGGATAAACAGACGAGATCATAACACGTCTTGGACATGAAGACATGGCTCTCCATAGTCTCCATAAAATCCTACCAAACGACTTGGTAGACAAAACTCCTATATAGAATACTAGCAGCGCCCCGGTATCTCCCGGATCCTGTCCGAATATTGGGATAAAAAGTTACCTATGTGATAATCCAGGTATCCAGCTATCTACATACCAAGATTCATCGCAATCGGTTCAGTGGTTTTTGCGTGTAAGAGTAACAAACATCTATACATCCATGTATCTATCCATCCATCCATCCAAACTTTCACATTTATAATATTAGTGGGATGAAGGACAACTAATAACATTAATAAAAATATTCAAAGTCAAAACATCGATTTTTTTTAATGAGTCTGAACGACTAGTAATAACTATATAGATTCTATACCTTCCTGGGCAACTTGAAGCAAAGTAAGCCCTTATGTTGCACCATTAGCAAATACTATGTTCTATCGAACAGCAATAGAAAGAAAGTACTGACTTTAAATATAATACCTGCAGTATAAGGGTAAGACATTAATTAAGTAATATCATTGCAGCAGCGGTTAATTTCGTAATGGCGGCTTCGACTTGCGGAGCTACCCTTATTTTATGTAGTAGTTAAATACTCGAACGAAGGCTTTAAGTAATAATTGAACTTAGACACGTGAAACACCAAAATACTTATCCTAAAATTCTGCTGCAATATACATAGATGTATCTATACTAATATTATAAAGCTGAAGAGTTTGTTTGTTTGTTTGCTTGAACGCGCTAATCTCAGGAACTACTGGTTCGAATTGAAAAATTATTTTAGTGTGTTGGATAGCCCATTTATCGAGAAAGGCTTATAGGCTATAAAACATCACATACTTAATTGTGTAAACTATGTGCAAATTATAGTGTACACATCTTTATCCCTAGTGAAGAAGTGAATGCTCTTTCTTATTATAATAACTTTATTATACATAATTATACACTGTGATGCAACTGTTAAAATACCTATCTCGTTCCTATCGTTCTATAAGCGATATCCTAACGCCCAATGATGCGCCTATTCAACCGTTGTCTTACTTTATAAACTGCATGTCGTACGCGTTTAGGTTTTCTTTTTAGACAAGATACTCATGTGCCCCACTTATCCAAAGAAATACACAAAAGACAAAAGTTAAAGGAAGTGAATTGATGTTTTTACCAAACACAATCAACAACCATTGAATTAAATAATTATCTTTTAAAAAATCACCGACTTCAATGCGCCTCAAAATACCCAAATCGCTTCAAGTGTGCCTATAATTTGAAGAGTTCCCTCGATTTCTCCAGGATCCCATCATTAGACCCTGACCTGATGACCATGGGACCACCTGGGAAGCAGACACTTTCAAACAAAAGAAGAATTTTCCAAATCGGTTTAGGCGTCTTTGAGTAATCGGTGAAGATTTATAAAAAAAATACATACAGCCGAACATAAAAGCTCCTCCTTTTTGAAGTCGGTTAACAAACAAACGATGCCACACGCAAAAACACAGACATAGTCGTCAAACAGAAACAAAAGTTCGTCTCTTTACATGACACTTCACCCTCCACATTTTGTTGTAACAACTTTCATAAGTCAAGAAACACATGTTTTTCTATAACACCCGAACAATAACAGAACAAGTTACACACAGTTGATAGCTAAAGGGCGCGAAGCCATATTTCCCCGAACATCCGTATCGTGTCATTTACTTACTTTCACAATAGGTTTTGTTTGGAGTGGCTGTATAAATTTTATTGCATATATTTTGAAGGTATCGAAACTGGAGCTTAATTGTAATTCACGCCATTCCCGTTTATGTGCTTGGCAAAAACATCTGGCCCCTTGATTGCTTACGTTTTTATGTGCACTTAGGAACTCAAACGCCACTCCCGGGGAAAATGTATCCAGGTACCTAAATAATGCAATTTCACCAGCTCCACATTTATTGCTATATCGTAATGTATATTTAAATTGCAAAATAAATCTGTTTCGGATGTGGTATAGTATACACATTCTATTTTATTTGGATAACTAATCTACAACAAACTTGAAAGTTAACTAGATTTGTGAAAATTACCAAACATTAACGAGCGTTAGGTAAAACAGAAATTCTATTCTGCTAATTAATGGTTCATTATCATTACTCTGCTTTTAAAAGAAATTTAAAAGACAAACAAATCCATTTAACTATTATTTTTTAACTATATTTGAATTAAGAACAGTTCTTGTTAGTATTTGAAAATTTATATAGTAACTTGACTATTCATTCTACTCATAAACGGGTGCTACCTGATGTCGGGTTTATTAACATTACAATATTAATGCATGTCGGCGATCGGCATTATCATAAACCCTTGACGCATTTATAGCGAGGAACTCAAAAGTGTTAGGCTTGGCACTAATGGGGTGCGATGGAGTATCTACCTGCTTTTATATAGAAATTCGCAAGTCAGTACGTGACTAAATGGTGAAAAAATAAAGAATTAAAAATCAATATACGCTTTATTTAAAACCAAGTGGACTACTTGAAAGCTTTAAAATGGAGTACAAGCATTGAGTGTAAGTTAATCACACGGACACGGACGTAACATTACGGACGTCTGTAAGGAGTAATTCACGCAACTAGTTATTATTTCTTCATCATTACAATGATATTTAACGATATCCTACCCTCTCGGTATAAGACAGTTTAATAGGAAATTGCAATGTAGATGTAATTTTAAATGAAACTTTAACAGTTGTGAAAATAAAATAACAACATCTATAATCGGAATAAACTCGTCACACTCGTAAACAGAAAATTACATTTCCCCATACTTCGGGGAGCTCTTTTTTCTGTGATGTCAATAAAGGGAGTGGATACCCTTTAAATACCTGCGCCTAAAATTATTTTCAGATGTATCGCTTTCCATGGAGCTCGTTCGACTTTACGCAGGAGTAGAAACTAGACATTATACTATGATTTAGGATGTAAAATTAAATGCAATTTTGTGGTAATATTATAAACCTAAAAATAATTAATTATGGATCGTGCTATCCTGAAGTTCTACAAATACATTTTGATAAAATCTTTGCGTTAGAAGAACCATTTATTGAGGCAGTTAAATAGAACCGGAGCTGGAAGCATAAACGTAACCAATTCGGTAAACTATTATGTCGTGAATTCTATTGATGAAACAGCAGTAAACTAAATTAAATTATTAAAAAAGTATAAAATCTGACTGCTTTACATAAGTGTATGACAGACGTGGACACTACCTAGACAATTTCTTAGGACTATTACCTTGCCCCCGCCTGCTCTACATTTTCTAACATTTACGTTTATGATCTTGTTCATTTCTATTTTTTTATAGAATACGAAGCTTGTTTTTTACTTTTAAATTACCAGTTACTATTAAGTAATGCAGTCGGGTTTTATACTTTTTTAAATATGTTATTTTTTTACTTTTTGGTTTTCATTTATTTAATCTGTGGTTTTAGTTAGATACACGACTTCTTGATTCATCACTGGCTCGCCTTGCTGCGCTTTTCGATCCCTTCACATTGGTACGCCTTGGCTCATTTTAAAACAGTTAAATATTGACTGACGCTTAGTTTCTGACAGGTGACCTGTCATAATGACGTAAACGCGCCGAGACAAGCTTGAACAAAACTTAGCTATCTTATCATGATCCTCATTTAAAATCTTGTGAACGCTTCCTAAACCAATCTTCAATATATTCTGAAACTCTATACATGATTCGCCATTTCTCTATGATGATTTTTTAATTTCTGACACGTTTCTTCCGTAACAGTCGTCAAAGGGCCACCTCATCTGTCCCAATCAGCTAAAGTTTGCCGACCTCAGTTAAATTTGCTGATAAATAAATAAGAATCGTTTTTTAGAATGCTCAAAAATGTATTTCTAAATGAAAACGAAAACTTATCGATACGTTTCGAAACCGTAAAATAAATTATAATTTTACTTTTTTCCAAATCGAATCGAAAATCAGTGCAAGGTCTAGTGAGTATGATTGTAGATGGGAGTTTTTTCAGTCATAACTCTTGTAGGTTTAAAACGGCATGTTGTGCTTCATGTTATACACGATCTCAAAAAGCTGAAATAAACACGGGTCCACCATACACTCATACTTTTCTACCCTTTCGAATAATATACTAGTAATACTTCTGCTATTACCACTTCTTGGACTACGCCTACTGACTTCGTGGGTTGGGCAAAAGGGGGGGGGTTGAGGCAAATTCATATTCACCCTAGGGTGGTCAGAATTTTAAATCAGGCTCTGACTTGTAGCCTACAGAAATCCGCAGTCACTAACTGTATAATGCCTTCTTTCTACTCCTAAAGGAAGTCTAAAGAGCTCCATAGAAAGCGATAATCTGAAAGTAACTTTAGGCGTCGGTAACAGCGTATCGTCAGAGCGTCCGTTAACTTTTTTGTCACCTTTGCAATATAAAAAGTACTATAGAATGCTTACAAATACCGACATCCACCTCCTGATCTACAATCACAAATATTTGTCTCATCTTCTCATTTCATTGACAGTTAGATGCTATAAGTATACCACATGTTAAAACTTAGTGTTTCTAATAATGTTTTGGTGAAAGCGAAACCGTGTACCTCGGTCCTTTAGGGGATTTTAAGTAACCGCATCGTAAGGGTCAACTGAAAGGTTTGACCATACAACAACCATTGCGAATTGGAACAATGGATATGGATAGACATTCAGTGCAAATAGCGAAAACATGTTTTTTGGTAACAATTTGCGGACTGGCTTTTATTTACAATTGTGTTACCGTGGCATTTGCAATGGATCAATTTTGGAAGTTATATTGTGACAGGTTTGTGTAATATAAACCTAAAATTTTAAGAAAATAAAACATCTTGTTAGGAACATTATTGTTGTCAGTGGTTTTAACTAACATTAGATCTGTATTTTACTTTACGCATGTGAAATATGGGCCTCACGTTTTAAGTATAGTTATGTTGGAATATAGATATGTTGGAATCGAATCAACGAAAATGCACACAGTGATTAGACATGCCAATCTGTACCTGCGTATAACGTTTTCCTAATAGTATTTTTATCCTTGACAGGCACTATGCTGATAGACTTTTTATTGGCTTGTAGGTCGGCCGTATTTTGAACATACAATAAAACTACCCCGGAACTACTTTTACTAGAGAGGTATCCACCTACAGAATAAAGGAGCCGAACAACAGTACCACCACAGTGTTGACCTCTTGTTACTGAGTAGGGTTAACGGACAACTTTGGAAACTGCGACAGAATAGTGAACGCTCGTGTTGGTTAAAAAAATAGTTACTTTAAACAGCTCCTACGACATATCAGTTTGCGTTTTTTTTGTATTTGGATTTTTTAAAAAGAACCCGATGGACACTAGCTGGACTAGACATTCATGGATCGCGTGTAATCTGCTTAATTGGTTGTATTCCGATATTGCAACATGTCAAATCGTAAAGCTTTTGACAAAGAGTCAATTAGCCTAAAGTACACAACCGAAAAGACTCCAAACATAAACGAGAATCATAATTTAAGGAAACCATCTTAACTTGTTATAAAGAATACAATTTATTCCATAATTAATTTTAAAAAACTTTGCTCGACCTTACTTATACGTGACCTCTGCGTTTACAATTTACTATCTTTAATACAAAAAACAAAAAACGCAACATATAAAACGTAAATACAGGCTCGTAGCAAAAAGTTAGCGAGACTATAAATTCATTTTTATGACACCCTCTAAATAAGTTATCCATATATGTTAGTTATAAACAGAATGCAGACAGATGTTCGCACGCTACAACTATGTGTAAAAGCGCGTGGCTTATTCAGTAAGCTTGTTACATTTTTTATCTTTATTTCTGAAACAGTGAACAGTAATAACATCAGTGCGTGTATGAATATTTTTTGTGGGAAATAAAACAGTTATAACTTTCTGTGTTCATTTATATATTGCTGGTATATGTCACCAATTGAAGCAACCAGTGACAATGTTTTGTCATTTCTGTACATCGCATCGGTGCCGTACGTAGCAGCTCTAACCTTTTGAAGCTCTAGCCTGTTGAACAAAACTATTAAAGGACTTGATCCTTAATAATAAAACGGCAGAATGCAGTACTATAATTATGCAGACTATAGTTATGCATATATTTTTCAACACGTACGTTTTTGCGAATAATTTTGATTAGTCTTTGTACAACTTAGTCCATACCATAGTATACAACTCCATGTGTTCGTTTTTTACAATACACAAATGCAGGTATAGATAGGCACATTATACAATAAAAATATACAAAACCACTTACGTCATGCATAAAGCATTTGTGAAACTATTATATGTATAACAAGATGTTGAAACGTGTAACAACAATCGGACATGGGATAAGGGCATTCAAATAGCCTCTAGGTGCGTTAGTTATTCAGCCCGCGACTTGGTGGGTGGCCGCCCGCCCGCCCAGCACGCTCGTAAATCAAACTCGCCATTCGCTTATGCATTATACAGTTTTATTTGTGCGAGTCCGCTGAATAGGTAATAAACTATGGCAGGTGAAACGTTCTGCGTTCGAATGCGCCGAGAATTTGAAACGTACGCAAATACGTCTGTTTGCCACGCTTCGCTCAGAAGCTATGAATAGTGGTGTACATACTTATTATGTTAATTGGATTATGTTTGTGTTGCACTTCTGAATACAATTTTGCAACGTATAAAATGTCAGATTAACCTGGAACCTGGTGACTGGTCTCTTCACTATCAGTCGAGTTTGCGTGAAACATTAGATGGGCCATTGACGTCACTATTATTTTATGTAATATATTATATATATTATAATCTCTAATAACATATATTTTCATAATCAAACTAATTAGATAATAAAATTAGGTATGTTAATCGGAAGCCTGATGATAAAGCTGAGTACTCCTAGATACCAATCTCTAACAAAGAGTGGCAGTTTTGTGTAATATATAAATGTACAATTTGAAGAAAACATAAATGTTCTTAGAAACATAATTGTTGTCTTTGTTGTTATAGTTTAGCTAGTTACATCCGGTATTTTATTTTACGCATGTGAAATACGGGCATCATTTGAAGGCCCAAAATCATAGATATGTTGGAATCCAATCGGCTAAATAGCACACAATGATTAGACATGCTGGTCTGTACCCAAGAGCGCGTTTAACCCTTTCGGAATAGTCTTTACTTACTTTTCTACGTACTTTTTATTCCCTTTAATTTAGGCCGTATTCTGGTATTCTGAACATATGACGCCACTATCGCGGGACTACTTTTACTAGAGAGCACCATTATGTGTTGGTGAAAAGGTATTACATACCTCTGAATTGCCTGACGTTTTGACCAGGTTGCACTGGCCGTGGTCGCGTTAATTCCGTAAATAAATAATTTTATCACGGAACGCGAAAGTTTAAAAGTTAGTATAGAGAGTACCACTTAATAACGCGATGGACACCCGAACCTAAAACAATTTTTTGCATCTATAAGTGTAGGATATCTCAAATAAAGGTAAAAATGACAGTACAATAAAACTCACGTGAATACTGTAGGGTAGATATATATTCTTCCATTTCAATACACTTTTAAACACACGTCCGAACTCGATGCTGGCCACGAGCAAAAATAGCCCCCTAAATTTACTGTTCTCTCGGGGTAAACATTCGGTGTTGCCCGTAACATTCGTTTCCACTCCCCAAACATGAACAAACGAATACAATATTTCGAATTTATATCAAATTAATATATCTATTTTTGTAAACCTAACACTCGACCATCCTGACGTCGTGCATGTCCTCATGCACGCACGCAAAACAGCCGTATTAACCTAACACCCGGCCAATAGTAATCTTCCATAGCATCGAATTCAGACTTACAATTTTACGGACGTATGTGCCTTGCGTCAGAACCATGATTATGATACTTCCTTACATACAAGCAACAGGTACATACATAAATATATAATAATGATAATCATAAAGGCTGTGAATTTTTTCTTACAAACCAGGGGACGTCACTTGCGGTACTTCCTTCCCACAAGTGACATATCTCATAACGGCTGTGAACCTTCCTTCTCACAAACCAGGGGACGTCACAAGTGGTACTTCCTTCCCACAAGCAACAGGTACATACATAAATCTATAACAATTATAATCATAAAGGCTGTGATACTTCTTTCTCACAAACCAGGGGACGTCACTTGCGGTACTTCCTTCCCACAAGCGACATATGTCATAACGGCTGTGATACTTCTTTCTCACAAACCAGGGGACGTCACTTGCGGTACTTCCTTCCCACAAGCAACAGGTACATACATAAATCTATAACAACTATAATCATAAAGGCTGTGATACTTCTTTCGCACAAACCAGTTGACGTCACTTGCGGTACTTCCTTCCCACAAGTGACATGTGTCATAACGGCTGTGATACTTCTTTCGCACAAACCAGTTGACGTCACTTGCGGTACTTCCTTCCCACAAGTGACATGTGTCATAACGGCTGTGATACTTCTTTCGCACAAACCAGTTGACGTCACTTGCGGTACTTCCTTCCCACAAGTGACATGTGTCATAACGGCTGTGATACTTCTTTCTCACAAATCAGGGGACGTCACAAGTGGTACTTCCTTCTCACAAGCAACAGGTACATACATAAATATATAACAATTATAATCATAAAGGCTGTGATACTTCCTTCTCACAACCCAGAGGGCGTCACTTGCGGTACTTCCTTCCCACAAGCGACATACATATATCTAATAATGGCTGTGAACCTTCCTTCTCACCAACCAGCGGACGTCACTAGTGGTACTTCCTTCCCACAAGCGGCATACATCTCATAATAGCTGTGAACCTTCCTTCTCAGAAACCAGCAGACATCACTAATGGTACTTCTTTCCCACAAGCGACATACTGGCTGTGAACCTTCCTTCTTACACACCAGCGCGGCGGATGACAACAATTAGTAATCTTATTCATCACTTCGGCCTTGTACGGGTAGCAGAGACATCTTCAACAAACATCAACATATTTCAATCAATTTACACAAAATCTTAACAAATTATACACCTAAACCTTCCTCCTGAATCACTCTGTCTATTAGTGAAAACCGCACGAAAATCCGCCCAGCAGTTCTTCAGTCTATCGCGAACATACAGACGCGGCGGGGGACCCCGCTCCATTATTATGTAGTGATATCTCATGTCTCACCTTTTTTTTGTTTATATTATATTATCCATGTAAGTGCATAGTTATGTCACATCTTATTAATTAATATATAACGAGCTTATTATGATAAATCATTTAATTTTATACTAATAGTCTATATTTTCTCATACAATTATTCCGTATCATATTTACAGTTTGTACCGATAGACAATAATTATTTGCATTCAGCTGAATGTATAAGGCAGTCACAATAAGCATGCCAGGTTTACTTGGCAGTGTAGGTATAAAGCTACAATTACACTTCGGGTTCGACCAATCGTGCCAAAATTCAGTGGGATGCGGCGCGCCGTTTGTTTGATGCTGGAGCACACAATATGCGTCGCGTCATTCTTTCATATGTAGACTATCGAGTTATTGGTACCTGGGCTAGGTTTATTTGTTCACAAAAATAAGGCAGTAACTAAATATTCACATTAATTAATTTAAATAAAAAGACAACTCTAATATCGCGGTGCTGTCGAAACAGATAAGAGTTACGCGATAGAAAGAGGCAACTGCTAGTTGAATATACCTGTAGATAATTAGCGCTGTGTGACCCGAGTTGAGACTTTATTATGTCGGAACAGGAGTCGCTATTTAGTTAAATTATTTGGTAAAGTGTGACTTCTGTACTTGAACTATTATGAATTCTGTGCAATAGGTAAATAATTATTTATTCGGTACCTTATGCCTATGCAAAATACACACACACTACACACACATATACTAATGTTAACGGAATATTTTAACTTTTCTGTTCTCTTACCTGTTCTGTATCATCATCATCATCGTCATCATCTTCGTCTATGTTTATGGTAGCTACATGAAGGCATGGTAACATACGATTAGCTGCTGTCACATGCACGTTTTTATTTTCCTTGCTGTACATATATATTATGTTTTTGACGGATTTAAGCAATATTTCTAAATTCAAATTTTAGTTACTTTTACGTCTTACCTCATTCAACCGTGGGTCAATCTCCGCATTCATATTCAATCCAAACGTAACCTCGGAAGGAGTCCTATATTTTTGTGGTTAATATTATTTATGCCCCATTGGATTTGTATGGGATGACCCACTTTGTCTTCCCAATCTTTTTATCAAAATTGAAACTTCGAGCTGTTAAAGAGCTAAGAGTGGTGCGGTTGGATCGCTAAACCTTATTTTGTAAATAGTATCTAACATTTGGATAAGGTTAGTTTCAGATACGATCGATCGAATCTATCTAAACATTCAGGGATAGACTTTTCATAAACAAAGATGACATCACTATTGCCTTGGTAAATCGAACTAATCCTAAGACCCAAGTGTATTTGCTAATCTGAACGGCATGCGATTAATTTCGTATTGACTTTCCGGTGTAACAAAACGATCTCAACGGTTGACTTCAGATCTAGGTACTTGATAGTGACCAGAAGACATGCAAGGTTATGGAAAAAAATGAAATAATTGGATACCGCTGATCGTAATCGAATTTCGCAGTCTAAAATCGACACTTATTTAACATCCTGTTTGCAAACCAGAATTAGGACTAGCGTATTCTGAAACCGATTCGTGGATGATACCAACTTCCATCATTTCTGCAACCATTTCCCGTTCTTGCTATTATATATTTTATATATTTACAAGCTAACCTGCAAGGTTTGTATACAACAGGGCATTTAGTATTTCATTCGATACTCATCTCAGTGAAGCCCGCACATCCTAGTTCCTTCAAGGAAGTTGCGAAGTGCTTGTGCATCTCTAACAAGATCATTGTTCTTGCTACGACTCGTTGATAGAATCACATTGGCTCATTTCAATACCTATACCTACGGAGCACTTCTGGAAATTACATGCCTTACGACTCGCACCTTCGTGCCTTTCGATAAAATTTCTCCCATTCGTAGTTTATAAAGTTTTGATGAAGGGTGCACGTAAACATAAACATGACTATTCCTGATACGGTACGTTCCTGCGCTAACGGTGAAATTTGACTCCGGTTTACCAATAATTTTCCTACTCAAAACGTAATGACTCCGTTCACTAGAGTCTCGACACAAGCTTTAACTACGGCTGGACCGTAAACGTCATTATCAGCGATAACTAATACGGTGACCGCCATAACCTCGTCCTCATTCAGTTGGGGCAGAGCTGATTCACAACATCAAAAGCATTAAAGTTCTTCTGCATTTTTGTATACCACGATATGCGGTTGCTCCGTAAAAGAAAGACCTATCAGCATCTATCGAAACCTGTTCTCAATTACTTGTGACGTTACAGTAGTTTTACATTATAAATATTTAAGTCTTCAGAAATACTACCTTTCGAGAGTGAAACGCACCTCCCAAAACCCTTCATAGGTATAGTAGAGCTGTCGTGACTCGGTTCTAATAAACATACTGTGAACTCTTAACACTTCAGCAAGCCCAACAAGCAGATATAATGAATATATTGTCCAACTCTGTACTCATATTCATGCAAATGCAAGAGTATTGTAACGTATTATTATTAGTCTCAATAATATGCATGTCACCTGAATAGCAGCGTATACTCGAATATAGTTTCCGTATACATTATTTACATGTTTGCTTTATCATCGAAATGTCTGTTCGTTGTGTGTATTTTAATTAAAACTTTTAGTAGTTGTTCGCGATGAGAACAACACATTGCGTTAGCGTTAGACCTAAAGGTTTAATCCAGGGTTTATCACTCAACACCTGGATGAAACACTTAATTGTACGTTTACCATCAATATCACATCCGTTCAGTTGAGCAAGTATCTCAGTCAGAGGTTCGCCAAACTAACTTTTCCGCTTAAGCAAATCCTTCAAGGTTTATTCATAATTTTGCTCAAATGGAAACATTTAACAACATTTCATCAAATATATTCATCTCGAACGAATAGTATAGAGTTTAGACTCTCATGCCACATCCTAGCTAATCCTCATAGTTTCTGCATTACAAGAAGAATGATAGTTTTTTTTTTTCTTTCCCAACTGTATACAATGGCACATTGGTTAACTTTCTAATTGAAATATCTATGCGCTGGCTTTTAATCGAGGGGTCAAAGTCAGATCGAATGTTTGTGGTTCATCTTACCATTACTGTTAAATGTCATAATTTACATTTCGACTACTTAATGACTCTTAGATTTAAAATATATTTCGAAGTAAAAATTGGACTGTCTGACCGTTTACTCAGCTTTGAAGTCAATGCGCCGATTTCGACATCTGATGCTCCCCGGAGCCGCTGTACATCGACGTCGCAGCAGCCACGAGCAGCGACCTGGTGCATAAAGCGGCATTTGCTCGCGTTGCAGCAACGGGCTATGTGTACGTTGCAAGCTTCTGTCTCGAAAATCTTCATCTTGTTATCTTGAATGCAGAACCCGTGTTTGTCTGCGACTTTTTCTATTCGAACAGGAGCTCAATATTTCGATAGATGGCGGCGTGCTTAACCGCTTTTGAAGTAACTACTCTTCTTACAGCATCGTTACTCTGAAACTTATACATGGGAGCTGTGTACAAGGAGCTATGTAAAATAATTAAAAACTCCTTTTTTTCAGAATAAAATTACTGCAAGGTACTTGAACATTATTCGTGATATTTCGGTAACGATCCTTTGAAAACCAATTATGTTTGCAGTTGCATGGTTCATTGCTTACACTGAACTATTGAGAGACCACGAAGAATATTGCAATATAATTTAACAAACAGATGATATACACCAACGGTTACATATATAAAATTAAATTACGCTTTGTGATGTTATTTCAAAATTATAGGGTATCTCGGAAACAACGCTGCCTAGCTCAAATTAACGTTTAATTATTATTATTTTTTTAGACACCCAAATAAACACCGCTACGTTTAGCAACTAGATGTTGAGATGTGTAATGTAATATTTAAAAACTTATACTATTTCGTACAAAGGTATAACACTAACAAAAATGTTAAAGCGATGGCTCAATTCTCAAATCTCGCAAATCCAAGAATTTCGAAACTTTGATGTCATCTGTGTATGATGCCGTAACAAACACCATGCAATCACTCGTATTTTCAAATTGTTTTCTAGTTTTGTTTTTTTTATTTACAAAAATAAAACTACCTACTTAGTAAATCCATTACACATGTTTAAGAATTATACGTAAGTCCATTTATTTAATAATTTTATCAGATATAAAAATAATGATTACAACAAATATAAGCCCAATTAATAATAGATTTTTAAATAATGCTATTTGTCTATGTTTTATAATTAGTAAGGTACTTAATAATTTTTTTTTTTTTTTTTTCTGTAATATTTTTTTTTAACATTTGGAGATATGAAGTTCTTAAATGAAATCATCCGTATTTAAATCAATTAGCCACTATAATCTAAATAAAATGAGGAAAGTGGGCCTATTCCACTTCTGAAAATGTAGAATATCTCAAATAAAGGTAAAAATGACAGTACAATAAAACTCACGTGAATACTGTAGGGTAGATATATATTCTTCCATTTCAATACACTTTTAAACACACGTCCGAACTCGATGCTGGCCACGAGCAAAAATAGCCCCCTAAATTTACTGTTCTCTCGGGGTAAACATTCGGTGTTGCCCGTAACATTCGTTTCCACTCCCCAAACATGAACAAACGAATACAATATTTCGAATTTATATCAAATTAATATATCTATTTTTGTAAACCTAACATAAGGCTCTTTTTACACGCTTTATATTAGCTTCACTTGCATGTTTGTTTGTATGTTTGTAACCGACTCCTTTGGGCGCGATTTTGACCCACTTTAAACGGCCAGATTTCATTCAAATTTTGCACACCTGTCAAAGACAGATGACAATGCAATAATTCGATTAAATTTTTTATTTTTTTTGTTGAATTTTCTATAAAAGCGTGTTTTTTAGTTTTTTAAACTATAATTATTTCTCTATTTTTAGGCCTCCTGTTTATAGATTCAGATAGACTAATTGATCAGTAGTTACTCTTTTTTGAAAAGGACAAATAATATAATTAAATTAGGAAGCTATGATTTAATCGTTGGCTAATTATACAAGCTCATGTATGTACGAAATTTGGAGGTCCATATCGATTAATGTCTGTTCAGTGCCGGTGGTCCTGCCCGTCGGTCGCCGTCGCCGGTACGTCGATCTCGGTGCGCGTCGGTGCAGAAAATTCGATGCTATCCTCATTCCATACCTGCCTGCACACACTTTGGCTTTAGCGAAACACTAATCGGCTTGCCAGTTTTAATTATTTTTGTTCAAAAGATATTTGAGACAAAAAAGGAAATCTCTCTGCCCGCATATCCCATGACGGTTACATCGAGGATATGTGTAACTAAAACATATTAAAAAAACTATTTTATAGTGACACTCTGCCCTAAAGTTTGCATAAAAAAGTTGTAACAATATCAGAGGCTATGGTGAACAATTTAAACCTTTAAAAGTATTTTTATTAGTATTCAGTTTCCATGAGGCAGCACCTTTCCATGCGTTGGAGTATGTTTTTTTTTATGGTATAGGGGCCAAACAAGCAGACGGGTCACCTGGTGGTAAATGACTACCGCCGCCCCTGGGCACCTGCAACTCAAGAGTCACAAGTGCGTTACCAACCATTAAGGTGGGAGTAGGGGAAGGGTGGAAGAGGGGGAGGTGGGGAGAGGGAAGGGTTAGGGCCTCCGGTTATACAATCCCTTTGTGAAAGCTCGCTAGGTGCTACTAAATGATATTACAATAATTACATAATTTGATAGCCTCACGTTATTTACATGTGTTGCCAACATAATATTCAATTAAATTCCTTTTGCTAACTAACAAACAGTTGTTCCTACCTGTCATTTCCACAATATACAGAAATTGATATGAAATAGATTAGTATATTATAAACAATGTTAATAGGTAGGTGTTACAATATCGGTCGGTATTAATATTTTCGTCTTGATTGAAGATGATATAAAAGGATACTTCGACTTAAGTGAAATCATCGTTCCTCTTGCAGTTTGACCTGGTGGAAAAGTGCTAGTCATGTACGTGGATGATTTTTTTAGTAAACTTGTTATTTTTAACCCACGACCCAAAAAGAGGGGTGTCATAAGTTTGACGTGTCTGTAAGTCTGTGTGTGTGTCTGTGGCATTGTAGCTCCCAAACGAATGACCCGATTTAAGTGCGATTTTTTGGTTCGAAAGGTGTCTTGATCGAGAATGTTCTTAGATATAATTCAAGAAAATCTGTTCAGCCATTCGAAGATCAAGAGCTCTTTTCTAATCGTTGAAAGGGATGTTCGAATCTTTGAAAGGGATTTTCGAGTCGAGGGTATTTTAAATTTAAGACTATGTACTGACTGGTTAAGGAAAACCAAGAGCACATCTTTGTAAGAAATAGCTTTTTGACTAACTTCAATATGATATCCAGAAGTCTTAAAAGGTGGAACAACCAACTCACTTACTATGAAACCCCGTCTAATATTGCTCAACATATAGTAAAACATACTAAAGACAACTCGTAATAATTAGCAATAATTACTCAAATATATTTTTATACGCTCACACCTATTTATCGCCAAAAGGGTAGGGGTGATATATATCCCATACTCGTAACCATATTTTGCAGTCAATATTTTTGTTCGACGACGATTAGGATACGAAGATATCGTGGTGTAAGGCACAGTGTGTTAAAAAAATTATCTCCTTTGCACAATGAATTAGAAAATGCTATCTGTAACAAATATGGAGTCGTGATTCGTGAGTTGTATTCATGTTTATTAAAGACAAGCTGAGCCACGCAACTTCGTCTGCGTGTGTAAATTTTCCCCGTTTTTGCAACATTTTTCATTGGTCGTAGCGTGATGTTATTACATGTTATTATATGCCTATAGCCTTTCTCGATAAATGGGCTATCCAACACTGAAATAAATTTCAAAATCGGATCTGTAGTACCGGAGATTACCCCGAACATCCAAATTCACAAACTTTACCTCTTTATAATATTAGTATAAATATACGGTTTGTATTTCGAGGATGCCCGACTAGTTTCGAACCCGACGGGAGCCCTTTTTCAAGCGTCCTGGAGCGATGGTGTCAGTAATTGAGAAAATCAGTAACTAACTTAAAAAGTTTTCGCAGTTCGTTTTTATGGATTTTAGTAACGAAATAAAAAAATCCATATCTATTAAAAAAATATGTACGATTTAAAATCTTTAACTTTACACATTTCAGTTTTTGTTTTTTCCTGTGGAAACCCCCGGGTCACCGGAGCTAACGGTGAAGTAGTATGTTGGAATCGAACCGACTAAAACCACACGGTGTACCGTCACAAGTAGGTCTATTGCAAGGGACCCGGGATACCCTAAGAAGGAAGCCTCCGGGAACAAATACATTACATTCTGCTTTTATGAGAAACGGAGGTAATAATACCTGGAAATTCAAACAGTCATAACTTGTAAACGGATAGTTATTTCCAAAAATTATTTTTGTAACTGCATGCTAGGAGTCATGCCCTTTCAGAGATAAGTAAGTGTTCCATTGTCATATACACTCTGTACAATAAAATTCCTAACACAATCTAAATAAAAAAAATGTAAAACAAACCATCAGCTCTGTTACTTGAAAAGTGCTACTATTCCATTATTGAATTTTTAAATGACAAGATTTAGATTTCAACATTATTTACAAAATTTTTTCTGACATTATTCTAATATTTTATGTGTTCAGTGATTCTTATTTCATTAATATCTATTTTTATTTATTTATACCTATATATTTGTATTTGTAGCTATTGATTTTGACTTATTTTATTTGAACAATGTTTGCATGCCTAACTTATGGTAGATTGTAGTGACAAAAAAACTTTCTTGATAACACCATCATTTCATGTACCTACTTTCTGCGTAAACAAATGTTAGAAACAGTCTCACAACCACTGATATAAAATATGAAAATCACTAACTAACAGTAACTGCCAAGTTGTTCGTACCACTATTCGCACTCAAGACAATGTTTTGAACTTATTCCTACCCTTTTTATACCCCACTATTCATTAATATTTATCAATCGACCAATAGCATTGTGTTACCGGTATAACCAGTCAAAATAATGTCATTTAACTTATTCTTATTAAATAATGAACTGTGTTATCATCTATTATAGTTTGTTCCTATTTTTAATAAAATAAATAAGAGTTTTTGATGTGGCGACGACACAAATAAATATACTATTATAGCTGTAGGGGTTAACAAGAACATTACCTAATAGTGTGTAACCCACGATGCTAGAATTCTTAAAATTGGTCGAAAGTTAGTTTTAGTTCTTAAATTTCAGCATCTGTGTACTCCATAAATATATAAATACCAACTCAATTTTCTTCTCCTGAATGTTGACAGCCGACTTTAGCAACGTAGCAAACGGTAACGTAGATATCATAATTGCGAAAGTTATTATGTCGGTACTCGAATAAATGGGCCATTTGTTGGAAATATTTTCGCTACGGTAATGCCCTGGCAATCACCTGTGATTCGGGGGACGGAGCAGCCAACAATTCAGTAAACGTTCGAAGTAATTGCGATCATTTTATTTGACATTTCATTAACATGGACGGTGATCGGTGTCCGGATTTTATCGGCTCTTCCATAGTAATAGCAATAATTACATGAATTACATTACCTTTAATTCAATTATAAATGTGAAGCGAAATAATATAAGATTCCCAGAAAATATTATTTTATAGATTTATAACAAAGAATTACTGTGTTGCAAATAGTTAAGATCGCTATCTGCCAGTGTCGATCTAAAACCGCCCGTTTCCAAATCTGCAGTTGAGCCTTGTGAGAAGAAATCGGGCAAACAAACTCACGGCCACATTTTTATATCACCAGATAGTTTTACAATATTTTGTGAAATATATTAGATACAGCACAGTTTTGTTGCGCGTTATTATGTTATTAACAAAATAATAGTAGTAAATAGTAGGTAAGTTAACTAAGGGCACGCCACAATTGTGGCGGTAAGACCCATCATGGAGGATTGGCTGGAGAGGCAGTACGGCAGCCTCTCCTACCGGCTGACGCAGGTGCTGACCGGCCACGGCTGTTTCGGAAAGTACCTGTGTCGCATAGGCCGGGAGCCAACGTCTGCGTGCCATCACTGCAGAGGCTGTCGCGAGGATACTGCACTCCACACTCTTGTGGAGTGCTCAGCGTAGATGCAACAGCGCCACGACCTCGCGGCGGCTATCGGTGTGGGAAGCCTCTCGCTGGAGACCATGGTTCTGTCCATGGTCCAAAGTGAGAGTGCTTGGGAATCCGCCGCTTCTTTTTGTAAGGAAGTGATGTCCACTAAAGAGGCGGCGGAAAGGGAACGGGAGAGGACTAGTACTCTCCCGTCCCGAAGAAGAGGCACCAGGCGCCGGAGAGCGCAGAATGATCTCCGGCCTCCATGAGCGCTGGCCTGGGGGTGACGGGTGAGGCTGCCCGTTACTCTAGCAGAAGCAGGCCTGAGATGGTGGCGCGACGTGTTCCGCGTGCGCCTCTCTAAATTGGAAGGAGGGCAAGGCCCTCCGCTACCAATGGTGTGGCTGCCTTCTATTTGAGGGCGGCCAAAGTCTGCTAGGGTTCTCGGGGACATCCTTCCTAGGGTATACCCGAGTCCCTTGCGATAGACTCACTTGTTACGGAACACCGTGTGGTTTTAGTCGGTTCGATTCCGACATACCACCTCACCAATAGCCATGGTGAGGTGATGACCCGTGGGGGTTTCCACACGAAAAAAAAAAAAAAAAAAAAAAAATACGGAAGAAGAGAAACATATTAGTTTGTACTAAATATTTGAAATAACCTTTGAATTCAAAAAGAATTTAATCCCAAGCATTTGTATCTTTCATATAATCCACTATAGAGGGCTACGCGTAGGCGTGTAAACCTAAGGTCAAAAAACATTACCCTTCCTTGGCAGTCGGGTAAAAAAGATTAATTTTAATTCATGAAATTTTATCATCACTACATATTATAAAAAAAAGTCCCCCACCGCGTCTGTCTGTCTGTCTGTCCGCGATAAACCGATATATAATCATCAGCGTCACAGAATATGTACGCCGTATACACATATAATTTCGCTTAAACGCCTCTAACGGTTTTGATGAAATGGCTATTGAAATAACGTTTTATTATAGCTTCTCTAGATGTTATCCCGCGGCAGCTACACATTCCCACCGGAAACTCAACTTGATGGGCTTGTTCGCCTGCTTATTAGGTTAATATAGAGCGTAGTGTAAGAAAATCAGATAGTGGTAACAGGTTTAAAACGCGGTAGCATTACACAAACGCATACCACACTTCTATGGTTGGTTAAATGACATCAACAGTGATCACTAGTGTACCAGTTATATGTGTCAAAGTCGCGAAAGTCTCAAAACAATTATTGCTAACCGCTACGGGCCGAAGTATGCAGAGTCCACTCGTGACCACGATCGGTGCAATTCGATCGAAACCTCGGTATTGTACCTTTTAAATATTATCGCGATTAAGTCCCGAGTTACGCATCTAATTTCCTAAAGTCTTATAGCTCGACAGCAGCAGATCTAATCATATTATCTAGTCAATATACGATCTTGAATGTAATGGGTTTACCTAACAGACCGCTACGATGAAAATCCCTGAAACGAAATTGCATAATCGCTTCGCTTGGCAAGCGTATCAATAGACCTGTATTTTAATTTGTACGTATCCACGTGCCTCGGTGCCTTCTCGGCTTACAATTTTCTAAAAATATAGAAATGGTATGATAACTAGCACTTGATATTATTAAATCTTAACCTCAGTAGGCAAATATTGAGTATAAAGTACAAAGTGCTCTATAATTTGCAGAATGTGATGACTGATTGCTATTTGTTAAGTATATTTTGGTATCTTGGGATGATTTTTGTGATAGTTTTCTGAAAAGGATGTTTACCTCAAACATTACCTCTTCGTAGATTTTAAATTTTTAACCTCTCATCTGTACTTTTATGGCATGCCCCAATGAGGTCAGAATGAAAAACGCGTAGCAAAGTGGGTTTGTAAACGTTAATTCGTTGTTGGTACTTGACAGTTTATTTGCCATCTTATTTGTAAAAAAAAGAGCTTTGCCAGTCTAGAAGCTGCTTCAAACCTAATGAAACAAAACTGGCGGAATTCTTGCGTTTAGTTTCTGCATAATATATAGTACACGCATTATTTATTCATGTTTATTTATTTAAATAGTATTTATAATATATTATTGTTTATTATGTGCATTATTGTATACTGTTTATTGCATTATTTATTATAATTTGTAACTGTCATTGTAACTACCTAGCATCTCACCCGCCCTGTATTCACTAGGTGTTAGCAGAATAGTCTATGTTTTCTTTTATCGTGAAATATCATAGATTGAACTGATAGAAAGTGACGATGAAGCCGAAGAAGTTTGGTATATACCAATATGTAAATGTATGTACTTAGTGTGTACATATATGTGTATGTATGTGTATGTATAAATTACGTGTATTATTTTTAACGTTATTACAGAATGAATTATATGATTATTACAGTACGATTCCTTAAAAAAAATCTACTGCAACTCTCTTACACCATCCCTTCGTCTCGTCTTTATCCATCCAAAAGTTGTCTGGAAGAAATTGCTTTTAGCGATAAAGCCGGCCATTGTACATATTGTTTATGCGAGAAGAGGGAAGGGTTAGGGCCTCCGGTAACCTCACTCACTCGGCGAAACACAACACAATCATTGCTTCACTGCCAATTTTCAGTAAGGCCGTGGTCTGGCTCCGGTCGAGCCGGCAAATACGTGCCGAAGCCTGGCTTTCCCACGAATCAATTTCTTTCTTTCTTTCTTAAACATCTTACAATGACTCCCGTTACTAGAACTATTAAGAATTACGAAACAATTCTCTCTCGAATTAGTGTTCCACTCTTCTAGTTAGTTAGTTAATTTGAAATTTAACTACTAACGAAGTTCAACAGTATCAGGTAGATGAAAGCTATAATATTTACCTACAAAATACAAAAAGAAAACAAATTAGAATGTATGAAGGCTTGTACATGTTTCATAAAACAAGTGCAGCCCCACTCCGTATATTGAGTGAGGTTTATATTGAAAGTTTTGCGCACCGTCGCGTCGTCGTCGTACCACCGGGGCCCTAAGGACACACATTGTACTTTGTTCTTATACCAAACTTTAAGAAGTTGCTTAACAGATGTTCTGCCTGACTTTTGTCCCAAAATAAATCATGTATCCTTGTAACATACGTTTCATGTACGATGAAAATAATGCCCATGTCATTTCATATAAGATATACCAAGATACAGTTACCGGAGGGACTTACAATGTTAAGAACTATTTGTAGTAGAATATTTTATAACAATCTTGACCAATATTATAAATCGAATATGAGTTTGTTTCTTTGTTTGTTACTCTTTAACACCTTAACTACTTAACCGAAATTCAAGACATTTTGCATGCACGTTGTCAAGGGGTACAAAAAATGACATACAGGGATAGAATAATAACATTTAAACGGTTGTCAACTTGAGTTGATTGACAAAATCCACATTAATCTATCACCATATACCACGGCCTCACAGAAAACCAATTAATCAATGCTTTTATTGTATTTCGCCGAGTGAGTGAAGTTACCAGATTCCCTAACCCTTCCCTCTCCTCCTCTACCCCTCCTTCCTCTACTCCCACCTTAAAAGCCAGCAATGCACTTGTGACTCTTGAGTTGCAGGTGCCCTGTCTGCTCGTTTGCCCCATATCATATAAAAAAATAAAATAGGCAATGGGACTGCCGACAGAAGTGGAAACTTAAACGAAACGACGACCTTAAAACGTCGCATTAACAGGTTGGTGACATTAATTAATAAAGAGCTGACAGAACTCAATGTTTACATTAGCGCCATCTAGTGGATGTATATATGTATTATTAGCGTGACAATCATCAAAAGTCCACAAACGTGGCTAAAGAAGTTTACACTTCAAAAAAAAGTGTGTGTCAGCTCTGACGCACAACTGGAGTTTACAATTCACTGGAGTCTCTCTCTCGCTCCCTCCCTCCCTCTCCATGTCTCCCTGACGCTGTACATGTAATTATAAGAAAATCGCCTCCGTCTTACGAATTTTCGATCTCGTCATAAAAATATTTTTTTAAATATATGACACTCGGACACATTTTTGGGTCATCACACATCAGGGTCACGTGTCCTGACGCGAGTTTAACATTTTTACCCATCCTAAAAAGTGCTCAACGCCGCTAAAGAAATTTTCACTTCAAAAAATCATTGATAAAAGAAAATAAGGCTTTACAAAAATATGAGAACGGTTGTTTCAAAGTTTACTAAAAGCCAAGTCGGATTCAACAACTAGTCTGATCATATTTTATTAACGTTCCTTGTTTTCGTCAAATATCGGTAAGACAACATGGAACACCTTTATAACAAGGCATAGAGCGAATAGCAATAGAGAAAGTAAAGTGTAGTGACAACAACAGACGGGTTATGAAGTAATATTCATTTCACACACTGTGATGGTGGCAGTACTGATTCAGCTATCTTTATCTTTTAACCATAATATCTTTTAGTTTAGGTGAAGGATCCCAGTAATTTGTATGGGAGAAAATGAATGATCTTGTCTTCTACTTCCGTACATAAAAATATATTAATAAAACCCTTATAAACATACTTTGTTACCGATCTTCCAAGACCCTTTTCTCAGAAACAGGTAGCGGTATAAAATTGAGTATTTGAGCTTCCAAGTTGTTCATCACTACATATATGTAGTAGAACAAGTCCCCCGCCGCGTCTGTCTGTCTGAAAAACTGAAAAACTACTGAACGGATTTTCATACGGTTTTCACCAATAGACAGAGTGATTCATGAGGAAAGTTTAGGTGTATAATTTGTTACTTTTTGTGTAAATTGGTTGAAATATGATGATGATTGTTGAAGATGTCTCTACTACCCGTGCAAAGCCGGGGCGGGTTGCTAGTGTCACATATTTGGGTAATTTCAATTCAATTCAGTACCAACAACTATATGGTACTTCTGATTCATCAACTAATAATGTAATAGGCCTATGTCCTGGGATCACAAAATTCAGCAAATAGACAGGTCTCACTGCATAAACAAAAAAAACTACAATCCGTTAATTTGTTTTTGTGTAGAATACTCGTATGGAGACATCAGCATAGTTAACTTTGTCTTAAATTCGACTTATCTTTGGGAGCAATGTTCGGAGCTTTCACCAATCAATCAATTTCTAGCAGTCTATTTTTTTATGGTATAGGGGGCAAACGAGCAGACGGGTCACCTAATGGTAAATGACTACCGCCGCCCATGGGCACCTGCAACTTAATAGTCACAAGTGGTGGTAGGAGGTAGGGAAGGGTTAGGGCCTTTTTTTTTTTTCGTTTTTTTTTTTTTTTTTTTTTGTTTTTTTTTTTTGTACGTGTGGAAACCCCCTCGGGCCGTCACCCCGCCGGGGTTTTCGGCGGGGCGGTGTGTCGGAATCGAACCGACTAAAACCACACGGTGTGCCGTACTGCGCCTTAAGTAGGAGGGATCCGGGAACAGCTTTATTAAGACATCCGGAACCCTCCTAGCGCCTGCCCGCAAAAGCGCGGGCACCACCTTCGGGTAAAATTCTCTAAATTAGGCGACGCCCAGGCACACGCGGACGCCGCCTCCTCGCGGGGGGCCACTACAGCGGGTGGAAGGGAAAACCCGTCCCGTCCACCCGCGGCCACACTCAGGGCGGCATGAGGCGCTGGTAAGCGCGCCTCCGCCGCCCGGTTCGCCGGCGGCGAATTAGGTCCGAGTGGAGATCGTCCTCCCGGACCCTTTCCGCCGCCTCCGTCTGCGAGATGACGTCCTCACAGAAGGTCGCGACCGCGGTAAAATTCCTGTCGCTACCGGCCATGGAGCGTGCCTCCGATGACTGCAGTGAGGGCCCGACGCTGCGTCGCCCAGGCGGAGCAAACCGCCAGCGTGTGCTGAGCCGAGTCCTCACTGCAGTCGCAGTGGTGACAGGCGGGACTCAGTTCCCTCCTAGCGACCGAGTGCAGGTACTTCCCGAAGCAGCCGTGCCCGGAAAGGACCTGCGTCAGTCGGAAGGAAAGGGTCCCGTGCTGCCGCCCTGCCCACTCGACGATGACCGGCTGGAGCGCCTCCACGGTGGCAAAGCCAGCACGTGGAGCCTCCAGCCGGGACGACCAACGAGCCATGGTGGCTCGGCGAGCGGCCTCACGCCATTCGCGTACCTCTTCGGGCGGGGGCCGACTGCCGCTTCCCGCCCGGAACTCAGCCGTTCGCCGATATACTTCGGCGAGCACTTCCGCCTCCAAATCCCACGGGGGAGTTCCGGCCAACGCGCACGCCGCCTCCGTCGACACGGTGCGGTAGCCGCGTATGGCTCTAACCGCCATAACCCTCTGAGGGCGCCAAAGGCGCGCCCTATTCTGGGCGGTCAGAGCTCCCGCCCACACCGGTGCACCGTACAGTGCCATTGACCGGACAACCCCCGTGTATAGCCGTCTTGTAGCGACGCTGGGTCCGCCCAAATTGGGTAAGAGGCGCCCAAGGGCGGACGCAGCGCCGACCAGCTTCGGAGCAAGCTGTCGGAAGTGCTCGTCGAAGAGCCACCTACCGTCGAGGATCAGGCCCAGATATCTTATGTGGGCCTGAACCGGTATGAGGACCGAGTTAACCACGATAGAGGCGCCAGGGGGTGGACCACGACGGGGCCCATGGAATAAAAGGGCCTCCGTCTTATCCAGGGCCACCCGCAAGCCCAGCGCCTCGATGCGCCCGACCACCAGAGAGACTCCCCTGGTGGCCAGGCGCGCCGCCTCCTGAAAGTTCACCCCCCGGGCTGTGACCAACGTGTCATCGGCGTAACAAATTACGCCCAGCCCGGGGGGGAAGTCGCCTCGAAGGGCCCAGTCGTATCCCATGTTCCACAGGAGTGGTCCAAGGACAGACCCCTGCGGAACACCGCACGACATGGGCCGACGACTCAAAACTCCATTTCGGTCCTCGTACATGACGGTACGCTCCTCTAAATAGTCTGCCACTAGCCGCCTCAGGTACCCTGGCACTCCGTGATACTGGAGTGCTTCCCTGATGCAGCTGAATGGCAGACTATTGAACGCGTTGGCGATGTCCAATGACACCGCCAACAGCACGCCGCCACAGCTCACTACCTCCTCGGTCACGGCCCTCAGGCGCAACACAGCACCGACGGTCGAACGCCCCGCTCGAAAACCGAATTGGGCGTCCGACAGATCGGGGCCGACCTCGCCAAGGTGCCGGACGATGCGGGCAGAGAGGACCCTCTCAAACAGTTTACCCGCCTCGTCCAGCAACACGATGGGCCTGTAGGCCGCGACCGAGTCGGTGGGCCGTCCCGGCTTCCTCAAAAGGACCAGCTTCCCGCTCTTCCAGCAATCAGGGAAGCGCCCGGACGCCAAGCTAGCGTCTAACACTTCCCTGATGCGGTCGGACATGTGGTCAAGGGCAAGGGCCAATACTCGGGCAGGGATCCCGTCTGGCCCGGGGGCGGTGTTCTTGGAACGGATCCGTAGAACAGCCGCCCCTACCTCCGCCTCCGTGACGGGCGGAACACCATCCTCTTCGTCCTCCCCGTCGTCTCCGGCCAAAGGGGCCATCGACGGGGGTACATGCTCCACCCGTTGCGGGAAAAGGCCCTCAACCACTTCCTGCAGGAAGCTGGGCTGGAGAGTCTCCGTAAGGGGGGGGCCCGACGCGCGGAGCTTTTGTTGCGCCGCGCGATATGGGCGACCCCAGGGGTCACGATCGAGACCCTCCAGCATCTCCTTTCTTTTTTCCTCTTTGGCGCGGCTAATGGCCAGCTTCAGAGTGTTCCGCGCCTCTCGGTACTCCTCATGAAGCTGGTCCTCTTCCCCCTCATCGCGGCGACGCCGCCGGCTGTGAGTGTAGGACCTCCGGGCACGGGTACAGGCCGCACGGAGGTCCGCCAGCTCCTGGGACCACCAGTAGACCTCCTTCCTTGGAGGCCGACGACCTCGAACGCGGGGCATGGCCGCATCGCAAATCTGCGTAATCGCATCGCGAAAGTGGCCTGCCCCCATGTCTACCTCCTCAGTCAGAGGCTGCGGAGACAGCCAAGAGTAAATGATGGCTGCCTCCTCTAGTAGGTCCCTGTCCAACTTTGAAACAGCCCACCGCGGGAAGCGGGAAGAACGCCGCGCCCTGTGACCCCTTCTGGGGTCCTGGGTCCGGGAGAGCTCAAATCGGATATACAGGTGATCCGAGAGCGTCTCAACCTCTTCCAGGACACGCCAGTTCCTTACTCGTGTGGCGAGAGCAGGGGTAGCGAACGAAAGGTCCACTATCGACCCCCCCTGCTGTCGCACGCACGTGTTGGTGGAACCTCTGTTTAAGAGACAGAGGCCCACCGATGCCGCCCACTCCTCCACGGCATCGCCCCGTGCGTCCGTCCTGGGGGAACCCCACGCAATGGACTTCGCGTTGAAGTCCCCCAGCACTAGGACGTGCCCAGACGCTAGTCGCCGCATCGAGGTCTCCAAGTTGTTGAGGAAAACCTCGAAGTCGCTCAGACTCCGATTGGGGGAGAAGTAGACACCATATATGGTGATTCCCCCCCACTCGGCAGCAACATATCCATTACCCTTGTCTCTTAGCGACAAGGGCGGGGAATGAGCCGCCGTGGAGCCGACGACTGCCACGGAGCCGTCCCGGTCACCCATCCAGTTTGAACGGGGAGGAACGTAATAGGGCTCCGAGGCTACGGCTACACCGATTGACCACTCCGCCATGGTTTGCAGGAAAAGATCCTGCGCACCGGCAGAGTGGTTTAGGTTCGTCTGGACAAGGAGGCTAGAGACTTGGTCCATTTATTGGACCGTCTCTACAACCTCCTCCATGGGCGACGACGACGACGCCGGAATTACATCGGTGGCAGCCTGGGTCGATAGGCTAGCCCCCGATGATTTTTGAGTGCGGGGAGGCTTGCAGCCTCCCTGTCCCATCTGGTGATTGGCGGGCAAACCACCCGCCGCACACGCTGGGCAGTGAGGGGCAGCGGAACATTCCGCTGCCTTGTGCCCCGGTCGACCGCAACGGAAACAAAGTCCGCTGCAGTCAAAACAACTCGCGCACTTGACGCGGGTGTGTCCCGACGATAGGCATTTGAAACACCTCATCGCCATCGTCTCGCCACCAGGAGGGAAGGGTTAGGGCCTCCGGTAACCTCACCTACTCGGCGAAAAGCAATGCAAGCATTGCTTCACTGCCGGTTTTCTGTAAGGCCGTGGTATCACTCAGGTTGAGCCGGTCCATACGTGCCAAAGAATGGTTCTCCCACTTGTAATGCTGAACTCTCCCAATCTATACATCAATTTTATATAATTTACGGATTACCGTAGTAGTAACTGTTATGTATGATGTTGAATTACTCATGCCTGTAACAGGCGTGGCATATTTTTGCAAGTAAAGCAGCAACTCATTGAGGTGCAGGCAACGCGGTACCGTTGCTCAAAATACTAGCTAAACGTGACTCGCCGATATTGCATCATTTGTACTACATCCGACAGCATGTGCACGTACTTCTGATCTTGAATGTTCTGAATTGTAGTGTCAGGAACATAAGTTGCTAAAATGTCCTAAAATATCCTAAAATATGCACTTTATCTGACAAGTCAATATAATATTAAATTAATCTAAAGTTAGGTACCTACCGCGACGGTCTTCTCAAGACTTTCAATATGGCACGGGCAGATGGTACATTAAACACGTCTTCAAAAGTAATTAACTAGTTTAATATACATAGTAGGACATTGAAGTCGACAGTGTCATACCTATTACTAAACTCAAGCAATAGTAACGCAGCGAACTTTCCGTAATATATTAATATAATTTAGAGTCGTGGTAAGCGTGGCCGGAGCTATAGTCAATATGAAAACCTGAAGAAAGACAGCGAGATTTTTTTACAAGAATTGGAGAATATACAAGTCTCAGTTCTAAAAAATCTCTAGCAACACCGTTGTATAATGTAACTAATCATGCCAATTTGAACTGTAAATCTGTGTTTGATAAACACTACATGATCAGCATAATAAGACTGACTGTATGCTTGCGCCTGTATTCACATTTCACCCATTCCCAGGTTGAAATTCTGATCCAAAATTCAAAGTAGTTACGAGTATTATTTTTTCAGTATAGATTTAAAACCCGCGCCATAGATATTTCAGACATGGGTTTACTAAGGCTGCCTACTTAACAGATCATATGAGTACTCTCATACTCCTATTTCCCAGAAAAAAAACACGAAAAGCCTGGAAGAGTTAGTTCAATTTTCAGTACAAATTGTCTATGTGTTCATTTTTGCACTTACGACAGTAGCATTTTTTACGCCTAAATAAAACACTACTATTTCTTCGTGATCAGTCCAGCCTACACACCTATTTCTTCGTGACCAGTAAACTTTATTTCAGTTTTGTACACTTACTATGCAATTAGAACTCACTACACAAGACGCGGATTACTATATAAGTACAATAAAATCTTATCGATTTTATTACTTTAGCGAAAAAAAAGCGACTATTGACCAGTAAAGATAACCTCACTGGTCGATAGTCGCTGAGACTCAAACTCATACATAAATCAATAGGACATTGCCAAAACTAATTATAATTTTGAAATATTGTTGCAATGATAATTCTTATCTTATCTTGTTTTAGATTACATTTTGTCTACAGGATTTTGTACATTTATTCTTCTATCATTATTCTGCTTCTTAAGATACTTCCTGTTTTCTCTGCATCACTCAATGGTTGACTGGTAGAGAATGCCTTAGGCATTAAGTCCGCCTATGTACCAAATGTGCATAAAGTGTAAATAAATAAATAAATAATATGTTTTTAATTACCAAGGTGACAATAAGCAAGCCATATTAATGCCTTTTAGTACGCGATTACCAAAACATATCAATTTCCGCTAGGGATGCCGATACGATGAGATTTAACGAAACATCGATACAGCTCTACACGATATATTTTATATTTAATACGATATTTTGGTAATACGATACGCTTGAAGAATATGAATCTAAAATATCTCGAATCGACAAATTCGATATGGTTACGATGTGATATATCGATAAAAAATATGTATTCTTGTGCGATGTGAGGAAGTTATAAGTATGATCTTAAGTTAGACGTCAAGGTTTACCTAGTTTTGCAGTCGCTATATAACATCTCATTAAAACTCTTAGCTTACATTAGTTATCATGAGTCGTTTAAAAAAAGTCGTAAAAAAGATATTTTGAAAAAGATATCTTTTGTAACATTGATTACTTATGGTTATTGATTAAACCTTTCATCAATTTGACTGCAGGCTAACCCATTAACCAAGAAAAACATAATTGAATCTAGTGTAAAATTTTCAGAAAGCAAAGACCTCTTCGGAAAACTCTCTCGAGTAATGGAAATCGTGCCCCTCGGCCCCCAGGGCATCGCGGATTCTCTGCACAAAAGGCCCAACAAAAAGGTCCCGCCGTCACATGAACATTGTAAAACTCAGCCTCGTATTCATGTCTCCGCTATCAAACCAATTTCGTCTTAAACACTTGTAGTGTAAGATCCGTTTTTGTACCACGAGGCTTGTTTTGTAACAGTTTTTTCCAATCCGATAATGCGACCTTAGCGTCGGGATCATGGTTTACTACAAATTGTATTAGAGTAGTAGATTTAACTATTTACGCGGTGTACAGTCCGGTCGCGTGACTCGTCTATACCTTGTGGAATGCTGATTCTTTTGTTATCATACGTAGGATATAAATTCTTAAGCTAGGTACGTTAAGAATACGTTAGTACGCCCTATTTCGATTGTGTCTCACATTATGAAGCTATATTTATAAATGCGTGTATCCATTTTAGACCACAGATGCACTATCTCTGGTCTTGCGTAATAAAGTGTGACGTCGAGATAAGAGGGTCAAGATTGGAATAATTGTTAAATTATTTTTCGTTGAATATAACGAAGACGATTAAACGAAAAATTAAATTGAAATATAATTACCATCATACGCAGTTTTACTCAATACGTAGAAAAACATTACGGTTCTTTCCGGTATTGCGCCATTATTGACTTGACACTTTAAAAAACTTCACTATGTCGTCAACCTAAAGACTAAATAAACCCACTCTTATTATTTGACCTCTTAGTGCATCCAGGACATGGGTGCCGGCAGAATTATTTTCAGGAAGGTGCACAGCTGCTTCTACATATCACGGTACCTAATCAGGAACATCTCTTAATTTATACACTTAGTAGCAAATTAATGTCAAATTCAAATCTTGTCGAGGACTAAAAGACTGAATGAAAAACTGAAGATTAGTTATTAGACTTCAAATCTGTGAGCCCATTTGAAATTTATGAATAAAGTGGCGCCATCTTTACTATTTTTTACAGACACGGTGAAATACGATCTAAGACTTTAGGTGAATCACTAAGTATATATTTCCAACTGCTTCAATTCACTTCTTATTAAGTTTGTTGCGGATTTTAAGATGATTTCATTTAGCCAATGACTCGTCAAGTGTCAAGCTTTGTGTTTTCGTGAGGCACTGTTGTTTATTCTGCTGTATAGGGTCATAGCAGTGGGAGTGTTTGTTCAGCAATTATTTTCTTGACATATCAATTTTTTTTAATAATAAGGTTGAAGTGAATGCATCACTTCAACCTTCTAATATTCAAAAGCTTTTTTGTAGTATATTGTTGCGTGATTAAAAATAAAAGTCTATCCGTTTAACATCACTTTATTCATAAAGGATTTATCAGAAGAAAGTACCGAGATGTGAAAAAGGTTTTGAACCATTTTTTACCTACAAATAAACCATTCTTTTCTCTAAATGTGTCTCTATATTACAATAAAAATCAATTTTTACATATGTAGATTGACATAAAATACAAAAACACGAAATAAATCCCTTTATCGACATCAATTGATGGCACATAAACACAGTAATTGTACGACAGACTAGGATACTAGCGTAGCTTCATCTCGAGTGCACCTCTCACGATCACGGGAGCTTTTGCCTCTAAGGAATCGATTATCTGTAGACGTCTCGCATTCCTCAGATATCGTCTTCATCCGATGCCAATACAACGATTTGCATTAAAATACCTATACATATATTGAGATGATACATTTGTATTTTATAGTCGCGTGTCAAATGTAGGTATACAGTGTACAGAATGAATGTAAATTTTATTTTGTACTTTGATTTGTACTTCTTTTAGTTATTATTTGTAGAACTTACACGTTCACATATTTGAGTTTACTTAGAACAAAAACTGATGAAAATACAGTACCTACTATTAAGGGTTGAATGGAAACTGTTTGTGGCTCCCGCGTATATATGTGGTACACTATTTTCAAGGGGCTCCTGATTACAGCAATAACATCAACCACATGGCATGGTATGGTGAAGCCATATAATATACGCTTTAGTAAAAAAGAAACTTAGGTAATGTCACTTTACCTGTGTTACTTTGTACCAGCAGACGATTGATATATATATATATATTTTTTTTCATTATGATGTACTCGTAATTAAACGGTTACTCATAACAATTACAATCTAGACCTTGAGGCTAACTTCGATTGATTTAAGTTATTTATAACAGTGTTGGTTTCCCGAGCAATCCGTTTATAGTTTAACTTATTGTTCGAGTCTATTGCTATCTAAACACAGTAGCATGTTACTTACTCGAATTGCATTTGTCTTCGGTTCACGTTCCGCATTCGCACTAGTCCAATACACTACATCTATGGCAACCGTAAGATTATTGAACGTCTATGATAGGATTATATTGCATTGGTGATCTACGATTGTCAGGTATTTGTGTGCGTGATCATCCCTGACTCGATAAAGTGTTACAGAAAGATGTGGTCAGCCTAAAAAAAATTTTTGTGAAATAAAATCTTTGGAAAATGCTTTTCCTTGTAAAGGGGCACATTTCTAAACAGTATATTATACATATGTACGTATTTGTGCCGCTTGTTTTTTGTTACGGATATTTACGGAGCAATCCGGGTGTTCCGTCAACATCCCTTGGCTGTATACACCCCTCTCTCTTACGCAATTATGTATTACGTAAACGTATTTAGCTTAACCAAGTGAAATCCAAGAAAAAACATATGATGCGAATTTACATGTTTTCAGCAGCCCTTTTTACACTTTCCTCACACATTGTAAAATTAATTTCACTCAACCTTAGTGGTAGCACAAGAGGAGATAGCAAGGCCCAACAGATATATACAGATTTCTTCCTTCTCTACTGTTAAACCCAAATTCAACCTGGACAACTAAGATTCCGCATTTTGTAGCAGCAAGTAACAACTTGCTGCTACAAAATGCAAAAGCAACAGCTTATTTGCAAACATTTGGCTATTGTATAAAAAAGTAAATTTTTTATGGATTTTGTGCTTACCTTTTGTGTATTTTTTTTCCGATATGTTTATGTTTACACACGGCCATTATTTTTAAATTAGAGTAGACATTTGCCTCTAACGATTTCGATTTACGGCACTTTATTTTTAACTAGCAACCCGCCCCGGCTTCGCACGGGCCGCAGAGTCATCTTAAATAATCATCATCATATTTCAACCAATTTACACAAAACCTTAATATATTATATACCTAAACCTTCCTCATGAATCGCTCGATCTATTGGTGAAAACCGCATGAAAATCATTTCAGTAGTTTTTGAGTTTATGGCGAACAGACAGACAGAGAGACGCGGTGGGGGACTTTGTTTTATAATAAGTAGTGATGATTACCATTAATAAAACCAGGGTATTAGGTATAAAAAAGATTGGATTCACGGGTACACAATAGGCACTTACGTTCTTGAAATAACTAGCTATCGATGCCGAGTCAAAACACTTAAGTGTTTTTGTAATAATAAAATGTGCGTGGATAAGAGTTCACTCAGATAACATAAAGCTATGAAAAACCGAACAACAAGCATTATCTCGCCAAAATCCTTGTATCGAGTTTTGGAATCATTTCGCATTGTTGTCTTTTGTGTTCGAGTTCGCATTCGTTTTCCATCGTACACCATTATTCACATTAAGTGGACAGATCTCGGGTCAGATCCAGGCACAAGAAAAGCACAAAAAGTGCCCGCTTTATCCGAGCATGATAAATCTACTTCAAATCCGAGAATAGCGTCTTTTATGAAGGAAATTGAAATAAACCGACCGTGCGGATAACGGCTAAGTAAGAAGATCGAGATCCTTTAAGAATATATTGGTGAATCATTTTCATTCATCAAGCCTACTTAGAATATTCTTTACCTCGCGTTCTAGTTCGCGTAGATGGTTTTACCGCGATTTTTAATTCAGAACAATACAACCTCTAAGTATAGACGTCAGAAATCGCTTAAAAATTTATTAGTAGGACTTATTTAAAACAGTGTAAAACGGATACTGCAGCTTTGATAGACAATTTTCGAGACTCTTGTTATTTAAATAAAAATACTAAACTTCTCCAGTGTTACCACCTTAAGGATTTACCGGAAAAATTTTAGTTGCGGTGCGTAAAAGGGGGTGCGGAAGGGAGTTCTTGGTCTTAAATAGTGGCTAACTGTTTTTTAACACGTTCTTCATCTCTTCAGAGGCGAGTGCCAGAAGAAAGAAAGAGCCATGTTTTACGAATTAAATCGCCTTGATCTCATTAAACTACATGGAGCAGCATCCTAAATTCAAGACCTTTGCAGTCACCTAAGAAAGACGGTTTAGAAGCCTAATATAAAAATTTAAACAATTCGCAACATAAGAAACGTACAAGTTTGGTTAAGTAACATTATTTTAATATTAAACTACAGAGCCCTTGTTTAACATCTAAATATTGACATCAAAATTTTATACTTTTGAGCAAATTAGAAGTTTAAAACAATAAATATATAAGCTTTTACTTAACTCTTTTCACTTCTATAACTAGAACTAATCTATCAGTTTATATATTTTTTACTATTAAAGTGGCAAACAAACATGACGTCAAGGGGAAGGAAGCAGCTAGCTCAGTCTATGGACGTTCACTATACAAAAATGGGTGTTGTGCCGATGTTGGCGACCCTGTAAACCCCCTTTAATATTCCGATAGATAGTTACACACAGGATCCTAGATCCCACAGTTTTGAAGTCCCTTTTTTTCAAGCAAATGTACACCTAAAATGTCTTTTTTCTTTCTTTAATTACACAAAAATATTTTAAAATGATCTTTAAGCTATTTAGTGTAATGAACTATTTAATTGATCTCAGAGAATACACGAATAATACATAGCGATCATCGCAATAGGTATAGTCACAGAAAACATAATACTATACTAGTACAGATACCTCATCCCATACAACGAAATGCGACCCTCCTAGTTCAAGCAATTCCGCAGGCTACTATTTTTTAGCCTACAAAGGCGCTAGATGCCGCTAGCAGCGCAATAGATAGCTAGATCCACCTAGCGATGAAATGGATTTATTTACCTACTAATAAACGCGCAACCAATAGATGGCGATAATTAGTATGTAATCAGCAGGTAGGAGTGTTCGTTATATTAGATAACCGATAAAATAACTTATTACTTATAAATGATCAAACGGTCTATTATTTATTAAAGCTGGTAAGCATTATTTATATTGCGCGAATACATTTATTATTACATACGACCAGAACTAAGTACGTGCAACATCTCGCCATTCAAGGTCAATTTCTCTTCAATCATCGTTGTGTAATATTTGTATCTTATGCCAAATTAGCTCTAATACAACATCATAACAACAATATTCCCATCAATGTACAAAAATATTAGTAAAAATAATAGTCAAACCACAGATATGATAATAGTTTGGTCAAACTAATATATTTGTTCGTTTTAAACCTTAGATTAGAATATTGTCTTTATTACTTTATTATTTTTTACGCACAATGTATACCAGAATAAACGTTAGTTCTACTAATTAATAACTACTAATTAATGATAACTAATTAAAAACCTTTAAATAAACGTAATTACAACTGCCCAGAACTCAGCGCTTGTAGAGGTAAGACCTGTGCCGATTTTTTGAACGCCATTCAACAGAACATGAACCGTATACCTACTACGTCTGCCTATTTTTGATCACGAAAGTAATCTAGAGTGAGTGATTTAGATTTATAGTAAAAAAACAGTCAGTAGTAGGACTGCATGTCAGAAGTGAAAACATAACTTCACAATGTATTTGCATTTACATACACACACACACACACACATCAGATCTGTATATATATATAATTAGGTTAAAAATAAAAAGTAGGTAATAACATATCTAAATGTATACATAGGGTACACTGGAAGTTCTGCGCTCCTGGCCGCTCATAAATGTTTGAATTTCGAATGTTATTTTTTAAATATAAGAAACTCGGCTCCGTCTTACGAATTTTCGATCAGGTCACATGTCCTGACGCGGGTTTAACATTTTTTAACCATCCCAAAAAGTGCACAAGGCCGCTAAAGAAGTTTTCACTTCAAAAAACAACATATTAATTTTCGTACTTAAAAGTTTATAGGAATGTTTCACGATACGACGACATAGGGTCAATCCGAAAACAGTCTCGTAAGAAAAAATCTCTCATTTTTTTTCATTACTGCTAGTATGATTTTTCTTCTTTTTTATTAATAAAACAAATAAAAATAATTGTTTAAGGAAGCAGAGTACGAAGTTTAGGGACAGAGAATTTTTGATTTCTTTTTAAATTAATTGTTTGAAATTGACAAGCAATAACTGCCGAAGAGTTGCAAGGCGCGGCTAAGAAATGAAGATTCATAGTCTATGTGAATGAGATTTGATAGTTCAATACCTGTTAAAATGCTGTGGGGTGCTGACCAATAATGTTACTACTCCTCCATAGGATCTACGTATTGGAACAGACTATCTTCACGACTGACTTATTCTGACTGACTCAAAACGTTGACAATTCAAAAATACTTATTGGATTAACTACCAATAGGGATTTTTAAATTGATATATTTATGTAGTTTTTATTAATTCAAATCACATTTGTATTATGGAAATAATTTTATTTAAAATACCTACCTACTTAAAGTTTTTAAAAATAAGAAACTTCATACTATCATAATCTATACGAGTAAAGCCGCAGGCGCATAGCTAGTGGCTGGAACATTACGTATTATTAACAATATTTTAAGAAAGGAAGTAAAACAAATAATTTAATAGTAGAAAAAGGATCAAGATTGCTTAGTCACTGCGGTAACACAGTGTCGGGAACTTGCGAGTCTAACCGAGTCGTCGTCGTGCGTAAATACCTAATTTTGTAAAATGCAATTATGTGTTACTAACTGCGCCCCGTGGTTTCACCCGCGTAAGTCCCGATCCCGTGGGAATATCGGGATAAAAAGTAGCCTATATGTTAATCCAGGTCTCCAGCTATCTACATACCAAGTTTCATTGCAATCGGTTCAGTAGTTTTTGGGTGAAAGAGTACCAAACATTCATCCATCCATCCATACTCACAAACTTTCACGTTTATAATATTAGTAGGATAGCTCTTAATGTATAATTACTTAACAGGTTATCACAGACATGATTTGTTTTAGGTATCTCTATGTGTATGTTCGTATTATCAGTAATGACATTGTATCCGATTATACAATGCATCTACTATACAAATAGCATACTTATGATTACTGAATTATACGAATTTTGTATCCAATTATACAATCTGGCAGTCCTGCAATCGAGTGAGGTCTGAGGTGAAAGATTCCTATTAGTAACGTGTAAATAGATAGTTCGCCAAATCATAATGTCTGTTACTTAAATACCTAACCTGCCTACACAACAAAGTTGACACATACCATGCGTTTCGCTGTTCACTATTAATTGTCCTGACAATATGAAAAAAAAATATAAAACACAATGAGAAAAATTTATTCTAAATTTTTTATAGTATCTTTAAAATTCGAATTAATAATTTACCTACAATAGAAAATGCAAAAACATAACGCAACAATACAGTTTCAATAAAATTTGGCCAACTATCAATAGTCAGTACCTACAAACTCAATAACAGAACCGTATCAACTTCAACGTAGTACGAGTAATTGCTGCCAGAGGAACGACGACAATATTGAATTTTGTCAAAATAAGAAAACTGGATTTAAGAAGCTTTTATTAAATTTTTCTATGTTTGGGATATTTTATGAAATTAGAAAATACTTATAACAGGACCTAATATTGATTTTCCATAAACTTCAAAAACAAATCGATACCCGTAACGCCATCTATTGATATTTGTTTGAACCAATTTTTCTTTGTTAGAGATGGGACCCCATGGTATAGCGAATAGAAACACTACAAGCTGGCTACTTAATGAAGTATCAGCTACCGGATTGTACAGAGCTTTCTGGCGTTTACCGATTTGAACGAGGCGAATAATATTCTCGCCTCAATCGAACTACTATGACGTGACTAAATTTGTAAGCTGAATATTCCTTTTTCGTCTGAAACATGTGCACCGTTTCTAGGAAAACTGTCTAAAAGCTCTTCTCGATGTGATATGCTCAAATTATGCGCTACCCTTGAGTACCACCACAAGGTTATCTGAAAAAAAAATCTTTAAAACTTCTATCATAACTTCAAATCTTTTTATACTTACACACAATTACTACAATACTATTTTCAAACACAAATATTTATTATTCTTAACATGTTGTGTATTATTATTATACACTGTTAAAAGTAAACAATATTCCTGGGACAGCCCAAACATATCCCCAACTTTCATTCTTACTAAAACATTTATTTCGTTTTCTCTTATTTCAGATAATAGATCGTTCGGAAGATATGTCCCTATTTTTAGTGGTAGAGATGAAATCGAGCGTGAAATGGTTACCACACGAAGCGCTTGTCTCGCGAACAAACGAAATACCGGATCGCCGTTTGCCGCTGGGGCGTTTGGCGGAAAATTGGCTGGCACACCACTACATGTGCCCGCTTAATAATAACACAATGTATCGAATGTCTGCTCGTGATAGGTAACTATCTGGTATGGTAGACAACACGATTAAACTATAGAGGTTTTAAGGAAATTATATAAAATGGCTTATTTTAATTTTAGCTCGATTTGTAAGCCTTCAAAAGTGGCGAAGCCATATGTGTGTTTATGGAATGTATAGATTTCATAACAAATTCCTCTTTTTTGAATGCATGACTTTATTCTTAGGGCCTTCCAGACTTGACTCCTACAGCGAATTTTCTTTTATAGCTTCAATCGACTCGAAACGTCTTCCTCGAGGTGGTTATTTTAGCCTCAGGACCAGTAAAAACTCAGACGGAGCTATCAAGTGAGTACGGTGCTTGGTCGATGACATTCGTCGAGTCTTTGGCTAAAAATTCTTGCACAATGATGACTTTGTGCGAAGGTGCATTACCATGGGGTAAAATACACGAATTGTCGTTCCACAAAGATGGCCGTTTTCGGCGGATATTCTCTCGCAAACGCCTCATAACGCCTAAATAACATTCTTTATTCACCGATTCTCCCTGTGGAAGAAACTGTAGAAAAAGAAAGTTTTCAAAGCGCCATTCTGAAGACTGTTGATTTATTTGCATGTCGTACTCGTAAACCCATCTTTCGTCGCCAGTTATCATGCCTTTCATGAAGGTAGAGTCCATAGAAACTTGGGAAATCATATCTTCAGCAACCTATTTTCAATGCTCTTTTTAGACGAAATTGAGCTCTTTTGGGACTAATCACGCGGCGACGCGTTTCGTGCCCGAAATATCAGTGAGCAAAATCTTTAAACACTGTTACTGCCACTCCAAGTTGTAACCCTGTGTTTTATTCCTTTTTTTCCGGTTTTTATGATCATATCATGACCAAAGTGAAATAAGACCAGTTTGCGAATTAATTGGTACGAACACAAAAGATTCGACTCTGCTTTGAAGTCTGTTAAAATATTGTCTTACGTAATGATGAAGATCTTATATAAAAAAAGTTGAAAAAAATGTACATCAAGATAAAGATGATTCAAATCCATAAGCTTTCATCGCTTTATAATATTTGTCAAAGATAAAGTGAAGCAAATATCTTACTCACCGAGCGAGGATTATAGAATTTCTTCCTATGTGGAAGCAAGACAACAAAACCAAGAAATGAAATGTAACCAGAAAATTATTAAATATGTTGAAAAAGAGTATCCTTGGAGTTTCTTAGCTGTTCTTCTCCATAGGATCTATGCCTTGGAACAAGCAACTGGCTTCACGATTGACTTAGTCTGACTGATTCGTACTCCTGCCAATTCGAAATTTCTATAATTGGTTTAATTGGAATAAATGGTATTGATTTTGATTACCTACATTATTATAGTCGTCGTAGTGTTTGTATATACTCTTTGATAGGCGTCGTTATATCGTCGTATATAATATTTACGATTTATAGTCAATGTTGTTATTTTAATAAGAAAAATACGCTGACCTCTGTTACATTTTGTCATATTTTCCCTGACCTGTATACAAATATGTTAGATTGAGGTCAGGGAAAATATGGCTAAATATAAATTATAACACAATGTGTGTGTATGTCTGTCATAGGTTCCTTTAGTTTAGCTTTTCAACAACATGCTATAATTACAATTCTCAGAGAAAAGAAAATATTCTATAAAAACTTTTTTTCCTGTTCTTCACTATTGTCTCTGGTTGACAGAATGTTGTTTGACATTGAATAATTTGATATTTCTTGCTGTTTGAGGCATAAATATTTTCATTTTACAATTATACTTAAAGATACAAAATTTTCAATGTAATAAATATGCAAGCCAATGTAAACTCTAACGATATTGAAGACGCTGAACAAATGAGATGCGCTCTATCAGCCATAGCCGATGAAGTGCAAAAGTGGGTAAAGGCAAACTGATATAAAGTTGTGAGCACAGCTCCTGAAAGAAGATGAGAGGCTCAACTAGGTTCTTTGAGACACCCGGTTGGAACGAAGCTCCTTTTGCTAAAATAGATTTAATGGATTGAATAAATTATATCAAAATATAGTATATGTTGTAAAACTCGAAATTAAAATTGCGCCATCTGTGAAAGTTGCCCGAAATAATATAATGTGCATAATTAGTATACAACCCACATCAAAGTACAGTAGTATCGCGCAAAATCCATCGCGTAAATAAAATAGGTCGACTTGCGGTCAGCATTTTTCGTTACGGTAACACTTTTTTCCGTCTAGCCCCCATCCATCGAGCGTCTGAAGTGTAACGTGCGATAACGAACTTCGTTCCAACGCTAAGTATAGCGTGAACAAATTATATTTTAAACAGGGGGACGAAGCACGGCTATCACGCTAACGCCTTTTCAGTTTTCACAGGACTACAGACCGACTAAAACCATAACTCTTAACGCATAACTCTTAAGAAACCCTGAGGAGTCGTTACGTTTCAACTTACTATAGAGATAGAAAATTGGTTCCCTGGCCGCTTTAGATAATGTTCTGTTGTCCAATCTGTATGCCGGGTTTACCACACCTCTCATATAAACATAAACAAGAACCTTGATCAGAAAGAGCATCATCCATAGGGACTTTCGAGAGTAGGCTACATAAAATTCTAATATTAATGAAATATTTATTTAGTGCTATTTTATTTCTGTTCTCATGCAGTAAAGGTAATCCGTTGCCTATTTGAATATATACATTCAAATTAATTTTTAATGTGGAAGCACTTCCTCAGATACAATTTTTTTACAGATTTCACAATGAATCCTTATCATCCAACGAAGCAAATGACAAAATTCTTCACAATGAAGAAATTTTAAGTGCAGCATTAGTCCAATACAAAAGTACTTTAAAATTAAAACAAGAACAAATTAGAATTCTCAGACAACATCTAAAAACTGCACGTAGTGAGTATAGAGTTATTGTGTAATAAGTAATACCCACTGTAAAGACTTAAACTAAAGCAAAGTACAGCTTGGCATTTTGTCGGTATCTCTTTGTATGTATTTGCGTGTTGTAATAATAATTATTAAGAACTTCAACAATCGTCTAGCACATCATGCATTATTACTTTCTATAGTATGGTCCACTACATGATTATATACCACAGGTTGATTCATGAATCACGATTACCACAACAACTATTTTTTTTATTTACTCTCATTCTGATATTGTAATCAATGTTGTATCTTTATGAAGCACACAACCATTAAACAAAACATTATTGAGTCAAAACCGCAGACCGTAATGATGCTAATCAAGACCCGGGACCCTACAGTGATCAAAGGACCTTCATATTTCTTAAATGGTTGTGTTTCTTTCCAGTTGTTGCTAAAACTCTTTCAGCAGCTAAAGAGCGTGAAACAGCTTTGCTCAACAATCAACTGAATAATACGAGAAGTGAATATTGGGATTTAGTGAAACAAGAAAAAGAAAAAACTAAAACAATGCATGACTTGCAAGGAGAAAATGAGACCATTCGGGATAAGTTACAATATCTTAATAACTTCATTCAACTTGGCTATCGAGGGTTACAAAATATCGTGAAAGAGAAGTTGGAAGATATCTCCAGTCTAAAACAGTTGCAAAAGATTATATTTTTCTGTGGTCAGTACTATGCAGATTATTGCAATCAAAGTGAAAAATGCAGGCAACTCGAACAAAAAAACAGATTCCTAAATAGTAAACTTCGAATTTTAGAAGGTCATTTAGAAATAACTACGAACGAACTACGAAATCTTAATGGGAATGGTAAACGTATGGAACTTCCTATAAAACAATTACCAATATCCAAACGACGACAATATTCTAACAGTGTTTGTGCCGTATGTTCCGAGTCTGAAATTGGACACAATAGCTGCATCAACATGAGAGAAATACAACTCAAGAAGGCAGTGCTCGGAAATGACAAAAATGTTGATTTAACTAGTCATTTGAGCACAGTTAAAAAACTCCTTCATGATCAGGACACTTTGCTTAAAGATTTAAAATCTCTTTCGAAGGAAATAAATGTGGATGTGTGTGAATAAAATTATATTAAAACTCTTTATGACCTTTATTTATATTTTTTTATTATGTTCTATTAGCACTCCTCACAATAGGTGTGGGAAGCCTCTCGCTAGAGACCATGGTGCAAGCTATGGTACTCATTTTGGGAGGAGGTGATGTAGGCCAAAGAGGCGGCGGAAAGGCAACGGGAGAGAACTAGCAGTCCCCCTTCCCGCAGAAGACGCACCAGGCGCCGTAGAGCACCTAATGACCTACGACCTCCATGAGCGCTGGCCTGAAGGCGCCGAAACCCGACACCGAAAGAGGAAAAATTATGCTGAGACTAGACTTTAAAACTGAAGGGGACACGGCTCCCACTTACGACTGCGAGACTACCTCGCTTCATGGGAAGGTAGTCAAGTCTGTCGGAGGTCCAGGGAATTCCTTCCTAGGTTATACTTGAGCCCTCGGCCATAGACACCCGTGACGGAATACCGTGTGGTTTTAGTCGGTTCGATTCCGACACACCCACTTCGCCGAGTATTAGCTCGTTGCGGTGGTACCCAAGGGGGTTTGAAGAAAAACCACATCGACAAAAGATATCGTGCAAAGGCGGAAAATTTGATTTAACACATTTTCCAGAAAACTCGAATCTTCATTCTGGATCTGTGAATTTTATCTTCTTCTGATGTCTGCTTTTCGAGAACCCTTTTTGGACTTCCTGGAAATAAACAGGTAGGGCCAGTTGTTTTTATTGGTGAATAGTGAATACAAAAGAATCTGCCAAAGCTAAAAAACCGCCTTCGTAACTGAAGGCGGAAGGAATAAGTATGTCATTGTTGAAAAAAACATGTTATAAAAAAGATGCATGAAAGACATACGTTCAAGTATTTTGTACTGAACAATAGAATCATGTCATGTTAGGCTCTCATGCCGTACCATTCAAAGATTTTACCTCATTACATTCGTAAAAAGACTGCCATATTTTGTTAATTTTGTGTTTTACTAAATAAACGATTCAGTCCATAAAGTAAGGGTTCAATTAAGGTAAATGTCCCTTACTTCGTGATAGTACAGAATTTCGTGAGATTTTGTTTCTAGCGGTAAAATAAGAAATTGAAACTCTATTACTTGAAGTGTCAAAAAACCAAGTACCGACATTTTGATGTTTAAACTAAGAGCAGTGCAAGAGTCATAACACTTAGTCAGTCACAACCATAAACTTAATATACTAACGTCACAACCAGCAATGCGGTACGCCTGCACTGCTTTTGAGCGTAAGCGTATCGTTGTAGGTATTTTACCTATAGATATATGTACATAATACTTAAGGACTAATTAACTATTTTAGAAATCGTAATTAAAAGTCTATAAGCAACGTTTTCTTAATAAAAATAAAAAGAATTTATCCTGTCGTCGCTATTTATAAAACTCTTTAATTATATTTATTTGGAACTATCTGTTGCACGCAACTTCGTTCGCTTGGAAATTAAAATGTATCCGACGGTAACATATTTTCTGCGCAATTTTCTTAATTTTTCGTTACGTAAGAACCATCTACAAAGAATTAGAAAATATAAAAGAGATAAACGAAATCGGTCAAGTTGTTCTCAAGTTATGGCGTGACCAAGGGAAGTAGCCATTCAGTTTTAAATAAAAATTATTAAATTATTGTAACACTGTAATAATCTTTGTCACGAAGAAGAGGACACGATTTCACGAACTTAGGAACAGAGCAAAATAATATCACGAAGTACCTAAGGTTGAAATATAAGGTTTATAAATTTATTAATAAAAAATAGAATTTGAATTAAAATGGCATAGTTCTTGCATTTATTACTCACAAAGAACACACATTCATTTACCAAAAACATTTAAACCAATATTATTAGTTCGCGGGAGAGCCACGCTTCGGCACTTATGGGCCGGATCGACCGGAAAACCGGCAGTGAAGCAATACTTGTATTGCTTTTCACCGAGTGAGTGAGGTTACCGGGGGCCCTAACCCTTCCCTATACACCTTTTCCACCCTCTCCCCCCCCCCCTCCCTCCCCCTTTTCTCCTACTCCCACCTTAAAGGCCGGCAACGCACTTGTGGCTCTCGAGTTGCAGCTGCCCATGGACGGCGGTAGTCATTTACCATCAAGTGACCCGTCTGCTCGTTTGCTCCCTATCCGACAAAAGTTTTTTTTAAGAAATATTTAAAAAAAGAAATGTGGGTGTGTGCAATTCACACACGGCAGAAGTGTAACTTCAGAAAAGTAGCCTACGGGAGAATGAGAAATAAAATATAAAACAACACCAATAATTTACTTTTAGATAATTTATATAAAAGTTCTTGGTCAAATTAACAGACATGTGTTAAATAATTAACATAAATTAATTAACCAACGAATTTTTAATACGCAAATGCACAAAAATTACACCACGTTGACATTGACATATTTTCTGAAGGCTTGGTAGTACGCAGGTGCAAAGGCAAAGATTATAGGAAACACTGATACTTGTATTCTATCTCATTCTCTCGCAGGCTAAATCCTATTTATGAATATGTTTTTTCTTCATCGTGACGCTTTTTCGTTTTATCAAATTTCAAATCACAACGATTATAAAGAAGTTTCACTTCAAAATTCTTAAAGTCGTAAAAGCCTTAAGATTCCGAAACAGGGAACATTTACCTTATAACTTATCTGCTAAAATATAAAAGGGATTTGATTAGGCTTAGATTAGGGCTAAAAAATATTACAATAAAATAAACAAACGTATTTACATATAATTTAGTCAAATGCAAGTTTTTGCAGGTATTCAAAATCGATTCGATTTATTTTTGAAGTGAAAATTTCTTTAGCGGCGCTGGGTACTTTTTAAGAATGGTAAAAAAATGTTAAACTCGCGGCAGATTTCAGGGTCACGTGGACCCTGATCTAAAATATCGAGTGTAATATATTTAAAAAATATATATATTTTTATGACGAGATCAAAAATTCTTAACGGTAACTCGTAACGGAGGTGAGTGATTCTTATATTTATAAGTACAGCGTCAGAGAGACATGAAGAGGGAGGGAGGGAGGTCGGAAGGGGTGGAGGGAGAGTGGGAGAGTGGGAGTAGAGAATCAAGGGAGGGAGAGTGGGAGAGTGGGAGTAGAGAATCTAGGGAGGGAGAGTGGGGCGAGTGGGTTGAGTGGGGGGAGTGGGGCGAGTGGGAAGAGTGGGGCAAGAGGGGCGAGTGGGGAGTGTGGGAGTAGAGAATCTTGGGAGGGAGAGTGGCGAGTGGGATGAGTGGGGCGAGTGGGGAGAGTGGGGAGTGGGGGGAGTGGGGAGAGTGGGGATAGTGGGGTGAGTGAGTGAGTGAGTTAAGAGTTCAGTCAGTCAGTCAATCAGTCAGAGAGAGAGAGAGAGAGAGACGCTAATTATACATATATAGATCCACTAGAGGGAGCTAATCTAAACATTGAGTTGTGTCTCTTTATTAATTTACTAGCAACGGGTGCCCCGGCATCGCACGGACACAAATTATACACCTAAACCTTCCTCATGAATCACTCTGTCTATTAGTGAAAACAGCATGAAAATCTGTTCAGTAGTTTTTCACTTTATCGCGACCAGGCAGACAGACAGACAGACGCGGCGGGGGACTTTGTTTTATAATATGTAGTGATATCACCAACCTATTAATGTGACGTTTTAAGTTCCTCGTATCGTTTAAGTTTACACTTCTGTCGGCAGTCCCATGACTGCCTCTTTTTTTTTTTAACCGTACGTTGACGCTCCACCCTAATGCTTAGAACTCTAAGAGATAATAAAAAAAAGTGAAATCCGCCTTCCTTAAAGATTTCATATTGAGAAGATTTTATTTAAGTAGGTATGGCATGCAAGACTGCAACCTAGTGAGTACTCCTGTTGAGACGAATATTCAATTGAAACCGGGTTTAAAGAATGAAAATTTTGAATACTAAAAAATTATTAGTTCACTTAAAGTTTTAAGATAATAAAAAACGGAATGATATAGAAGACTGTAAATATTTTTATTGCTTTTCGAAGTAGTCTCCACTAGGTGGAACCATTGACTGAAGCAGTGAGCCCCATAAACTTAATATATGAGCCCACTCTTCTTCCTTCGTCTTTTTCGAATGCAACCACGGCATCTTCGGGGTTCATAATACGAATTCCTCTAAGTTTATCTTTTATTTTTATGAAATAAATAAAAGTCACAAGGTGCCAGGACGGGACTGTAAGGAGGATGACTCACTAGCTCCACACCATCGATAGACAAATATTCGATAGTCTGTCTGGCGGAGTGAACTAGAGCGTCCGTAAATTTTTTGAACAATGGGAAGATATGAAAGTTGTTTTCCCAAAATTATAGAATTGAATTGAGGAATTGATAAACATTCTCGTGCCAACCACGAGAATGTTTATCAATTCCTGCGACGCCGACGTCAGTCCCCTCACTCAGAACGATTAACTTCTATTTTTAAGCGATTGTACGGAGGAGGAATGGGATCTTTAATTATGTGTGCCTAAAGTGACAAATAAATAATCTATAATTTTTTTTAATACACTTTTTGATTTGTGAATTTACAGTTGTTTTTAGGGTTCCGTTCCCCAAAAAGAAAAAAAAGGAATCCTTATAGGATCACTTTGTTGTCCGTTTGTCTGTCTGTCTATCAAGACCCTTTTTCTCAGGAACCTGTGGACGCATCAATCTGAAATGATACCAAATACATAAGCCTGCGGTCCCTTGAAACTGTAAAAAAAGCAAGCTTCTAAGTCAACGCAATCAAAAGATACGGCCATTAAACCTTAGATTTTAACAAAGTTAACATTTCGCAGGTAAATCAAAACCTATAGGGTAATGGTAAGAAGCAAGGTCTGACAGCATAAGTAAACGATACAATCCGAAAGTCGTTAATTTGTTATTATATGGCATAAAAAAATAGGTTTTGTGATTACAAATTTATATTTTGCGTTTGGATTGTTGACTTTCTCGTACATCGCAACCGCAAAGTTAAGTTTGTCTTTCGAAAAAGACGGGCAAATGTCTTTGAGAATTGATTTCCAAAATGGACGTACTATTTACATACAAGTTTTTTTTTTTATTATTATAGGTATTATATTTGTGTTTTCATGTGTTTGTTCTACTGAAGCTAACTGACTTCATTGACTGACATTGACGTCATGACGTGTTCTATACTCTAAAGTACTTCAAAGTATCGATACTTTTACGAGTACGATACTTTTTTTTCGATACTACTTATAAGTACAGTATCGTATCAGTATTTTCTATTCGATACCATGTGTCCATGTCCCTAAACGTGACTAAGTGAAAGCCGGGAAAAGCTAATTAGCTTATTTTTATATTGCCAATATAGAATGCGGACAAGCATCTATGCCTATTATTATAGAAACACTAGCGGACCCGACAGACATTGTCCTGCCTGAACTTAAAATATATTATTCCTGGAATCCTATCGTACCGCCATCTACTGGGTCCAATTGTAAATCTAAACCATTTTCGAATCCACCTGAAGACACAAAAAAATTCATTAAAATCGGTCATTATTCCTGTAACCCTATCGCAACGCCATTTACCGGGTCCAATTGTAAATCTACACTATTCTCGATTCCACCTGAAGACACACAAAAAATTTCATTAAAATCTGTCCCGCCGTTTAGGAGGAGTTCAGGAACATACACACGCACAGAAGAAATATTTATATAAAAACGGTAGACACCTGACGGGGATAACTGATCGATTAGGTAGTTGATCAGTTCTCGATCCGGCGAGGGTTGAAAATTAATTTAAATTAAAAAAAAATTACATAAGTAAAGTAAATTGTAATTATAAACACTACATGAAAATTTATCGTACTACAATTATTATATTCGATTGCCATCTTGCAACCCTATTGCGGATCTATGGATGGAACTGAATACTATAAAAATCGCGATTAAAAAACAGGGGTTGATCGTAGAAGGGTGAAAATTTGTAGTTGTATGTATTTTTCAATGCTAAATCAACATAAAATAGGAATTAAAAAAATTGTACAAAAAAGTAAAAAAATATTTAGGGGTAGGTCACTCTTATCATTTAGGGGTATAAAAATAGATGTTGACCGATTCTCAGACCTACCCGATATGCACACAAAATTTCATAAAAATCGGTCCAGCCGTTTCGGAGGAGTTTGGCAAGAAACACCGCGACACGAGGATTTTATATTTAAGATCTTAAGTACCTTACTCACCATCCATCCTGACGTACGTCCCGCCAAGGTCACGCACCACGATGCACGACGCAAAACGATCGTGAATAATCTTGACATACGTCAATAATTATTGTTGAATTATTAAGAAAATGGCATTGGCAACGCTGGCTACAGCACCGCGTACTTCAGGCACGATGGTGAGTACGGTACTTAACACTGCAGACCACACCTAAAGTACCTTACTCACCATCCGTCCTGACGTACGTCCCGCCAAGGCCGCGGTGCTGAACGTAGCATACACCATCGTGCCCGGCTGCACGTCCGCTCAAGGCCACGGTGCTGTAGCCAGGGTTGCCAATGCCATTTTCTTAAATTACCTCATTTATAAAAAAAAAAAGATCTAACAAATAAAAATTTTGATCGAACAATGAAGAACAGTTAACGAACAGTTGAAATAGCAAAAAAAGGGTTAAGAAACGACTTCATCCCGCCATTTAAGAAAGCATTTTTTTATTTTATTTATTAAAAAAAACACTAAGATCGAACAAATAAAAATTTTGATCGAACAATAACGAACAGTTAACCAACAATTGAAATAGTAAAAAAAAATTTACCCCGCCAACTTAAGACAGCCACCAAAGAGCAATAATTACACACAAACACTGAAGTAATCTCCCAAGATGTCATCTGTTATCTGTATCTGTCGCCAAACTGTCGCTGTCAACAGCTCAGCAGTGCCGTATTAGTGTCACAGATTGACGGTTATGGTGGGAATGCCGGTATTTTATTTAACAGAAGTAAGTGTTGTACGTTGTTAGCACGCGTTTAATAGCTACACGACATACTTACAATATACTTAAAATTCATAACGTCAATGCATGTTGTCTAAAGTTCCCATACTGGTTCCATTGAAACACGGTGCGTTTGTTTGTAAATTTTGTCGGCTGGTCAGCATTAGTAACGTGAAAATGTCTCTCGAAGAAGCTAAACAAGCTGCTGCAAACTATGCAGTAAATAACTTTGTACAGAATAATTCTATTCTTGGCATCGGAAGCGGTTCTACAGTAGTGTATGCGGTACAACGCCTGGCAGAACGCGTTGAAACTGAAAATCTTAAGGTGACCTGCGTGCCAACGTCGTTTCAAGCCAAACGTTTAATTACAAAACATAACCTAATACTAGGTGAACTCGACACCAGCCCAGTAATAGATCTGACTATCGATGGAGCTGACGAAGTAGATAGTAAAATGACATTAATCAAAGGTGGCGGTGGGTGTTTACTTCAAGAGAAAATAATTGCCTCTTGTTCAAACAAACTCATCGTTATTGCAGACTATACTAAAGATGCTAAAAAGTTAGGCGACAGGTATAAAAAAGGGATTCCAATTGAAGTAGTACCAATGGCATATGTTCCTATAAAAAAGAAGATTGAGGCTATGTTTGGAGGTAAGGCGAAGTTGCGCAAAGCTATTGCAAAGGCAGGACCTGTTGTAACAGACAATGGTAATTTCATTCTAGACTGGGTATTTCCTAACTCGAATTTTGAGTGGGAAAAAGTCAACCAAGATTTAACAATGATTCCTGGAGTTGTAGACACTGGGTTGTTTGTTAATATGTGTTATAAAGCTTTCTTTGGCCAACCAGAAGGCCATGTTGTCGAAAGAGATCGCAACATGAGTAGAGATATCTATTAATGCATTATTTTCATGTGTTACTTGATACACTCTGATTTTATAATGTTTTTAAAAGAATAAATAAAATGGATAGTCTTTTTTAAGTTTTGCTATTGATAATTGAATACATTTAATTGAAAGTTTATACATTAACTGGAAATGTCAGTTATGTATATAATATTCTTAAGAATAAACAGTACTGCTACTAGTTAATGTATGTTGATATTTTGTTTTGTAAGAAAAATTGAGAAATTTTCTACTAAAATTGGTATAACTTCAACTTATTCATTTCATTCGCTAATTCAGATTATTTATTTGTGGAGTATTATTTTTGCTAAACATCCCAATCTGGCTTTATATAAAGTCCATTAGACATTGATCTGAACAATCATCATATATCCACATGCCAACCTTAGTTGTAAAAAATAATGTTACACTTACTAAGTTTTTTTAATCATGGTTATGAATATAATAGTGATATTTATCTCCTACATATATGTATAATATAAAAATTAATATGCAAAACTTCATGCAAAGTTATGACTATTAGACCCTATAGAAAAACATTTTTATATTCTCTTTATTAGGTGAGCTCCATTGGTGACATATATGTCGGGTAGGAAAATGGAATAACTTTTTCACCTACTGATAGTTTTTCTGTGCTTTCTAGTAGGTGCCTTTTTACATGTGTCTTAACTGTTAAACTTAGTGACAACTATTTCATCGACCAAAAAGATTGTTAAGCACAATTTAGTATTTTTTTTTTCATGAGTTCCCTAAATCATAAGACTACTTTAGCTATAGAACCATGAAGATAGTTGTGTGTTTTTAATTTATATAAGGTAAATGAAGAAGCAGAGTACTGTATAGTGTTTGAAAATATAAATACCCTACTTATAAAAGCCTGTCAACACCACATTATAGCATCATTATTTGATTTATATTTAAAAAGAATTTATAAAATGATTTTAAAAAAGATTAGATAAAATTAAACCTAAATATCTTTGTGCGTGGGACCAGGTTCACCGACAATATAAGTTTTATGTATTTCCACAGGAATTAACGCAATCACAAAAAGGTATTATTTACCTCTGAATTGCCTGATGTTTCGATCAGGTTGCACTGGCCATGGTCACAGGCATTACTCTTTCGTGATCACATTAATTCCTGTGGAAACACATAATTATAGCATGGAATGTGAAAGTTTAAAATTTAGAATATAAGTTGAATTAATGTCACCAATGGTGCGTTAAACATAGCCTTTTCAAGTTATTATTTTGAAATATTATAAAATACCTAGGTTAGGTACTCTTTATATAACTTAGTCAGATAATTTTTGTGATCAGGTTAATTCACTATAACTATAGAATTTGAATGTCTTTTAAGATATATATGTATACACTTTTGTGGTTTTGTAACTTGTAACTGCTGACTAGAGATATTACAAAAACACAGATTGTATGTATCAAATTTTGTATGTACATATGTACCTATCTAAATGTTTCATAACTTCCTTAATCATTGAACTTCGACACTGAACAATTACATCTTAAACTGATAAGGTTGATTGATAAAGTATCATTTATGACTAGTCCTTTTGGGTCATTATTTTATATGAAGTAAGTATGAAGTTTATCATAGTATAGCATTTTAATAGGTTTGTATTTGAATGTAACCTAATATAATGACTTTTCATATATATTTATTTTTATTTAACTTTCCCTGGTGACTTATGCCAAACATTGAATTCCTACTATGTACATAGTAGGAATTCATTAAAACTAAGTTAAGTTCGGGCAACTTTCACTTTAATTTTGAGTTTTTACATTATTTACTATACCTACATATTTTAACTTCGTTCCAACCGGTTGCCTCAAAGGCGTGTCGATTTCGTAATTTATAGAGGTATCAATTAAATATTCTTTTATTGTTCTTGCAATACCAATGAATACATTAAATGTACCACAAATATATCTTGTTAAAAAAGCACTAGTTTGTGGCCGGGAAGTACCGTATACGTTGCAGCCCGGCCACGGGTATATTTTCTTGTAGGATGGTCAGAATATCCTAAAATATAAACCAAATAAATGTTCCTTTTGCGTTCTTTATATTTTTCAATGAAATATATCAAGAAAAACGCTTACATAAACAGAATATGATTTCAAATATGATTTTGTACTAAGCGCCTGTAGGACTAAAATAGCACGTCTACAATGTTGCTAACGCATATCTTTAGAAGCAATTCTCTAGGAAAAACACACAGTATTGTGTGATCAAAATAACATTTTGTTTGTAAAACGATTGTGTATTTTCCTCTATGATATATTATTATAATAAACAAAGTACCGTAAACTGCCGCAACGTTGCCTGAATTTAGCACTTTTCTATATCTCAAAACTCGGTAAATAATAGTAAACTCTATGTTAAATAAAGAAAATTGTTTGGTGTAACCGGGCAACTAATAAATTCGGGTATGAAACACATACAGTAAAGGTTGGCAAATATCTTAATCTACGCTACTTTAATCATAAAATCTTAACAAAATTAAGCTTTATCATGAAGTGAAATAACATTCGTAAAAACGTAATCCTTATATCTTCGAGAGCCTAGCTTTTTCGCTTTTTCATAATTATTTTTACCTAAAGCAAAAAAACATATACAGCAATTAGAAAAGCGACTTCTATAAAATCAAACATTTAAATTCGATAATATTGAGTTACGTGACGTACGTACGACCATAATTCCGGGGTTGCTCCATCGTGCCACAGGCAGGTAGAGAAGATCTGATGGCGACTCGCGGGGAGGTTTGGACGTCCCCGCGGTCACCACGCGGGTCCCCCATTAATGTGTCGTGCATCATGACTTGCGTTCTGCTTGGTTAGATATGCAGCGGCTCTCCTCACTTCTCTACTCCTCCCTAATTCACCCTATAATACACTAATAGTCGAAAAAGGAAAGTAAGTTTACAAAGAGGCTGCACCTCCGCTCTATTAAAGTGCACTTCTCTAACATTTGCACTTACTCTTCTTAACGGAGACACGCATATCTATAATCCGTCTGACCTGGCTTACCTCCATAATTACCCATGATATATTCTGGCGACTCAATTTCACCCCCATGCGTGTGCGTATATATCAGGGACGAGAGCTGTAGTTGTACTTGTTCTCGAGGCCCATGCATCCCTGACTTTGCAGGCCACACTTCGTATTACCTGGACCTTATGGCGATACAAGTATGCAGATTGGGTTGAGATGTGTCACTTCTTATCCATGGCGGCAGGTCTGCTTTTCTTCTAAAGATCCATCGTGCTGCGCTGACGCTATCTCAAGTGTGATGTGTCAAGGTATGGATACTTTTGCTAACATATCCTTTGAAATCAAAGTTCGCCCATGGTTCAACGCCGACTGCCTCTCAGCGGAAAGGGAAGCATATTTGGCCTGGGCTGACGCTCGTAGAATGAAAGCCGTGGATTTTTTGGTAAAGAAGAAAACTTCTAACGTTGCTGTCAAGTCCTGCAAAAAAGCGATCAGAAAACCCGTTTAGACCACATTGGCCGTATACAAAAAGAGGTAGGTAATTACATTTTTGCTGCATCTAGGTTCTGAAGCGCTGCGCTGTCGAGTTGTCTCCTGTTCTGACACGCCTCTAGACACTGACAAGGTCCCAAGATCCTGGAAGCTTGGTAAAACGGCGTCCACACGAAACGATTTCACACACAATTTGACTAGATTTTCAATCGAATCGTTTCGTGTAGACACAATCGAATTCAAGGTCATTGGGTGGTCAGGACCAGGACCGACCGACTTGATCGCGTTACATCAAATCGGTTCGTGTGTACGCTAATCGGCCAATATTATCATTTAGTCTGCCCGCAGGCGGCAAACTGAGCGGATGTTAGATTTTTTTAAAAGATGAAGGAGAGGATTTTCTGTTCGGTGTTTATATTTATGAGATGATTTATATTATTAGATCAAAGCAGGTAGCACTTTTTCAAAAACAAAAAATATTACGTATGCGGTAACCTTTCTTACAAACGTCCATCTAGTACAAAAAATAAAATCATGAAAATTGGCCATTTGGTTGTTACGTGTGGACGTGAAATCTGTTTGTAAGCAAATTCAATCACAAATTGATCAGGTAGTAAAACTGTATCGTGTGTATTGTGTATGCCGTTTAACGTTCAACCTGTACCCAAAAGAAAGCCCTGCAGACCCAGCCAATTATCGACCCCTTGCAGTCACCTCCATATGTAAGATTATGGACCGTGTATTGAACCGCCGTCTCCTACATTGAAACCACCGAACGCCGTCAACATAGGCGTATATAGAAGGGGGGCCGGGTGGGCCGTGCCCTCCCCAGAATGGTCTGATGCCCACCCCAGGATGTTTGGGGACCGATTCGAAATTATAGGCTGGACACATACCAGGTGGTAGGGAAATGCTATTTTTTTTTTTGTGGTATAGGGGGCAATCGAGCAGATGGGTCACCTGATGGTAAATGACTACCGCCGCCCATGGACACCTGGAACTCGAGAGTCACACGTGCGTTGCCACCCTTTAAGATGGGAGTAGGAGAAGACGGGGAGGGGGGAAGAGGGGAAGGATGGGAATAAAGGAGAGGGAATTGTTAGGGCCTCCGGTAAAATCACTCACGCGGCGAAATGCAATGCAATCATTGCTTCACAGCCGGTTTTCTGTGAGGCCGTGGTAACGAGCGGAGTCGAGCCTGCCCATACGTGCCGAAGCATGGCTCTCCCACATGAATGCTCCCGAAAACGAAGACAGACAATAGTACTATGATACCATTGAAGATAATAAAATTATGTTGTGAATCGACGCGACTTAGCAGTACGACGCAGCAGTAGTCAGCCTGTGACCACGACCAGTGCTACCTGGTCGAAGCCTCAGGCAAATCAAAGGTGCCCTTTAAATACGCGATCGCGTAATTTTATTATCATATATTATTCATACCAATTAGGTTTTATAGAAAAAAGGATACCTACCTATATTAATTATAAAATCGGCGAATTAGATTTGAATTACACTGTTTTTTTTCTAGATATAAAGAATAAAGAAAAAAATATAAGAATAAAGAAAATTAGGGACATCGATCGTTATTTAATAAAACTCCGCGTACCGATCAGCAATCTCTGCTTAAAGCAGAGGGGCCAGCAGCCCGGTCCTAGTACGAAGTAACGTCTTTTAACTCAAGTTTGAATAAACAAGTTTTGCATTCAAAGATCAAAAGTGACTTAAGTAAGATTCAGACTGGACCATGTTAGCTCAGAAAATTGTCTTTCTCACACACACAAAGTTCGGAGAAAAACTACGGGCATTTAACGCACAAAACTAAGTATGATAAATATAGGTACGTGGTTAGAATATAGTATCAGTGATAATAAAGTATACTGCTTCTTGTGTAGAATATTCGGCAAGGAAATGCACGATCAGAATGAAAAATTTGTAACCACCGGATAAAACAACTGGAAGAAGTTGTCAGAAGCTCTTTGAAAACACGCACAGTCTGCGGTTCATAATTGTAGTAAGGAGATGCATTCTATAAAGGTATATACATCAAGCATCAAATGTCCATGCGCAAGTTCTGACCCACCATGAAAAGGAAGTTGAGCAAAATAAAGAAAATTTATAGACATCACACTATACATTATACAGTACTAGCTGTGCCCGCGACTTCGTCAGCGTGGAGTGTATTTATATCGAATCTACAGCCTAAAAAATAAGTTTCAACCTTCTAGCTCCAAATATGACGATACTTCCATACAACTTTTTATCCCCACCTTTCAACCCCTTACACCCCTTTTTTCGTATTAAAAAGTAGCCTATGGCCTTTCTCAGGCTCTAGACTATCTGTGTACCAAATTTCATTTAAATCGGTTCAGTAGTTTTGGCGTGAAAGGGCGACAGATAGACATAGAGTCACTTTCGCATTTATAATATTAGTAAGGAAGTAAGGATGTTTATCAGCAGTCTAGTTACCATAGTACAGGCTTTGCCTTGTTTAGGATCAGACGGCCGTGTGTGAGGTGTGTGAAGTTATTATTATTATTAATGCCTTGAAACATATTTATGAATTTAATTTCTGCGAGAGGCAAAATAGCTCGTTGGCATAGTCAAGAACCAGCTACCGATTACTCAGGGATCACCAAACAACGACAAAAAACTCCTGCTGTTTGAACAATCACCACAGAAAAGCACATCCCCCTATGATATCCTACAATTGAAAATATACATTCGCTCGAAACCCTTCAAACAGACTTGAGTATCTGCAGGTTAAAATCTAATGTAACTAATAATATTTCTTTAGCACAGGTAAAAATCGGTACTTTGAACTCTTAATATTTATTAGTTAATTAAATTAAGTGGTTTTATAAAAAATATTTTAAACAAAAAAATAAACCGACGAAAAGAACTAACACGCATAAAATAAATAAACCTTTTAAGTCTTCAGTATTGAGCTTATTTATATAAACTATCAAATGTTATATAAACTAATTTTCAGTCGACGCCAATCAACAAACTGATTAATTATAAATTATCTAAATTTTATATGTACCTACGTAGGACATGGCTCTACGTAGGTAATTAATCATTTTATTATTTGGTGCCGACTCAAAATAAGTTTAAATAAAATTTTATAGTTTATGTAAATAAGCTCAATACTTAAGACTTAAAGGTTTTTTATTTTTTGCTTTATGTTTTATTCGTCGGTTTAATTTTTTGTTAAAAAGATTTAATTTTATGATTTTTTTTTCATCATCAGCTCAGAGACATGACGTGATGATTTCTAAACGCAAATACCTGATAAAGTAATGAAAAGTAAACAGAAACACTATTCGTTTCTACAATTTTCAAGTGTTTCTCTCAATTTTATCAGAATTCCATGATCAGATCCTGACTTCCTTGACATGGGACCACCCTTGAGTTATACCCTATCTAACAAAAAAAGAATAATCAAAATCGGTTCATAAATAAAGGAGAGGGCTGAACATACATACATATAAAAAAAAGAAATATGTAAATAGTCGAATTGAGAACCTCCTTTTTTCGTCGGTTAAAAACGATACCTAGTTTAAAAAAGTAAATTATTTTAAATATAAAAAAGTGCAAAAAAAGAAAAAAGTGTCGAAGAAGAATTCGATCCCAAACGCACCAAGTAGAAAGCGTACATAAAAAAATTGCAAAAAAAGAAAAAAGTGTCGAAGAAGGATTCGATTCCAAACGCACCAAGTAGCAAGCGTACACTAAAATTGCAAAAAAAGAAAAAAAAGTGTCGAAGAAGGATTCGATTCCAAACGCACCAAGTAGCAAGCGTACACTATACCAGACAAGCTAAACGCTCGCTATAAAGACGGTGGAAATAGGGATATACATTCTACTTACATTAAAATGGTATTACAGCTTTCGTTGATTTCCCTGTAGAAACCAAAGTTTAATCCGGGATAAAAAGTACCCTATAACCTGCTCAGGCACTCAAACTATTATCATAATAAGTTTCAAGCATATCCCTTCAGTAACTTCTGAGTTTATCGTGAACATACAAACAGACAGACAGACAAAAATTGTATGAATCGCATATTCGACATCAGTATCGATATTTTAATACCCCTCAGTCATTTTTTTTAATATATTCAATGTACAGAATTCATCCCGCTACAGATTTATTATAAGTATAATAATAAGGACTGCCTTTAAGAGGCCATCGTGAAAATGCTGAATCGAAAAATAAAGGTAACTTTTTAGAAATGATTGAACTGTTCGCTAAATACGGCTACACATTTTGAAAAACATGTAACCTATTGCAATACTGGTATACAGAATTATTTAATTAATATTATGAATCAGATCACAATTGAAGGAATTGTAAAAAAAATATAACAATCTGGTTATTTTTCTATAACGGTAGATGATGCAAGATGTTACAAATCAGAAAAAATGCCGATTGTTTTGAGATACGTGATAGGGTTGAAAGTTGAAGAGTCGTTCACTGGATTTATTGATTGTACCCTTACTTGCATAGTCATGTGATGGTACAAGTGTGACGTCAGGAAAACACAAAGGTAGCAATCATAAAGTAGAAGTATTCTTGTGCTATTTACATGCACTATCTAGCACATCAACTTAATCTAGCTGTTGTAGACTCGTGCGCTAATGTGTCACCGGCAGCTAACTTTTTTAATAATCTTAAAGCACTGTATGTAAAAGCTGTGTGTTTCAGAAATAAATATGTTTTCTTTCTTTCTTTCTTCTTTACAAAAAAAAATTAGATTCTCTTAATATAAAGAAAGTGAAATGGGCAGCTTAAGCACCACGGGATAGAGCAGTTGATATGAAAATTGTAAGGCTGTAATACTTATTTATGACGCACTTAAAACGGCACTGGAAGAAGAAATAAGTCAAAATAAAAACAAACATGTGACGGACAGAAGCCATTGGTTTATTAACTTCGATTTCAAAACCACAATTCATTGTTTGTTTACAGGTGTTCCATTCGGTATTACTAGTAATTCATGTATTGAGTAAATACTTTCAGAGAAAAAATGCAACTCTCGGACTAGTTGGCCCCATAACAACTGGCATTAACTAGTTTCGAACAAAATTGGAACAATTATGATGAACGTTTGAAGGAGATAGAAGAGTTTGCAGAAAACCATGAACTTTGTCTGTAACCTACACGAGTGAGCAAAAGAAAACATAATCGAGCCTATGGAGGAAGCGGAGACAGAGACTTTTATATTGAATCTACACTTGGTAAAGAAAATTGGATTGATTTACCGCCTAATTCACGGGCCAGTAACTGTTGGAAAATTAATATATCGCATGCTCAGAACAACACTGCACTAAGTCAAAATTTCTCGTTTTTCAGAATCGATGAAAAACCATTATCTCATGTTATTGTAAAGTTATGTCAAATGTTCTGAACATCACACGTACAGAATCGAATGTGTATTGACATGGTATAGTTCAGTAGATTTAAAATAGGTTTAAAAAGGAAAAAAATACTTTTTTTGACTTAATTCACTGTTGTGGAATGACTGAACAAAATAAAAAAGATTTATTTAGAGTTACATCGTTTTTACTGATTGATTCCGACATAATGCACTATTATTCTACTGTATTTTTATTGAGATTCAATATGCAATAACGACACATTTGTTTTCAAGAATAGACCTATTAAAAATGGAATAAAATAAAAAAAAAATTAAATCAAAAGATGCTTATATTTTTAATATAAAACAGTACTCATGTTGGACTCACATATACTAATTGCATTAGCAAAATTGGTTGTATACAATTGTAACACAAAAACCGATAGGAAATGAAAAACAACAAAATTAGTTAGCTAGACATGCTACAACTTTATTTTAAACATAAAATTGGCAAAAAAGGTCTTAGCAATTTTAGACTTCCAGCCAGCAGGGTTGCGAATCCTCTTCCTACGTAACTTGGGTTCACTCATTGGTGGGGCAATGTTAATAGCAGAAGAAGTGGATGGTGCATCTGTCAGTGTAGCATTGGAGTCACCACGAATATTTGCTTTAGAAGGACCCGGTTTATCAATTTCATCAGATGAACTGCTAGAGCGAGACGGCGAGGAGCTGGAGTCTGACGAAGTGGAAGAAGAAGATACTCTTCTAGGGATTACGAGAGGTCGAGGTTATGGTTTTATAGGCACAACAAAAGTAGGATCTTCTTCTTCATGGCTATGATCAGATAAAAACGGACGGATACCTCCCTCTCTGACGCTTTATCGTATGTATGTATATCATATGTGTATGTTTATGTTACGCGGGCCGATTTTGAAGAGGTTTTAAAAAAAAATACTTTCTAGAATAACAGCGATTTATTCTTGAGATACAGAGATGTAGATGTATGTATGTATTGGCACACGCAAAATATACTGACATGAGTACTCGCGACGGAAGATGGTTGCGGACTGACGAGCACGGAGATAGGACTGGTACATTGCAAAAAGCGCTGACAAGCCACCTTTGTGAAGTAGAGGGCTACTCCATCCATTCAGCAGGGATAGGGATGGCCTATGCACTTTTGGGAACATTGGGCATTCGTAACAGCCCCCCGATTTAGAGTAAACTACACATTTATATTTGGAGTTTACGGGAATTTAAGAAAATATTTTGAAGTTAACCAATTCGGAGAGCAGGAGGAGGAATAGGGACATTTTCATCTTCTGACTGAGGGTCTGAATTAGTTGTAGTGATTTTTCGTTTAAATATAATATTTTTCCGTATGCCAATTTTACAAACTTTGTATACAATAATAATAATAATTAGAAACATGATTATAATAGTAAAACTAAAATAGTAATTTTGGTAAAGTCTAATATGCGGTTTTTCTATGATATTGTTCAAATCTTTTAGGACTGTAGGGTTATCATATGCTATTGAATCTAAATCTACATGTTTAAGGTTAACGATAGGTAAATTAGGAACATATTTATTATAAGCTAAAACATTACAGCATGAATCATTTAGAATATTAAATGTAGGGATAATTGGTTTTAATTGGATTACATAATGATCCTGTGACGTTAAACGAGTGTCCTTACAATAAGCGATACAACTAGGAGGTAAGTATAATATTCCATTTCCACTTAAATCTATCTCATTCCATTGAGAGTTATTACATTCTAAACTTATTTTAGTTTTTTCAGATAGTATATATAGCCATCTATTGTTGCGGAGCGGCTGCCAGATATCTAAATGACCTTGGATAAACTTAGTTTCACACATCATGGGAACAGAGGTAAGTACTTTTGTAATGATTTCTGTTTCGCAAGTTGGTGTAGCTGAAGAAGAGTATATTACAGAGGTTTTGCAAAGATAGTGATCCTTGTTAATTACTTTACAAAAGTCTATGTTATCTAGATTGCAGTAGGTTGATTTATCTTTACTGATACCAATATATTTAGAAGTTGGAACTATGGTTACATATGATGCTGAATTTTCGTTGCTATGTGGAATTGGAATTGGTAAGTTATGATAGAAGTTTAAATTTGCAGTATCGACTAGAGGAATCTTGATAGTGAACACTATTTTTTCCTTGTTGAAATAACTAGATATCTCGGAAATATTTAGGATAGTATGCATATTATTTAAACTCAGAAGAATAGGTAATTGTTGAGAGTTTGATAAGAATCTATAGTTATTGGCCAATTCCACATAAAGTTCTTTAGGTGTGAGAATAGTGGGGTATAATATGTTAGATTTACTGAACATAATTGAGTTAATAATGTCTTCGACCTTAAAAGATAAAGTTAAGAGGCTATTTTCTACCATCGAAATTAATTCTAGTATACGAGACCTTATACCTAATTCTCTGGATATATTAGTTAAATTTCTGATATCTTCAGAAAGAGCATCAATGGCGTCTTTTAAGTGTTTTTCATTGACTGCTATATTGAATAAGGTGCGATTAAAAGAATTAATAGTAGACGTCGTAATTAAAATGTTTTCTTTCATGTAGAGAGCTATTTTCTTTTGGTCCATCTCAACTTCTTTTATGGCATTGTCGTAACGAATTGCGTCTTCTTCGTCCATGGTGCCGAATAGTTTCTTAGATACAGTGCCTATAACGCCTATCAGCGCAGCTCGCTTATAATGAGACAAATGATGTGAAGTGAGATGAGAAAAGGCTTCGTTATTGTGAACCAAATCATTACAACGAGTAAACAGTGGTTGAAAAAGATTACGACATTCTAAATAATCGAAAATTCCACTATTTCTGCAAAGTGCCAATGAATCATTGAGAAATAACTTAATATTATCAATGTGGGGACTTATAAAAGATATATCATAGGGAACTACTATATTAAGATAATTATCTATTACACTTAAGGAGCCTATAGGGTCGAAGTATATTCCGGCATTACTCTTCAAAGGCTGGATGAATTCTTGACCCGATATTCTCGATGCAAGTAGACTGTAAATGAACAATATATCTAAATTCTAGATTAGAGTAAAACTTAACTCACTTAAATAAAATACTGATACACATGGTGGAATCTATGTTTCAGACCTAGAAGCTAACTTTAACTCGTCGTAGTGATGGGTGACGTGACGTCTATTTATAAGGAGAGTTAAAGAATTCCTACCGTTAATTTTGACCACTTTATATGGTCCTTTCCAGACCGGCGAAAATGCTTTACGAAGACGTACATGATTCTTAAGGTATACATAGTCTTCGACCTTGTACTTGACATGACGCGTATGGGCGTCATAATATTGTTTGGATCTTTCTTTGGATAATTGAATGTTATCTAGCGCTTTGTCTCGTGAAAGTTTTAATCGGTGGTTTAGGGCTTTTATGTATTCAGGATATGTGAGGTCTGATCGTAATTCATAAATGGAATCTGGAATAAAAGGTTTTTGACCGAAAAGAAGTTCATATGGTGTGAAATTTGTAGTAGAATGAACAGAAGTATTGTAAGCTAGCATTGCGGTGTAAACATACTTATGCCAATCGGAATGATTTTCGTTTACATACGATTTGAGGTACTCCTTGAGAGTAGAGTGGCTACGCTCAAGTGCACCTTGGGTTTGAGGATGGTATGGAGAAGACCAGATTTGTTTAATTTTCAGGAAATCGCATGTTCTTTTGAACAATTCTGCGGTGAAATTGGTGCCTTGGTCTGTTAAGATAGATCTCGGAATTCCAAAAATAGAAATGAAATGTACTAGACACTCACATGTTTCCTCTGCAGTTGCATTAGAGACAGGGTAAGCAAAAGAAAATTTGGTAAGGTCATCTTGTAGAGTTAGTATGAATTTGAGTTTGGGTAGCCCTGCTTCTGGAAGGGGACCTACGAGATCGAGACTTAGACGCTCAAACGGTTTGGTAGATGTAGTTGTTATCTGCATTGGAGACTTATTAATTTGTCTTAGGGCTTTATTGCATTGACACTGAGAACAGTTTTTCACGTATGTTTCGATATCGCTGCGCATGTGTTTCCAATAATACCTCTCCTTAATTCTATTAGTCATACGCGTTGATCTTAGATGACCGGCAATAGGAATATCGTGATTTTCGCGGAGTATTTTAGGTATTTCCGAGGGGATAGGATATATTATAGTGTTGTGATATATGTGGATTGGAATTTGAGTATCATTAAATATGTATCCGAACATATTGTATATCTTATACCAAACGTGTTTATCGAAAGGGTTACGGAAGTCACTAATCGCTATGCTTATGTTAGAATTATCTGAATTTTGTAATACTGTAGACTTTAAGTTTAATAAGTATTTAAATAAATCTTCATGAGAACTGTTGTCGAAATGATAAACTTTAGTGAATAAGAAATGGACTTCTTTTCCTTTATGACTAAATGATAATAGAGAATGTAGTGTTCTCTCTTTATTGAGAAGTTCTTGGGAGTCGCTGACTTCACCTAAGATCGCTTCTACATATGGGTTAGAGTTATCGAGGTCTATTGAGGCTGGTATCACAATGTGTTTGCAATCGCTTTTAAGTATACTATCATTATGTTCTAGAATAACTGCATTGCCATTGAACTCCTTGTTAGTCATTGCTTTTAGGAATTTGCTGTAATTCTCGTCGGAGGATACGGGACTTGGAGTGGTTACAGGAAAGGTATCGGGAGACAGAGGAGTTTCTGTTGGAGGACTGGAAGAGTGACCAGGAAGCGCCGGCGAAACATCAAGCCCCGCGGGTAAGTCTTCATTTTCTAAAAGATCAACACATGGTAGGTCATCACTGTCAAGGTTTAAGGGTATATTAAGATCATCAAGCGTTAGGGGGCTAAATTGTGGTGATTGGTCATCACGAGCATTAGAGGTAGACGGTACCGGGTCAGATTCTAAAGGTTGAACGGGGTTTACCGGAAACCGAGATAAGGCATCAGCATTACTATTTATTCTACCCCTCTTATATTCAATATTGTAATCAAACTCCTCTAGCTTTAAACGCCACCTGATAAGGCGAGACCCAGGGTCTTTACAATTAAATAGCCATTTTAGTGGTCTGTGGTCTGTAACGATGGTAAATTGGTGTCCATAGAGATAAGGGCGAAACGTTTTGGTGCCAAACACGATAGCCAGACATTCTTTCTCAGTTGTAGAATAGTTTGATTCAGCTTTATTTAGGGTTCTGGATGCGTATGAAATCGGGTGGTCTTTACCAATTTCTCCTTGTGAGAGTATAGCGGATATCGCGTAGTTGGATGCATCACATGTTAAAATGAACGGTTTGGAAAAATCCGAGTATATTAATATGGGCGCAGAGATGAGTCTATTCTTTAGTTCTTCGAATGCAAGTTGTTCTTTGTTAGACCAGGCAAAAGGGGTGTCCTTTTTCAGAAGAGAAGTTAAGGGTTTAGCTATCTTGGAGAAGTCAGGGATAAATCTTCTATAATATGAGACAAGCCCTAGAAAAGATTTGGTGTCCTTTGGGCCTTTAGGCACGGGAAATTGAGAAACTGCTGTTACCTTGTCCGGGTTGGCTTTATCGGTTATGATGTGTCCAAAGTAACCCACTTCCTTCCGGAGAAACTCACATTTGTCAGGCTGAAGTTTTAGATTAAATTTACGGAGTCTATAGAAGATTTTGGAGAGATTTTCGATGTGACCTTGAAGCCCATGAGAGTATATGACAATGTCATCTAAATAAACATAACAGTGTAGGCCTTGGAGTCCTGCGAGAGCAGTATTCATCAAGCGCTGAAACGTAGATGGAGCATTTTTGAGGCCAAATGGCATTCTTTTGAACTCATAGTGGCCTTGAGGAACGGTGAATGCTGTTTTTGGGATGTCTTCTTCAGATATAGAGATCTGGTGAAATCCAGAACAGAGATCTAGCGTAGAGAAGTATTTACATTGGCCCAATTGGTCTAGAATCTCATTGATTTGAGGTATGGGATAGCTTTCTCCAATCGTAATATCATTAAGCTTCCTGTAATCAATTACGATGCGCCATTTTCTTTCGCCAGAAGAATCCATCTTCTTGGGAACGACCCAGATGGGAGAAGACCAGGGAGAAAGAGAAAGTTGAATAATGTCTTGGTCTAACATTTTTGTTATTTGGGACGCTACTTCTTGTTTGTGTATTTCAGGGAATCTATAGGACTTGACATTAATTGGTTCCGATGGGAGAGTTTTGATTTCGTGTTTAAGGAGATCAGTGGTTGTCAATCGGTCATTTGGTAAGTGAAATATATCAGAATATTGGGAACAGATATCATAGAGCTTGGATTTCTCCTCGTCATTAAGGTGGTCGGTTCTGAGCATCTTCAGGACTTCATTTTTACGATCAGTATGTGATTCAGTGTCACTGAGGTGATAAGAACCCAGAGGAAGTTCGAAAGCTTGGTCATCAAGGGGTTCTATGTGTAATTTAATGTCAGAGTTTATTGTAATGGGTTCTTCGGAAGTATTTAATACGGAGATGTTGACTCTGTTGTTGTCTTTCACAGCAACTACACAATTAGCGACTAGAAGGCTATCCGAAATATGTTGGTCCATGATGAGCCCCACTTTACAATTAGGATCGGAAACGGTGCATTCCAAAATGGTTTCTGTACGAGGAGAGATTTGATATACCGGTTCACAGTATTTGAGTTTTGCGACTATGTCCCTAATTTTCGTAAAGTATTAGAATTATAATCGATTACGGCATCCAAGTCGTTCAAGAGGTTGTTACCTATTATACCATCATAGCATAGATTAATATCCTCAACTACATGGAAATCATAAGAAATGTCTGATTTCAAACTGTAAAACAGCATTAGTTTAAAGGAACCTAAAGTGCGCGTCGTTTTGTTCCCAGCATTAATTCCTACTAGTTGAATTATTTCATTTTTTAAGATAGGCATAAATCTCAGTGAGTTCTTCTTTATTAGGCTTACGCAGGCGCCTGTATCTACGAGAAACGTCAACCAACATTCATTAACTTGCGTTCTGAGGATGATGTGAGGTAAGTATCGATTATTAGAATTGGAAGTTATTTTAAATATTTTCTTATTTGCAGGTTCGGCGTTTGGCGAGGATGTAGCGGATCTGGAGGGTGTATTGGATACAACGTATGCGGTGGATGCAGTTGATACGGTGGGTGCAGTGGATACAGTGAGTGCGGATCCAGTGGATGCAGTGGATACAGTGGGTGTAGTGGATACAGTGGGTGCGAATACAGTGGATGCAGTGGATACAGTGGGTGCAGTGGATACAGCGGATGCGGATACAGTGGATGCAGTGGATACAGTGGATGCAGTGGATACAGCGGATGCGGATACAGTGGATGCAGTGGATACGGTGGATACAGCGGATGCGGATACAGTGGATGCAGTGGATACGGTGGATACAGCGGATGCGGATACAGTGGATGCAGTGGATACGGTGGATACAGCGGATGCGGATACAGTGGATGCAGTGGATACGGTGGATACAGCGGGTGCGGATACAGTGAATGCAGTGGATGTATGGGTGTCCTTAGTATAATTAATGGCGTAGAAAGATTTGGGTCTCACGAGACACCGCCGTGAGCCCTTTATTCGTTTAAAGTCTCATTGGTTTCATCCGAGTATTCGTTCACGACATGGACACGGGCTTGTTGACGATAAGGTTGATTCTGTGGAAAATTTTGACCTGGTAGGTTGCTTCGCTGCTCTTTAAGTCTGTTATTATATTCCCGTTTCCTACATTCCTCAATAACATGCCCTAGATTTTTGCAATATTTACAGAATTTGGGTTGATTTTGGGACTGCACGTTATTGACATTTAGATTTCTAGGACTATCACTGTTACGACGTGGTTGTATCGGGTTTGATTGATTCGGTGAGTTACGCTTGTACATGAGTTTTTGTATCTTCTCTTCGGAGATTGCGAAGTTAATAGCTTCATTAAGGTTTTTAGGGGATTTACATCTAACTACGTTTGAAATTCGCGAATTTAATCCTATTAGGAAATGATGAAGGGCCAGGTCTTCCATGGCTGCGGTACGCCCTGGAGCTTCTTTAGCTTTAGTCAAAACGATCTCAGTCAGGAGTTGAGATAAAGTTTCTTCAATACGAAGCCCGAATTGGCTGACTGCTTCATTCTGCCCTTGTCTACTGTCTTGCAGCTCGGCTAAGAGGTGTGAATAATGTTTCGTGTCTGCGAATTGGGTTTTTAGGAACTCTTTTAATTGATCCCAGTGTGTGAATGATTTAATTGAGCAAGCAATTTCTGCTTTGCCTTGTAATTGGCTCAATATGTATTTAAATAAAACTGGCTGCTGCTCAGCACTCGCGAGCTCATACGCGTTATTACAATTTGACAAAAATGAATTGAGGGTTTGCCTGTCACCATTGTATGGCTTAATAAATTTAAAGAGACTATTTAAATCTACAATTAAAGCACCAACTAAAGCACCTCCCTTTTCTGGTTTGGTCATTTTGAAATTTTTTTTTTCTATTACTCGTAAGTGCAATTAAACAATTGAACCAATTATTTTAGTTATCTAAGACACAAAACGAAGTTAGAATACGGCTCTGTACAATTGTCACCGGAACAGATAGCGAATGTTTAGTCTAGCAACGGCCGGGACAGATAAGACGTGTTGGAGAATTTATCCCTACTGAGAACCAGGTACATATACAATAGAACGAGATTATAATGTCTATAATGGAGTCTCGTCTTTATAGAAATATTCACTCGCGGAATGAAGTATTTTCGGCACAACACAACACTTCCACTGATTTAAATAGTACAGCTTTGACAATAAAGATGACTTACAGGATCACGAAGAAAGTAACCTTGAACATGTTGCTGGACTGATTCAGCAAGGACTGGCAGGATGCTCGATGACGTCACGGGAACACCACGTTTGCACTTTTTGAGGATATGTTTGTTTACTTTTATTTCACAGGATTTAGATAGTTTATTAGAGACGAAATACAATGTTTTCTTGCAGGATTTTGTAGTTTGATTGTAGCGAGTTTGATTTGGCACTGTTCGTTAATTCGGTGAACAAACACTCTTCACTCGCGGAGGCGATTCCAAGATTTTCACAAGAAATCCCTTTACGCTGCCACCAATGTTACGCGGGCCGATTTTGAAGAGGTTTTAAAAAAAAATACTTTCTAGAATAACAGCGATTTATTCTTGAGATACAGAGATGTAGATGTATGTATGTATTGGCACACGCAAAATATACTGACATGAGTACTCGCGACGGAAGATGGTTGCGGACTGACGAGCACGGAGATAGGACTGGTACATTGCAAAAAGCGCTGACAAGCCACCTTTGTGAAGTAGAGGGCTACTCCATCCATTCAGCAGGGATAGGGATGGCCTATGCACTTTTGGGAACATTGGGCATTCGTAACAGGCTGATGCTGCCACCGCTGAAGTTTCATCGGTTGATTCTGCAACGGTCGTATTACCGGTACTTTTTTCCGCGTAGCTTTGTTGAGTAGGTCTGATTTCTTCTGTGGTTCCATTGCCTTTTTAAGTAACAGGAGACCAAGACCTGACATCCTCTGCCAAATAACAATCACAAATTTAAATAATTCAACAATAGTGCATTATCTCAAAATAAATTCTTAAACTTCTTATAAAGGAAGAACAATATAAATTGTAAATATATTTATTTTAATTCATAATGTAAGCAACAATTCTGAGTATAAAGAAATAAAAAAATATGTTTTTTAACAAAATTAGAACACAATAGATGTATTCTATCAATAGTGTATCATTTCATTGATTTTCATCTTTTAAGAATAATACTGAACTATTTTGGAATAATACAAAGAATCTAACATACCTTCGTCACCAACAGAGTAGTATTTCGATATAGTAGCAAACACGTTGTATAAGCACAGTCACCAACACTGAATTAAAACTAAATAATTCGAAGTAATTTTCATGCTACATTCAACAACACCGCATTATTTTAAAATAATTCACTGTTGAGTAAAACCTGCGTGCTGTTCACGAAGGCGAACAAGTTGCAACTAGAAATAGTTTTGTTTTCGCGGTATGACTCTGACAGTGCGTCGTCACCAATACAGAGCTAGCACGCCATCTGTCTGACATTTTTGTAAATAAAAATACGGCCGTCTTAGTGGTATGCGCAGCAAATTTTCGGCTACTCAAATACATAAAAAAGTCGATTTTGAGATTTTTCGACATAATACAGTGTTGTTCTGGGTGTGCGATATATTATCCAGTGATTGATAATATAATAGTCAACATGAATAACAGGTTTTAAAGTCTACCTTTAGCCCAATCGATCAATGCGTTTTTGAATCTCGAAGGTGGAAAGCATTTTGTTGATAATTATAAGGATATTCTCCAAATTAATGAGACTCTTTTAGGAGCAGAAAGTTTAATAATGAAAAACGTGCTAAAAGAAAGAAAAGGCGATTACATAAGATGTTCTAATAGAAAACGTAAAACAATAATTGTATCCAAAGCTGCAATAGTCATTCCATTGCAGTCAGCTCAGCCGGATGCGAGCGGAGCTTTTAGCAATGCGAAGAATATATGGGTATAAACTATGGGTGAAAAGAGGTTCTCAAGCGTATTACTTCTTCCTTCTTTACATAGAAAATAAGTACCTACGTCAAGGAAAACGTCACACAAGAAAGTTTTTAAAATTTTTACCGAGAAGAAACGGAAATCAAAGTTATATTATAATAGCTTATATTACGTTGGTCTTAATCAAGGAAACCAAAAAATCTAGTAAAATTACTTTGATGCGTACGTTTGACGTCTTATACTATACAGGATGTATAGGAAAATAGAACACTTATTTACTTATATCACTAAAAGAGCATGGCTCTAGCATGCAGTTATAAAAAGAAAATAAAAAATTAAAAACTATCCGTTTATAAGTTATGAGTGTTATGACCGTTTAAATTTCCAGGTATTTGTACCTCCGTTTCTCATAAAAGAAGGAGGAATGTATAAAGTCAGAGATTTTAAATCGTAAGTACGTATTTTTTTTATTTTGGAAATATTCACTCAATTATTGAGAAAATACATAAAAGTAATTTAAAAAGTTTCCGTAGTAGTTTTTTTTTCAACAATTCTTTTTGTAACTGCATATTAGATTGATTTAACTAAGTGTTCCATTGTTAGATACACTTTGTATACTGTGTGACTGTAACGCTTTTAAATTCATGTAGCTATTCAAACATGCGAAACATAATGTTACGTTAGAGCGACAAAGTTCATAAGAAGTGTTAAACTATTTATGAATTACTAGCGGCGCCCCGTGGTTTCACCCGCGTAAGTCCCGATCCCATGGGAATATCGAGATAAAAAGTAGCCTATGTGTTAATCCAAGTCTCCAGCTATGTACATACCAAGTTTTACCGCAATCGGTCCAGCCGTTTGCGCGTGAAGAAGTAACAAACATACACACACACATTCACAAACTTCCGCCTTTAGAATATTAGTGTGATGGTGCCAATCGTTGTAACCGACTGTATGCGTCGTATCTCAGGTTAGGGGCCAGGCCCCCCCCCCCTGGACAAAATCCCTAGATACGCCAATGGCCGTCAATGACAGCCAATATGGTTTTCGCAGCCAACTGTTTGATTTTAGAGGGGGGGGGGAATTTAGCCGCCTCTGCCCCCTTAATTCCGCTGTCTCTGCATTAGGATGACTAAGCATAAATTAAAATGGTTTTAACGATTAGGGTTGAAGTAAAGCAAATATTGTTTTTACATTTATTTAATTGTAACACTTATAAGGAATGTCTTTTGGCATAATTTAATGTTGGTACTGAAAATCAAATTCGAGGTAGAATATCCCTGTTGCAGAGATTAAGTTTAACTTAAAAAACAATTATTTCGGTCCATAATGAACTAAATAAATGTCCAGATTTTCGTAACATTTTTGGCTTATTTAAAAAACTTAAAAATATGTTTATGCAGAATTTGTGATTTGTGCCTTTTAAAATTGTGTAGTTAAGGTAGGTACATTCATGTGCCACTGTGCACAAGAATATGATGATCAATAAAATTTATTAAATTCTTAATTTATTTTCCTTACCTGAATAAATTGCCCTAGATATATAACCCTGTGAGGCACAATTATGTTAAAATAATTCAAAGGTTTTGAAAAACAGGAGATAGGTACCTACCTACATAAAAATTTAAGATATAGATAATGGATTTAGTTTGTAAGGATATATCTACATAAAAACCCTCAAGTTATTATAATTACGCAGAATGCATCTAATTTAAATGAGTGTACATAGAAACAAAACAAATAATTTCACAATGAACAACATGCATCTCTGTCAGCAAGGATAAGGTGATTGAGCTAAGAATATTCTAGTATTTTACAAACAGCTTGATTTTATACTTACAAAAAATACGATCGAGAAATAATTCCGAGACTAAAACACATCTTATTTAGTACTAGCTTGAGAAAGATATAATATACATCAATTTTTAATAGTTACTGTGCCATCTATGTTAAAAAAAAACACACTTAGATACATGAATAATATTAGCACATATTATACTTACTTAAAACATAATAAAAAAACATTTAGTACCTACACCTATATACCTAAAATACCTGCATTATATCTGTAAATTTTTTAGAGAAATTGATTTACTTCAAATGCAAAATTGTCTTTAAATGACATGTATATGTTACAGTCAAAACTCTTCCATTGGTCTAAAGTAATTGATTGATTAAGGTTTAGTTTCCACTGCAACATTACACTATACTAGACAAAATACTGCTGCAAAAGGGTTTACAATAACTAATGAATGGTCAGTGATAATCAGTAATACTAGATAATGAGTTGAAAAACCCATGACAATCTAGATAGGCTCATTATTAAGTTCATTTTGCTATAATTAATAAATGTGTTTTAGTTCTATTTAAAAGCTTACTAAAACTTGTGAAGAACAGATGGAGAAAAAGCTCATAGAACACAAAGGTTTAAAATAATTCTATAATTTTCTGCCAAGTTACAATCAGTTAACCTTTCTCAAAAAGTCATTTCTTTCTTGCCCATGGGTCCAATACATTCAATATATTAAGAAAGATATTATTCCCTGTAGAGAACAGTGTGCACCATTAAAAAATAGGCCATTATATTTAGTTAATAGAGACTAGTCTTTTTCATGATGCGAAGAAACTCTTCCTGATTTATTTCCCCATCACCATCTCTGTCAGCTTCATCTATCATTTCATGAAGTTCCTCATCTGTTAGGTTTTCACCAAGTTCCTTTGCTACTCTTTTTAGATTTTTAAATGATATCTTTCCTGTAAAGTTATAGAATCTATTGAGCATCTAATGAGAACTGATCCTTTTACTATTATTAATATAGAATTCTTAAATCCACAGTGCAAAAGCAGGAATGTTATAGGTTTGAACTGTGATGCTAAAACAGACATGTTCTAGCATCACAGCTCCTAAATCCTCTGATGCACTGCCTACCACAAGTCTCAAAAGTCTTATTAATGTTTTTTATAACTATTATATTAAAACTACACTACTTCAAAAGGAGGTGGTTTTTAATTCAACTGTATTTTATGGTGTATGTTTTGCAATATTTTTGCCATTTGTAAATTATTTTAATTAAAAAAAAATAATAATTAAACTCAAACACTACCCCATTGAAATTTGAAGAAAATATTCCATATCTAATTTGTCAAAAATTAAAGGATGAAGAATCACATGAACATCTTATTACAATTCATCGTGATTTAGGTGCATTAAAGTTGTTTATATACTTCTTTTAAGTTATTTTAAATTATTATATACAATTTATGTATGTACTATTAAAATAATGCTGAGGAGTTCGTTGGATTTGAAAACATTGATAATTGAGGAACTGTGGCTAGTATTTATTTAATAAAAATATTGAAACCCTGGTTTAACATTTTTTTTATTGCCTTTATCATGTTTTAATTATTTATTATTGAAAATACCTACCAGTTTCATCATCATCAAACAATTTAAATGCTTTCATTATTTCTTCTCTAGTATCTTTCTCTGCCATTTTAACAGTCATCAATTCAAGAAAGTCTTCAAATGATACTTTTCCATCGCCTTTATCAATTTCTGCTACCATCTTTTTAATTTCTTCTTTCTTAGGCTCAAAACCTAATGCACGAATGGCAACTTTCAATTCTTTTGTGTCTATTTTACCTGTATTCTCTGTGTCAAAAAGATCAAAAGCCTCTTTGATATCCCTTCTCTGTTCTTCAGTTAGTTCAAATTTAGGTCCAGACTTCTTACGTACACCTGCATTTGTTGAACCCACGGATTTCTTCTGAACATTAGCTACGGCAGTTGCCTGTAATAATAGCAAACTTAATAACTACATTGTATTGGTTAAAGTAATATTGGTCGCTTAACTTTAAAAGTACAGAAATAGTTTCAACATGTGGTGAAACATTTTTTGTAAGAAAAATAAACACGAAGCGACCAGTATAATCAATACCAGTTATGAATCACTTACCATTGTAACTTTAAATTCTGGTCCTGTATTAAAATAAAAGTTATGAAGATTTATTTACAAGATACGTATCATTTCCTTACTGCTTCGGTAACAGTGTCTTATCGCTCTAATTAATCGAACTTCTATTTATATTTCCAATTCAAATAACATAACATTGAAAGAAATAATATCGCTGAAGCTGAACCTGTATTTGACAGTAATGACGTGACCAGCACAGAGCACTAATACTGATCAGTGTTGCCAGTTGGCTTTGTGCACATGCCCCAACCCCAACACATCATAAATATACTCCCTTTTGTTTGTGGGTGTGGAAACCTCCTCGGGCCGTCGCGTCACCCCCACAGAGTACTTTATTATAACTGGTCACCCCACCGGGGTATCCGGTGAGGCGCTGTGTCGGAATCGAACTGAAGACCACACGGTGTGCCGTACTGCGCCTTAAATAAGAGGGATCCGGGAACAGCTTTTATTAAGACATCCGGACCCCATAAATATACTCCCTTTTTTTTGTTTGTGTGGAAACCCCCTTGGGCCGTCAACCCACCGAGGTTTCCGTTGGGGCGGTGTGTCGAAGTCGAACCGACTAAAACCAGACGATGTGCCTTGCTGCGCCTTAAGTAGGAGGGATCCGGGAAAAGCATTTTTTAAGACATCCGGATAAAACCTCAACCTATTAAAAAATGATGATATGAAAAGAAAAGTAGTGATAATAAAATTTGGAAACGAAAAACGTGGGTTTTACATAATTAATTTTCACTCTATGGAGGGGAGAGGTTCAGGTAAGGTACAATAAAAAGCTATGTATTTCGTTACAATTTACTCATTCTATAATAAGCACAAAACGTTAGAAAAAGGGAAATATTGTGATGATACCTAAAACCACAAAGCGTTTTGAATTTAAAAATAAACTTGGTATTGCTGACAGCGTTTTAAATGTAGCTTGTAATCTACATTTAAAACCAGTTAAAACTACTTCCTTTAATATTTTTGAAGTGAAAATTTCTTTAGGCACGATGGGCATTTTTGGTATGGGGAAAAAGCACTAAACTCGCGAGACCGTCATGCTCAAATATATATACATAATTATACAATATGTGAAGTGTGTAAGTCATGTTTTCACTTCTGACGTGCAGTCCTACGACTTACAATTTTTTTAACAATTTGTTTAGATTAATTTTTTACTCAAAAGTCGGTAGTGGTTAAAGGTAATGCCACATTAACTGAATATGCTACTACAGGCTTACACAAGAGCAGAAAGAGACTCATAATCGCGAATAATTTCACACATATGTTAAAGAATAGGTGCCGTAAACTATTTAGGAAACTTTGTAAATTAAATAATTCTCGTTTTCTGAATTCAAAGATTAAAAGCAACGACGTTAGATTAGATTAAGACCACGTGAAACATTAGTAAAAGCGAGACTGGGAAACAGGCAAATCGCGATAATGAATTTAGCTATAATATTAATAACAAAACAGTAATAATAGACCTAGAAGCAGCCACTGCTTTTGAATACATTTTTACTAAAACTCCTGTATCGACTACTAAATCTCTGAACTCTTCACGAGCTCTTGCAGAATCAATTTTACAAAAAAATGTTGATAGGGCTGACTGTGACATGTCAGCAGGGGCGTAGCTACCGCCGTATCAACGATACGGGGCCCCCGGGCTACAGGGGCCCCTAACATGTGTAAGCAAAACTTAGTAAAATGTTATTCACAATGTCACTTAATCTCGTGCTTCCCGGGAAAAAATATACAAAAAAACTGTCATACGTACCATAGAGAGTTTTCACTTCAGAAATGACGAAATTAAAAAAAGGCAATCTCTTTTTAAGGTTCTGTACCTCAAAATGTAAAAAAAGGAACCCTTATAAGATCACTCTCTTGTCCGTGTGTCACCATCGATTTTCTCAGGTACTGGTGGACCTAGCAAGTTGAAATTTATACCAGATACTGAGGTCTATAGCCCCTATTAGGTGTATAAAAATCAAGGTCTTGAGTCAACACAATAAACAGATATGGGTAAATTTAGATTTTCGAACTTGTAAGTACCAAAATTTATTTATTTAATTTTTTGGAATTTTCCCTCTAATTGTGCTGTAAGACCTTGCTTTTAACCAAAATTGACAATTCTAGGTCAACCGGAAGTACCCTATAGGTTTAGAGTCGAAAACCAATAGGGTACTTCCCATTTACCTAGAATCATGAAATTTGGTAAGAAGCAAGGTCTGACAGCACAAGTGAAGGAAAAAATCCGAAAGTCGTTAATTTGTTGTAATATCACATAAAAAAAAGGTTTTGTGATTACAAACTTATATTTTGCGATTAGATTGTTCACTTTGTCGTACATCGCAACCGCAAAGTTAAGTTTGTCTTTCGAAAAGGACGGACAAAAATCTTTGATAATTGATTCTTGAGATGGACGTAAACAAGTTTGTTTGCTTACGGAACCCTCGGTGCGCGAGTCAGACTCGCACTTGTCCAGTTTTTTTCCCGGGTTAAGCGTGCGCCCAAAAGTTGGCAACATCCCACATCGGTTATCGCGGGATTCCCCCGTTTAAAACATTTTTGTTTCTTTTGTGAGAAATCTTTATCCTTCATTTGGGCCCCCCAACTAATTTTGATACAGGGCCCCTCCAAGGCACGCTCCACCACGACATGTCAGTCCTTTCGAAATCACTAATACTGGCCTTTAACATGCTTAATCAAAGAAAACAACCGACCTTTGGAAAATTCTGTAATTATTACTGAAATTCAATCACTGTAGTTGCCAATAACTTATTTATTTAATAATTGCGTAGATAGTTGTGTATTTCCTGAACTAATGAAAAATAGTAAAATAATTCCAATATTCAAATCTGGTAGTATTTCAGACCGAACCAATTTTAGACAAATTCCGGTACTATTATATATATCAGCATCCAGTAATTAAAAAAAATTTTTTTTGATCAAATGTAGTTTCTTTCATAGCCATAATTTGTTACACAATAAGGATTTTTTAAGGGATCGCTCTATAACTGATGCCGGTGTTGAGCTAGTAAATCATATCTTTGATGCCGGGGAGAATGCCTACGATGCCATAGGTATCTTTTGCGATTTATACAAGATTGTTGATTGTGTTGTTCATGAAACTGGTCAGAAAATTGTCCCTATGGTATCAAAAAACACGGTGCTAAATCTTCTTATCTCAGTAAGAGGATTCTGAAAACCGATATTAACTGTGTCTGTGGTAAAAATGGGAGTTCCACAGGGTTCTGTTCTAGACTTACCTCATCTCGTTACGAACAACCACGAGATATTATTGTTTTCAAATGATACTTCACTTTTGTTTAGATTAAAACGTACAAAGTTTGACGATGTGAACAACGCCATTTCGAAATGGGTACACTGGTTAGGTTAACTTTAACCTCTTCTGGAAAAATATACTAAATTTATAGGTACGGTTTACTACTTCAAACGAAACAGGTGAAAACCACTTTAATGGTTAAATAAGACGAGTTCAAACTAGTGAATACTACGAATTTCTTAAGCGTTACTCTTGATTGAAAGCTTCAATGAGGCCCACATATTGATTAGTGATCGAAAAGACTTAGCTCTGCTTACGCAGTTAGAAAAATTCGTGGACTGACTAATATTAAAACAACCAGATTAGGTTGGTACCTAATCTGGTTGTTTTAATATTAGTCAGTCCACGAATTTTTGAATTTCTGGTGGTAACCAGGTATTCTACAATTGTGGAATGCTGCCGATATTTAATCTATTTTCGTGTTGCAGAAGAGGGCTGTTTAAGCAATTTATAACTTAGGTAACCGGTAATTACCGAGGCAGAAATTCAAGGAAAAAAAACATAATGACGGTGCCGATGTCAATTATTTCTGAAAACTGATTTACTAAACATGTCATAAATAAACAAGTTGTTCGAGCTCAATGTGTGCGATTTATAATAAAATCCAAGATAATATAAAAACGACATCACTATGCCTTAAGTGCTATGGATATAGCCAATAGTGGAATATATCTTATGTATTTATGATTAATAAGTTTTAGGTTCGCGGGCTATTTGAAATACTTAACATAAATGTGATGTGAGCTAATGTTTTTTATTTATCGTTTTTATCTTATTTTTACCTAATATTTATCTTATTTTTCAGTTTCCCTATTTTTATAGTTTTAGTTATTTGCTTTTAATCTAATAACAGAATAGCGCACAAACAAAAGACCGTAGTGTGAAACGGACGGTTATAGAGTGGACACAGGGAGATAAAGTTATTATTTATTTATTATCCATTGTTTTTAATAATTTTACTTATGATAGAGCAACCTATCATTGCGGTGACATTGTGGTAATCTGCATTCTATAACTAGTAACCCGCCCCGGCTTTGCATGGGTTGCAAAGCATATATTAATTTTTTCCGAAATCTTAACAATCTTCGTCATATTGCAGCCATTTTACACAAAACTTTAATGAATTATACACCTAAACCACTTCTAATGAATGTCGGAGTGGAGTGAAAATTCGTTCGGTAGTTATTGAGTTTATCGCGAACAGACAGGACAGACACGGCGGGTGACTTTGTTTTATAATATGTTTGTACGATTTCAAATAATTGTTCAGTGATTTTATGAGTATCCTGAATTTTAGATATACGTAATAAAGTACTAGACAAAGTTAAAGACAAAAAAAGGTTGAGTAAATGGTACAACCTTAATGCCAGCTAACACAAAATTGTAGCGCGATTTAAGCCTATTCTTTACTATGGTTGATTTGATTCTGAAGGAAGGTATTTAATTAACGTTTACAAAACGGATATGTTCAAGATTTCGGTACTTGTAACAATATTTGTATATACAGTTCATTATTAAACATCGGTCTATATAATCCAGGTTTTCACCGTACCGTACTTTGTTTCGGACCACCTAGGTATTACTCATCGTTCAGCATCGATTCGAGAAGTTTCCGAGCCAAAATTAATCAAATAAAACATTTTTTGTTCTTCATTGCATCTACAAGATTTCAAAATATTATCCTCTATTAGTCAAGATTAAGTAAGCATAGCATTTATTTTAGGGATTATTAAAAAAACAACAACTTTTGATGACACAATGTGATGTTATTAAAAAAATAATAATACAATTGTAATTAGGTTGGCTTATGAATTTAATTCATGGACTTAACAAATAATATGGTGTGTACAGTTCAGGGCGCGGTGGGCATCGTG